>OW796097.1:13021669-13386407 GCA_941860345.1 Chrysodeixis includens
TCTGTATACCCATTACAATGGTGTATAATATAGATGAATGTATTGATCGAAGGCTGGAAGCTTGTCCCTTACAGTTTAGTGTATGCGGTTGAAAAGTGCGGTGCGACAGAACCCAGAGGGAGACTCGAAATGAGCATACAAAGCAGCCCTATACGCTATTGATGCACCAGACGGCGGAGCGATAGCAAAACAAGTTTGAAGAAAAAGAAAAATACGATTTGCGTGGCGAAAACGCTCGATTTAGATTTTTCCTCTTTTGAAATTGTATTTGTTGTTTTTTTTTTGTTTTTTCGTTTCCGTTGTAGGCCCAGAAGTTTGAATCGATAATGATATAGTTTAATTTAATTAGTAACTATTTTGAAATATAATGTGACTTATGTATGAATAAAAAAATATAACTCCTATTCAAACAGCCATGGGCTCAGTAGTTAAGAATTTTGTTTTCTTTGTAGTTTTTATCGACCTATAATATTGATTTATCTAGCACGGTTCCTACTTTGTTATATTATTATAATGAAAAAGAAAACGCGCTGCTGAGAAGTCTATTGCGTCGCTTCTTCTCCCAAAGTGGTGAAG
The DNA here is from genome assembly GCA_941860345.1 of Chrysodeixis includens. NCBI lineage: Eukaryota > Metazoa > Arthropoda > Insecta > Lepidoptera > Noctuidae > Chrysodeixis > Chrysodeixis includens. The sequence goes on from OW796097.1 coordinate 13,022,246, forward strand.
GGGTATTTAATTCTAACTCTATATCATTTTTCAAATAACTTATTCTTTCTATTCTGCTGACGCTACCTTATGTCAAGTTCATTAACCCCATGTGACGTCACTCCCGACGGGGCATCGTCACGTTCCCTCCATAAGTATAAGCAAGGCCTAATTTATGCAGGCTGCTGAAAATACGCCTCAAAATGTACCTTGCCAAGCCGTTATATGCACCAGGTGGACTTTGTATTATGAATTTGAATATTGCATGTAAAATTAACATTAGTCCTAGAAATGTTTTGTATGTAGGCATTAGAGTAAAATAGACAAACATAGGAACAAATTAAGGAGAATTAATATTCGTAGTTAAGTAAATTAACCTGCTTTTTGGTTTTACTAACGCTCGTTCGTTTTCGAGATTTAAAATTCAGTCAAAATAATTTGAATTTTGTTCTCAACATGGTGTCTTTTTTGCTAAAACCCCGATTCTACTCCAAAAATAATATTTTCGTCTAAAAGAACAGACAACTTATCCTTTAGTTGTTCTACTATCATAAAAATAGACATAAAAGAAATAACTCAAAAGACACAACAGTAATATAATACTTAAGCTATCTACATCGACAAATCGTTCTTCTACCAACAGACAAACTATCGCAAAAGTAATAAATGTCATTCAATAAAACTAAACGTCGAAGAATTAATTATCTGGAAGTTTAATCACAGTGCTAGTGAAGGACCTAGTTCTAGGCAAGTTTTTTCATTAGACTCCGATATGTCTAACGCTCAAAGAATTTTCAAAGTTACGTAACGTGAATTTAATTTTTATGGGCTTGTAGAAGATTTTTTAGTAAGGTTTTTAGAGGGTTTTATCTTCTTTTTTTACATTATTATTTAAGTACCAGTGCATATTTGGTAATTTGTGATTATTTTAATAGTTAATGTTTTAAAACTTTCGCGACTTGTACACATAATTTAAGACGGCAAACGGGTCTTATTTGTATTCTAACTCTATTTCTTCTATTAATAATATTTTGATAGTGTTTTCAGATCGACTGTGTAGGGTTAAGAATTATAATAATAAAAAACCAGCTTATATACGTCCACAGCTGGGCACAGGCGTCTTCCCAAATTGGTTTTGAGTATTTATCACCACGCTAGCTCACCGCGGATTGGCGATTCTAGATTTCAATACATGAAAGACAGGTTATAGACTATGACAGCATCACAAAAACAAATATAAATATCATTATAGTAATTTACAGTAGGAACTAAATAGATTTTTACCATTCATACTCTATCTATATAATATTAGTGTTTATATCTAATATTTGTGGTAACAGTACAATGAATAATAAATAGGAATACTAATGTATAAGTGACAGAGATTAGTAGACCAACCGCGTTAATATTACATTCATAATTCGTATTAATTAATCATTTTAACATCGAGCTACTAATGTTTGTCTAGTGAGGTACATAATGTTTTTTTAGTAATTTAATCAAAGTATGAAAGACTAATTACCATAATACTTTTTAGCCTTCGTTTTTTTACTACAGGGCAAAGGCCTATCCTTACTTCATCCACCTCTCAAAAATGTTTTAATGCAAATAATTGTATTTTACTGGTAAAAAAAATAATATTTTGTGTACACTCTCACAATTAGAAGTAAAAACATCAAAAATGTCCTTTCAATAGATACGAATGAATAAAACTGAAATTTTGCTTACCGCAACCTAATTTTTATTTTATTTATATCATGCCACAATCGCAGAATCATAGAACACACATCAATCCAAATTACTATCACAACAAAATCAGATCGTCTACGAAATTTCGTAGCTCGTAGACGAGTCTACGCGCTACGCCATCAGCTGTTCTCATATTTCATCGCCGAAACGGTACAATCATAGTGACAGAGTGTATCTATCAATCAGTATGACAGGTATACTTCGAAGCTTTTCATACAAATATGTGTAATTAATACGTATTTGTCGTTTTTATTTATTACTCATTATTACTTGGAAGGCTTTCAATGTCCAAAAAGAAAAAGATATTATACTACATTTACAACTTCTTTGATATAAGAACTATCTGGAATATCCATTTTCAGTAGAAGAATCATATTTTTATTTCTTTATTTGATTTACACTGCTATTATAAAATATATCCCATTGTATGCTTCGATCTTTAAAACTACACAATGGATTTTGATGCGTTTTTTAATAGATAGAATATTTTAAGAGAAAGGTTTCTATGCATCATTATTGCAACCCTATAAATCTGGAGCGGGACGCTGGTTATTTCAATAAAATAAAAAGGAACAGAAATTGCAAATCAGTCTATAAACTTTAAATTCCATAACCTCAATTTTAACATCCCCCATAATGTTTGGTAAACCACAATGCTGACCACAAATCACCATGGCTAACCACCAGCTTAACACAGCATAATAAACCAGGTTAGTTTTTAAAAGCTTTTATTTAACTTGCAATGTATGGATATTTGTGTGTTCGGGTGAAATCTTTGAACTCAATTTTGAAGTAGATATATTCAACCGTTTGTGCTGAAATTTTGTGGACGCATTTTGTTTGGATGACAATATATGATAAGATATGTGACGTCATTCTAAATTCAATATGGCGGATCATACAAGATGTCAGAATAGTTATATTTAATCCACTTATACAATATGGGTATCAAATGAAAGGGCTTGTTAAGAGTGACTAGAAAAAGAATATGACGTCATTCTGAATTCAATATGGCGGACCATGCAGGATGGCGGAATAGTTACCTTTAGTCTACTTCTACAATATGGGTATCAAATGAAAGGGCTTGTTAAGAGTGACTAGAAAAAGAATATGACGTCATTCTGAATCCAATATGGCGGACCATGCAGGATGGCGGAATAGTTACCTTTAGTCTACTTCTACAATATGGGTATCAAATGAGAGGGCATTTTGAGAGTAATAATAACTTGAAAAAAGAATGTGTCGTTATTCTAAATCCAATATGGTGGAATATGCAAGACGGTCGATTGATAAACTTTTCTACTGATTGAAGAGCTGGACTGTTCGAAATTAACCGGCAAACGTCCTTGCAACAATGATGCATTAAATGAGATGACCAGACTGAGGAACCTAGCCAGCGATAACTAAAAAGTAAAAAATAAAATTTTTTAAGTAAAAAAACTTTTTAAGAAAAAGCTTTTATTTAAACGCTCTAAAAAGAAGAAAATAAAATATTCCTTTTGGATTATACTAACAACTCCTCATTATACACAATTTATATATATAATAATAAAAGCTTGTCGCTCGATTTACCACAAATTGTTATGATATAAAGGAATGTTGATAGGTATGTAAACCTCGCGACAAGCTTTTATTATTATATATAAATTGTGTATAATGAGGAGTTGTTAGTATAATCCAAAAGGAATATTTTATTTTCTTCTTTTTAGAGCGTTTAAATAAAAGCTTTTTCTTAAAAAGTTTTTTTACTTAAAAATTTTTATTACACAATATTATTCCGCCCACAATACTAGGGCGGATATCGTTTGGGCGGGCTTAATGTTTTTTTCGTCAAAAAGGGATCCTTGACAAGGTTTCGATGGGGTTAGAGTTATGTCGAAAAGTTGTTTTGCGATGTCATTTTTGTTTTAACAAGATCAGGTATTTTTTTATGATTTATTGAATTTGTGTTTTTGGGGTAATTTTTATGTTAAAAAGTGGGGTAATTAATGATTAGGGCTTGCTGTGGGCCCACTGATGAGATATTTATCAAAAGACTTAAAAACAGCTTTAATGTTATAACGTTGTCATTTAATAAACAAGGTTTTTTTTATAGATAATAAATGCCACTTTGATTTGAATGTTTCAAAGTTAGTGACTTACTACACGACCATTTTCCTAGCTTTAGAACATTTCTCATTTAAGAGTAATTGCTATTAAAACACGTGTAGGCACTTCAAAACAACAAAACAACACTGAGGAATTAAAGTAATTTAGTCTAATCTAAAAAGTTTCTTAATATTTTCTTCATTACTGATTGCGGATTTTAGTAGTTAAAGATAAATTCACGAAATCACTTTTAAATTTAATTTTATCTATCGCTACTTAACCCGACATGACACGTGAACGTTGTCTTAAAATGATTGACGTTTTAGTGTTAGGCCATTAATTTCATGTCACCTAAACTTATTGGATGTCTACCCATTAATATGGTATCTAATATGCGGAGTCTTATCGCTATCTAGGCAAGAGGAACTCTAATATGGTTAAATATGACATCAGAATCAAACAATGAAATGTGTGATTTATTTTTTTTGAAGAAAAAATTTAGAAACGTTATAATTAAAAGTTAGGCAATGACTCTAGGTGCACGGTTCCAATTTGACATTTGGAGAAGAACCGGCAAGAAACCGTTCACTCTTTTGAATTAAAGTGTTTAAAATTATATACACGTTTAAATACAATATATTTATTTATGCAGATTACATACAATTGTCATTACGGGTTATTACCCAACAATGTAGAAGATAATATTAAATTACCGAGACAAATACATAGTGGACACCTTTACGAATTCCGCCAATGTGCAACTAAAAATATCAACAGTTTGCGATATGTCATCGTCATTTGCATCTAAAACCGCAAGATCGGGCTATCCTGACGTCAAGCTTTAAGTAAAACCGTTAACAGATAACTAGAAATGCACGGACTTAATTGTTATGTGTTTCTAAACAATTAAATCCGTTACGTAAGCTCGTCTCGTTGGCATAAAGCCTGGACAGTTAGACACATTGTCTTTAAAACAAAACCCTGTAAATAAACTTTCAAAAAACAAACATTTCTTGTCTACGTTATAAAAGAGAGAAATGTAAACAAGACACAATGGTCACACGACACATTGACCGACTTACAAACTTCACTGTCATTGTAAAACTTACCTTTGTTTAGAAAACAAAAGCATTGTGATCCCGGCTAATCCTTACTCCATTTGAGGGACGTCTTACCCCTTTTGGGCACCTCTGGCCCCTTTAGAGGCCCCTCTTGCCCCCTTTGTTTTGTTAGACGTTAACAAAGCTATGAAGTCGCGAATATGGCGTGTGTTTTGTCCGTATGTGTCAAAATTTTAGTGTTTAAGAGACAATAGTGTTTGTGAGAATGTTGATGAAAAATGTGTGTTGTTTTGAGAAATGTGTGTCTAAAATGGTTTAGGAAGTATGCTGAAATCTTAGTTTAATGTTGCTATTACTTTGCATGCAGTACTTTGAATGCATATATATCTGACGATTAGACGTCTCATTCCATCATCGTCATTTCCAAATACAATATATTGCATTCAAACCAATTCACTGTGCATTGAAATCGATACCTGTTTTATGCTTTTACTAATGTCAAATTCTCAGAATACATAAAAACACCAAACGCACACTACATCTCAAAGTAAACGATATGTATGTGTTATGGACCAAGTGATAAATTGAGCAGTATACATAATGCCCGGGCACTATGAAAAATGCCCAATATGAGAGTGCACTTTGATAATAATTATTCAAATAATCAAATTGACCGGGCACTATACATATGGCCTATCACCTTTTGGGCAAAGTAATACAAATGTTACAGCCAAAGTGATCAATTTATCATAAAGATTATTTTAACAATTAAAATAACATAAGATGATATTTTCACCTCAATAAATATAGATTTTGACAAATAAAAAAAAAAAACCTAACCTCACCTTATTTAGGTTAGGTTAGGTTAGGTTTTTTTTTTATTTGTCAAAATCTACATTTATTGAGGTGAAAATATATAAAAAAAAAACCTAACCTCACCTAATTTAGGTTAGGTTAGGTTAGGTTTTTTTTTTATTTCTTCCATCATTACGACCGCAATCAACATCGGAACTCGAACTCTTACGGTGTCCCCAATTGCAGCCATGGTTTATTTAGCGCTTGATATAACTTAAATATAGCTTTAGTATCAAATTGCCCAACTATCATTTAGCAATATAATAAAGACTAAGCGATATGATAATAATGAAGTTAAGATAGTAATTAATCACTTAGCCCGATAATGCTAGGCATTATTCATAATGCCCAAGCATTATAAATAATGCCCGCATTAATCACTTGGTCCATAACATATGCATTTTTGTCCCAAGAAGTGGAAAGAAGAATAATTTCCAATTCATTCACAAACTGCAAAACTAATTGTCCCAACAGAAGTTTCCATCTCATTATTACTAAACGCGTGTCACGTAACGTGTGATACCCCAGCAGTGGTCAGTTCAGTTTATATCGCTCAATATTTAGCTCTAATTACGGTCGTTTGGGCGACATTACCAGCTTTACGCGACCCCACACCGCAAACCACACCGCTACCTGCAAAGGGGAAACTTTTACGGAACATAAGAAAGTAATTGGAAGTGACAGTTAAGCTAGGAATGCGTGTTATATTTAGGAGATGACGATCAACATTACCGTTTTAAGATTGCCGCGATAAATGCGGCAACGAATCCCTCTACCCCTAGCTATAGGCAGTTGAGGACGATCCAGTAATATTAGAAAGTACAATTTCGGAATATCCCCCCGTCGACTCCCTAACGGTTAATCTATGAGGATTTCCACCAGAACACAAAAAAAAATGACTGCCATATGTATCTTTGAGTCAACCAGCTTTGACTACAAATATATCTTACTATACAAGTATGTTAGATTAAAAAATTGTTAAATAATGTAACTTTCCCCCCAGCTGAACAATAATTGGTTCGCTTTTGAAATATAACTAAACCATTAAGAGCAATTTTAAAAATACATTTGAAATACCACAAAAAGGAACGAGCACGTGACACTAATCCTGGTTCTAGTACTGCAGCAGTGCCTCTTCCCTAACTTTCTACTTTTCTCTGTTCCATGGGACTATGAATGTATCTCTACCTACATGTGCGTTTCATATTCACATTTCAAAATTCCTGTGTAAAAATTATTTTAAGTACATTTTTTTACTCATAGCTTGGATGAAACCAAACATTTTAACCGATACTAAAGGTTAATTGACAAATATACTTTCTTTTTAAATCAAACCCACGACCTCCGGTAAAGCAGTCAAACCACTAACCACTAGACCAGCAAGCCAGTTAAATATTTACGAGTATCAATAAAAGTACTTGCTTAATTATAGTACTACTACATTTCATGCTTGTATTTACTCTACACTAAACTTCACGTAGGGTATCGTGAACCTATCTCATATAGATCTATAAGATACAAGATAGTGAGGTCTTAAGGGCAGTTCGGCTACAATAAACTGTGCTCCAGTGTTAGTGGTCGCACTGGAAATTCCCGCGCAAACTCATCTGTGAAGTGTACCATTTGAGTTACCGGGAGATGTGTGGCCAAGAGATAAGAAATAAGCGTTTTTGGGAAAAGTTTTTCGACCAGAGATTTTTTTTTGCCAATACGTCTTTTGGATTTTTTGGATGGATTGTGTGAAAGATGATATGGCTGCAAAGAGTGTCACTTGCGAGTTGTTGTCGACCGTGTGGAAGGAGAAGACATGCTGCGCCGACCTCAAATAATTATTACTGGGATAAGGAAAGGGGAATGATGATGATGTTTTTTTACGTAGACTGGAAACTGGATAAACGATTTTTGTATAGATTATTCCGTAGTTCAATAACTTTAACCAGAAGCTATCTTAAGAATAATAAACGGTAAACCCCTTTTAAAAATAGCACTAACTCACAATTATGCTTACCCACAACGTTCCTGAAATGAAGAAGAAACAAATAGAGAAGCAAATTTCCTAACATAGATCATGCTTCATTTTGTCTCGCTTCATCCTGTGAAAAATACAATGTTTTGTCTCGCTCCCTCTCGCCATTTGCCCCATATCTCTAGATCGACAACTCGGAGGACCCAAGTACTCCTCGTTAATTAGACTCCTGTGTAAATTTGCTCAGCCGATTCCACTTAATAATTACTCTAAGTTTTTTTTTAAGTATATTAGATAAAATGCTTAATTTAACGGCTTTTGTTAGCTTTTCGCCTGATTTATGATGGCGATTTTCATTGATACATTTTGCTGTGAAATTCTTTGGTTATGTAAATTGGGATATTTCTAACCTAAAAAATGAATTATAATCGTTGTCTTTGATGGAAACGATGGGGTAAGTTATTAAATACATCTTTGGTCTCCTTTAAATCGCTATCCATTGGACATTTACATCACTTGTACATAGTTAAAAATAAACCAATTATACTTGACTGCACGGATAGCCGAGTGGTACAGGTCACAACGCCAATTACCACTGTGTGCGTCGAGATGCGGGTTCGATTCCCGCGTAGGACAAGAATTTCTGCGTTCCACAAATGCTTCTTCTGAGTCTGGGTGTGTTTGTTGAAACCTGAAACAAAGTCATTTTTCCTGACTAGTAGTTACTTTAAGTGCTGAGGGTATTGTTTAATTTCTATCATTCCATTATTTGACTTCTATAATTTTATTCAGTTTCAATGAAGTTTTAGAAATATACATTCAGCTTTTCTCTTCCATCTCAGTATGAGAATAATGTTATGAAAATTGCGTCATTAGACTAAATAGCGTTTACAGTTAAATTGCAAGAATTTAACAAGTGAAATGAGCTTCGCATCGGACCATCTCGCTAATTGGGTGCACTTATATTAGCAGACTAATGAAAGCGAGGAAAGTTTTGTGTAAATTATATTACATTGCATACAGACTGTCCGAGCGGTTCCGAGCGGTGTGACAACGTACGAGAATTTGGAAACTGGCGAACGTTTAATTATTTGTTTAGTTTTAGTTGGGTATTTATAGCAATAGTTTAAGACATATACTATTATTTAATTATTATGCCTTCGGTAGAAAGATTTAAAATAATAATACCTCCTGACCGATTTTGGCTACGGCAGCTGAACTATGGCGGCTGTAACTATGACACCAGCCAGCTACACAGAACAAATTATAGAGCACAGGTGCACTCCCTGGTTCTTTACTCTAATACCTCGATGGGATGGCAGACCGACACGACCGGAGAAAGATTATCCGCAGATCCCACATTTTTACGTGTCTTCCGAAACAAACCAAATAAAGAATAAAAAAGGTTTTAACTATCACACAGTCATATCAAAACTTATTATAAAACTTTAATCCCAGCTCAAAAGTCTTAGCTATTTGGCCAGGAACTTATATTGGAACACCTCGGCAGGTTAACATCAGGCATCCGAAGTGCCTTCGGTTAATTAATCGTTAGATAATTATCTGTAAGTGTTGGCAGACTTATGTTTCAGACTACAAAGGGTTGGAACGTAATTACAGCTTATGGATCTACTATCTAGAGATCACTGGGTTGAAGGCAGTATTCCGTTCGCGTTGTGTTCTTTGCTGCATATCGCAGAAGAAATGGTTATTATTTAAAATATAAATAAAAACTTACCTTTTAGGTGGAAGAAAGACTACATCTACCTCTACAGGCTTTAGTTAAGCTTTCAGGGCAGGTATTTGTCAGTTTTGTAAATATGAATTTGCAAAGAAATTATTATAAAATAATAATTTATAAAGAACTAAATAATTATACAACGTTGATAAAAGCGAGAGGCATTAAATGAAACCACATATTCTGTATATCATTATAAGGCTACACAACAAAAATCAAATCAATGTAAGCAATAGTTTAGTCACAGGATATTTTTTTAGTTTTTTTTTAGTTTGAACATGCTGTATCTTCCTGATTAGGTGACTAAGTTTTATAGGCATAGTTATCTAGTTGGCTCCGGTTGGGTCCGAAACTAGTCGGGCTATCCCGATAAATACGCGTGAGTAAACCGTTATAACGTTTTAAGTATGAATCATCCTCACGAAAGTTATTATAAAAATATTGCTTACATTGATTTGATTTTTGTTGTGTAGCCTTATAATGATATACAGAATATGTGGTTTCATTTAATGCCTCTCGCTTTTATCAACGTTGTATATTCGTTTATAAAGAACTAAATAACAATTCGATAATTTAAGTTTACTTAACAAAAACACTGAATTTAATGTGAATAAACCGTAACATTAGTGTTAATATTAATTCAATCAAATACGAAACAAAGCAAGTCAACTTAAGACTTAGGCCTCTCCAAGTCTATTTCACGGAGATCTGTTTTAAAGCATATTCATTAGGTATTATTATACGACTTTGTGAAGAAGAGACTAAAAACAAATAAAATAAAATAATTTAGATGGAGATCCAGAATTGCGTAGATACAATCATCATCATCATCAGCCCTGAATAACCCACTGCTTCGCATAGTTCTCCCTTTATGTATGCCATTCTGCTCTGTGTCTTGCATTTTGCATCCACAATAATGTCAAGTTAAACTCGCAGTCATACTCACCATGTGCCTACCAATCTAATCTTACATTTTTGCTTATTAAAAAGTTTCAGAAAAGCCTGAAATTTTGTAAATCAGAAAAAAAATTATGACAAGAATTATCGTAAATCTTTCTATTTTTTTTTCGGTAAGAAATACGTTAATACACCAATGTAAACCGAATCAAAAAGCCTGAAAACATGCAGTACACTTTTCTGTCTATCCTTCCACCGCATCTAGTCTGACCAAAACAGACAAGTTTGTAGTCCGCAAAATCTGTTGCCTCGACAAAGACTCTACTTTTAAAGGATAAAATGCATGTCGCCGGTGCAATGCCGGCTTCACTTCGGATCTCGTAAAACTGGATGAAACTGGATGAAACAGGATTTTACAGGTAACTGAGACGCCTGTAGTCGGAGGATTACGGCTTCTTTGAGGTGTAGCAGGTGCTGACGTGAATATGGCTGGATTTACAGTGTAAAAGATATAAAACTTTTTGTGACGGTCTAAATTTTTCTGATAAAGTATTTTGCCAATGTCAGTCGGTGGGTGAGTGTGGTCTCTAAACTCCAACTCTGTAAAAATGATAACATGTAAAGTAATTGAAGATTTTTTGTGAAGATTGTTTTTGGGAGGTAATCAACGACAATGAGACATCAATATTCATTTCAGAGACACTGTCTTACCTCATAAAAATAATATGTTACTTTTATACCTGAATAAACAGAAACTAAATAAATTTCTAAGGGTTAAAAGACTGCCATGTGTATTAAATGTAGCTTTGCAACAAATGAAATCATTTCTGTAAAAAGTTTTACATGCAAACCGAGCAAATGACACTTAATATGACGAACTCCCCATCAAATGAGCATCGCAGCTCTTAAAAGTTTATGAAACCGGATTTATCCGCTTATAACCAGTTATAACCGGTATATGGCCGTGTAATGGCGGCTTTGGGAGATCATTATGTGACCTCCTGTGAACATAATTTTAATAAATTGCCTGCAGCTTGGATAAATATGCAGTTTGTACTTAAAATGGCGGGTGGTCAGGTTTTGGCTAGTAGCCAGTCGTGAAGCACGAATAAATTTATTTTAGGTACGTTTTTATGTATCAATTAAGTCTAAACCTTAATTAAGATGGCCCTCATAACATTATACGTTACTTGATAGAAATGAATCGGGATGACTAGGACTTTTACGGGGGAAAAGGTTTGCTAATTTTGGTATTGTCTAAATCTACTATAATAATACTAATTATGCTGCAACAAGCTTTTTACCTACAACGTTTCCTTAAAAATAAACGATAAATATTATTCCACATGAATATAGAAACTTTTCAACATCCTGCAACCACGTCTTAAATTAACACTGTTGAACCTAATCACTACCTATTAAATTAAGGCCATTGCAGTTATCGAAGCGAGACGGTACACTGTACGTCATAGAGCGATATCTCACTTTCACAATTGCAGTCTTACTCTAATAGACGTAGAAACCTGGATTAAACTATCACTACCAAAATGCCGTCGGATAACAAACATAACTCATAATTTACTTTACATATTTTAAAAATAAATAAATATTATTGTGTTCCACGACTTTTACCCAACGCCATCTAATATCAAACTTAGTAGAGCTTGTATTATGAGTACTAGACAACTGATAAACATACGTATATACTTGTAAATACTAACATACTATAGGTAAATTACACTCAGACTCAGCACAAACAATCGTGCCCATCACATAAACATTTGTCGTGGATGGGAATCGAACCCACGACTTCCAGTACAGCAGTCAAGGCCACTATAATAACCACTAGGACACCTGACAAAAACTTGTAATAAAATTGTAACGTTTGTTCATTGCCTTTTTAGACCCCTACAGAACCTTATAAATAAAATGTTTTTGATTTTGATCCACATCCAGAACATCTCTGTGCCATGAGTTTTACACAATTGCCTAAAAATTAATATAATCTAATTTCATTGATTAGTAAAAAAAACTAAACAACTAAAATCAAACCATAGCGCATGTCATATAAACAGTTTATTAGTATTGATTATTACGTTGAAATCGACATTAGTTCAGCAAGTTTCAATACAAATCAGCCCAATTTACCTGACAATTAATTTCATTTTGGTTAAATACTGAGGTTTTGTGTATTCTCAAACATCATCAGTATTGTGTAGTTTTGTTAGTTTAAGTTCAGTGGTCGTTACTCTTTTGTTTTGTAAGTTGTTTTTCTTTGTTTATTTATGTAGTAACTTTCATTGACTTGTTTATTTAATTTACCAATTATTATAGTATTAATTAATAACTTCTCCATTTATAAAACAATTTACTAGGATTATGCTGTTCTCTGTTGTGTTTTTTAAATATCGTCTTAGTAATTAATTGAATAGGGAGTAGTTAATTATGCTTTTTAACCGTTAATTAGAAAAGTGAATATGCATTTTTTGAATTGTCACAGTACTTAATTGATTATCTCAAGTTTCAACTTTAATTCTTAGTTCTGATCAAAGATCTGTTTTGTTATAGGTACCTAAAGAAAGTTTATCAGATGCATCTTTTCATAATCAATATTTTATCTTTCAGCTCAGATACTTTAAGACTGTTGAGGGAATATAATTATGACCACAAAACCCTACTGAATCATACTTAGTTGTTATTGAGTGCCATTTGAAGTTATTTCTTATTATTATCTGGGAGGCAAGTGATTAAAATCTCTTAGTTTTTGGTATTTAATTGGCACAGGAATCTGAAGGAAAACAAACAGTGTGTAATACAAGGAGAGATAAAATAAACGACAAAAGATACAGATTTTCATTTATTTCAGTGATTACTGATTACATAATTAATAATAACATACGATACCTTATAACTATTGATTCTAAAAAAATCATTTCCAATATCACCCTTACCTAGTTATTAAACGGATAAATCCATTAAAATTTACTGTTTATTAATTCTTATTTTTAATAAATTAAACGAAGGTAATTAAGTGAAACATTTAGACGTTTTAACGACTAAGGCGTCGGTGTTAAAATTTTATTATGACAGCTGATAGCGTGAAAATTATTAATTTCAGGATCTGAGTCCATGAAAATCTTTGGTTGTAACACAGCATAACAAGGGAATAAAATTATTACAATAAAACATAAAATAAATATAATAGTAATCCCTTGAAAATTCCCCTCTCCCACATTATATAATAAAAACAAAACACAGACTTTGCCACCGCATTTAAACAAGTTCCCTTATTTTTTACTAACTTTTAATTAAACAGCTTTATTAATCTAAGGTTAAAATCTCTGAATTGCATTTTTTATTTTACTGATTAACAAACAACTGTTGATTTCCACGTTACTTAACTAATACTACTTTACTTACTAAAAATTCTAAGTTTATTAACTATTTTTTTAATGCTAAAGGATAGTAGAACTTATGTGTGTAGAAAGATGAAGAAACGATAATAGTAATGAGGAGCAGAGAATGGCTTGTGAAGGTGATAAAATAGAAAAGTACGTATAAACAATTGACGTGGGTTCCGCAGACGATGGTGACGAAGCTGGGCCCGGGACAGAAAACAATTCGCGTGAGGTGAGGTCGTGGCGCCTAGAGTGCGCGATGGCCGGGTGACAGGTCACGGCGACGGACCACCGGAACAAATCAAGAATCGTTCACAGCCAGAATGATTTCCATACACCGTGTCAAGATATGGTAGAGGAAGTAATTTTAAATTTTAAAAAGAGTATTTTTTTAAGTTTAAAGTTAGATTTAATTTTTAATCTATAATTATCTACAGTGCGTAAGTTTAAATTTTCTATTTTAATCAAAAATTAGGATTAAATTCAATCCGTTTAATTGGAATGTAAGATTAGTAGCGCTACTCGGACTGGATGCGGCCAAAACTGTTTCGAATCGAATTAAAATTCTTCCCGAAACAATTTTGGGGAACAGTCGCAGAAATCTTAGATTACGAATTTAGAAGAATTTTATATGGAAACTACGTATCGCTTTTATTAAGTAAACTTTCAATGACTTAGGTAGAATTTCGTCGGTTTAATTTTGAATTATACTAAGCTAAACGAGTGCTAGATCATTTAAACGTTTTTGATTTTGAATTTAAATACTTAGTTTTATATATTTTTTATTATGTGTCGGGGATAAAACCAAACATGTTCGAGAGCTGGAAATAAACGATAGATTTGCTTAGTAGCGATTATATTAAGAACTGGAGAGTAGAAGATAGCTAATAGCTAGAAGCATCTAGATCAATGGCACTGTGGAATGTACCCGTGTTCATAAAAAACGTATCCTAACCAGCTTAACAATAAGTTTCAAACAAGATTATGTCGCATTACTCTTAAATTTACATTTTTTTTTTCATCGTCACTACCTTTTTTATCGTTTATCTTTATTCATACTACATTCCCTTTATTGCCAATTATTTTAACATTTCTAATCCGTGATTCAGCGAATATGTATTAAGTTGTGATTTGCGATTATCCCTATAGTTTAAACATTATATCATTTAAATACGAAGATTCGTGAGCTCGAAGAATCTTCACATTTAACTTTTTATTTTATCTTCTAAACTTGTGGCAAAGTCTGTTCGGAAACCATCCGAAGTGTTCGAACTTCGAGTGCTCCTAAGAGAATCCATCCCAAATCCATACAAACAGATGAAAAAGGAAGTTGCTTATATTCGTATGGAACTGCATGGGTTCTTTACGAAATCATATCATAAACAATTTTCAAGGTAATACTCGTCAAGCTATTTCAATAAAATAATATACGGTTGTCAACGTTCAATTAAGATTATTTTACACTTTCCACATTACAATTTCCCGTCTCATCCTTTAACTTTCCCATTAACCTCTACCGATAGTATCATGTCCAAACATTCTATTACTAGAAATACAAAATTTAACGTATTTACAACCATTTTTTTAAACTTCATTTTATTTAACAAAAACATTCATAAGTACATCCTTGCTTCGCGCACAGTCTAAATGTACATTCTTTACATTAGAATTATAAGGGACTAGATTCGTTTTGGGAACAAAAACTACGTTAACAAAATAATGAAATTAAATAAACTGACATTTGGTACTACGTTTGGTTACTCTACATGTTTATATTGTCTGGCAGTTGTCGCTATCCTCCAAGTTCTCCGATGGTCACCTCAGCCAGAATGTACCAGACTCGACTCCGTACTCTTAAACTGAATATTTTAGAATTTTGGTGATATTTTTACTTATGTATAGTGATTACATAATGATGCATTTCCCTTTCTCGGCCCAAGGGTTGTTTTTCTTGTCGGGAGCGTGTATGAGTGGATCGTTCTTTTCGTTTTCTTCCACGTACTCCCGCATTCTGGAACAAAACATTGGATTATTAAACATGTGTTTTTGAACATTTTTCTTCGGGATTACTGTTTTCGGGCGGATGGTTTAGTTTGAGATAAGTATCTAAATATAATGAACATATAGGCCCCTGTAAAAAAACGAAAGTCAATACAATATCGAACTTTGGAAATTAACTAAAAAAATGTTATTTCCCTCATTTATGAATCTAGGTTTCCAGCAATTTCTCATTCAGGCAAAAATATAACCTGAGTGAAAAACTTGCTGAATTTCACCGACCTTTTGGTTTCAAATAGTCCCACTTTACCATACAATTTATGACTAAAGTATCGAAACTTGAACAAGCAGACCAAATACTTTTTATCTTCCGCCTGGGCCTTTATGAGCCACTCGAGTTCAATTTTAGTTTCATAATGGACGAACTCTCAACGAAACCAATTAATATTAAAACTTTAATTAAAGGAGAAACGTCTGTGAAGTTCCAATGGCGAATACATTTCGATAACACTCGCAAAACTAACTTGTGGAATGCGAATCGCTTTTATAAATAACGACTGGGGGAATTTATGTCTGGACTAAGTTTTGAGAAAAATACTTGTTGCTAACTGAAAAGGTTGGGAGTCGTTGGATAAAATGTGATGTTTTTGCTTGTTGATATGAACTGTTAAGAGATGCTAAGAAGTGAATAGCACGGTTAATGATGAGGTAAATGATGGCTGAATTGAGTTAAAAGTAAATCCACAATTTTAATATTGAGAACAGATTTTTGACTCGTCAAAAAAGTACTCATAAAAATTTAACTACAAATACACAGGTCAAAAACTAGCTAAACTATCTGCCTAGTATTTTCAAATCCTTAAAATACGGACAGATACTGACTCATTCGATTTATAAAATCATAAAGGTATCGAGAAACGCCATAGCTCTATTTTTGTCGCGAATGACTGATACTTTTGATTTAAAAATATTTTTAATGGCCACTCAGAAATACGAACATATGGCAGACGTTTATAAAAGAAAAAACTGCGTTTGATTTTAGAATCGAATTAGAACAGTACGTTTATAAAAGTTCTGATAAAGAGACTTTTGTTTTTGTAAGTTTTTTTTTTATAATTATGGTATTCTTCATTTAAAGGTCATTTTTGTCGATTCGTTCAATTTTCGTATCATATTATACGCTGCAAATTATCATGTTGGTATTTGACTGTTTTAGATTCCTTGTCTTTCAAAGTGAGCATTCAAGTTAAAAATTCTACACAATTCTAAACCAAAGAAGCCTTTGAATAATATTCACCAACATTTAGTCATATTTACTCTAAAACCACACGAGAAACAAATCCGTCCACAAACAACTCGACCAAAAACTCAACACAAATATGTACACAAGCGTTTCAGAGCACAGTGAACGAAATAAAAAATATTGAAAGCATTAATAAATTCTCATTTAATCCTCAATCAGCTTAACCGATACTTAAACAAGTTTATTATTGTAGAGATTGTAATTCGATAAATCTGATAAATTTTTAATCACCCGAGATTGGGTCAGCCTTGATTGGTGAATACGAAATTAATCCAAGAGTCTCGTATATTAATTTAATTTACGAATACATGGAAGGATTTATAATAAATTGTTACGATAAGTTTTAATGATTTAACTAGTTGAACTGAAGCTATTTATATCGTTTACTGTTGTTTTTTGTTTAAAACCAGGTTGTAGGCTTTCGGCGTACGTTTTCTTAATTTATGTTGGGTTGATTTTTTTCCTGGCCCGACTTAGTTGTTAGTCTATTTAGGTAATCAGGTCAATAAGATATATGCTTAGGTACGAACATGTATTAATTTTGCGTTTAATAATTCTTTGTCGTTAACTTCAAAAGGTTTAAGCAAGCAAGTAAAAGTTATTTTCCCGTAAAAATAACAAAACAAAATCAATTCGATCGAACACCTTTCCGATGTGGACCAAAAAAAATCTGTTTACCCAAAATTTCAATACTCTTTCGTCCAATATTTCACAATTTGAATATCTCAACATAAATAAGCATAATGATATTTTGTGAAAAACAATAATTTCCTTCGGTGGGCAGATTTGTATAATATCAATGTATCCGGGGACGAGCGGACCGTGAATAATTTATCATTGTCCCTCAAGGGATGACACGCTGCTTATCTTTGGCAAAATTATTTTTTATTTATACTGCGAACATTTTTGGGTAAAGAAGTAAAGAAAATATTATGAAGACTGAATATTTTAAATTTTGTGTTTGAGGTTAAATTGTTCTATGTAATTTGAGCTACGATTACAATATGGTAAGGTTTATCACTGGCCCATATCCATGGATCGGTACTATAGATAGCTTAATCAGTGGCTACAATACAAGCTGTTTAGGAAGATGGATGCAATTGTGGACATAGACTCTACGCTATGCATGAGACATCATACTGTTTTATAATAAGTATTCATTTATTCTGTAACCAGGACAATTCTATCACTTTTACATGGCTTAAATGAAGCACTTTCATAAGTTCGCTGGAGTCAAAATTTCCTATCTGACTACCCTAAGAAAATTTTAAAACAAACTCAGAGGTGAGAAAGTAGAGGCGCCTCTCTTTCACAATAACACTAGTTGTGCTTCAAAACCTTGTAGTAAAAATGTAGGCACATACATAATTATACCTACGTTTTCAGCCATATGAAAAAATACTGGTAATAAACCTCAACGTTATAGGCTCTCATAAAGTACTTAATTAAAGTCGCAATGTAACGACCGATGTGTACACGTATGTAAATGAGTTAGGCCGTGTTTGGGGTTTTAAATTAAACGAAGATTTATTATAGACGATTTATCATTAACTTTGTTTTGAAATTTTAATACGAATTTATTTTTCGTATAATTCGATCGATCAGGTTTTGAATAACACAAAAATATTTGGCATAAAAGAGAGCCATGACAAAAATATTAAGACAAATATTTTGTAATATAATAACGTCGTAAAAGATAATCTAATGCAATGCTAGAAAAACCTTGAAAATAATAAATAAACTGAACTAAAGACAACTCATGTTCTAAAAGAAATTTAAAAATAAAATAATCAGCTTAATATTTACGACGAGGTTCTATATATTTTTAAGCCGAAGGAGCACTATAATATATATGGTGATCGTTTGTTAATCATATCAAATTAAAAGTAATTTATTCAAATTTGGCTACACAGTGTAATACTTATTGAATGTCAACATGATAGACAGCACCTCATCACCCGCCCTTTACGTTACGTAACGTTAAATATTTTATCGTAAAACAATAAAAATGGCGTCTCCAACCCTTCAACTTTCATCTAGGGTTAAAACAGCAGCCGTATTCAGACTATCAATAGTCGATGAATCGATAAAGCCAAATGTTATCGAAACAAGTAGCGATCTAGACGTGAGGGCTACTATAAAACGAATTGCCACTAACGATACAATATTTTATGGTTATACTGCCTTTCGTACTGTTAAGGTATGTTCAGACCGAGGTATTCACTATTGACAGTAGCAGAAAACATCCAGTGGGTAGGTATAAGTATTGGTATTTACACTTCACTATACTATACTGTTCAGTTTCCCGTGGCTAAATATCGCATTCGCACGGAACTTGATACTAAAAACCTAGGGTTGTAATTATCACTTCATACACGTCGATATGGCGTAAAGCTTTTCTATTCCACAACTGCAATAATATTTATCTATTTTAACTACCAGATTTACGGGACGCTCGTGGTCAGAAATAGCAAACGATAGAAAGGTTTGGAAAAAAAACGGGGAAGGCTTTTGCCCAGCGCAGTGGGATCTCAGACAGGATAAAAAAGTGGCAATAGGCTCATTGAGGTCTACTAATAATCGTAGAAAATACTGTTCTGATCGCTCTAGCAAAAGACATTAAATACCTGAGCAAAACTTGTTTAGTATTCCTCTACCAGCGTATACCGCTTAGGTCTGAATGGGCCTTTATTGACGAAGTAAGCTTCGATCAATGCGAAAACGAGGTTATTGAACCCAACTGCATTGATATAAGTCTGAAGGAAAACGCTTTACACGGTGTATGATAAATGATATGAATTTGTTCGAGGTGTGAATGGATAGCGTTAGTACCAGTCTGTAACTGTTCTATAGCAAACGAGTCTTTTTGTAAAAGAAATTGTTGATCGGGTGTTAAGGTAGAAAAATTGTTTGTCGATTGTCAGTGTAATATAATATCTATAAATTCCATGACTTTCGCACAACGTCATCTAGTCTTAAACTAAGTAGAGCTTGTATTATGAATACTAGACAACTGATAAACATTCTTATATGCTTTAACATACATATTATAGGTAAATTACACCGAGGCAAAATTAAACACATTATCGTGCTCATCGCACAAAAAATTGTACCAGGTGGGAATCAAACCCATGACCTTGCATGGTATAGCAGTCAGGGCCAATAACCACTAGACCAACAGGCCAGTCATTTGTGCCTGAATAAGATAATGTCTGTCTGTATAAGATAATAAATGATCCAGCATCATTGCCAAATTAACCAGTCCAAAGCTATGTTCTCGTACCGCCTTAAAAAGCATAGTTCACCACAAATGCTCACTCATGGATTGGCAATATCAAATTCCCATTCGTAGCGTCGTTCAATCCAATTCGTTCGTAAAAACTTAATTTCTCCAATGGTTAGTAAGTGGACACCACTTACTTTATAATTAAACAACTTAGAAAAATACACAATACTACTTTACACTATGTTACGCAATGAAAATTCCATTCGTTTTTAGTCACATCACAAGAAATACTGATATTACTTATTCGTTATTATGTATCTGTCATAATCCTTCTGCATTTAAAATATTCGGGTACGATTATTGCACCGTTTCGCTACCCCAATAGCAGTAGTCCTACCTTAAAAATCCATAGTACGTGCTCTAACTCCCCTTCTCGAAAGATTATGAATAAAAAGGAGAAAAAACACGGACTAATATAGCTCTACCACACTATTCCTCGCATTCCCATAAATATAAAGGTTCATCCCATAATTTAATTTAGCGAAACACCAGCCTTTTGTTCGCAAGAACGTTATTTTTTATGTTCAGCGTCAAGTTAATTTGCGTAATTCTCCAATGAAGTCACGTATTTGACGGGGAGAGTGGGATAGCGATACAACCAGGGCTGTCACTTAAATACTGATATTACGCGTTATTTTTTTGTAAAAGATTATGGTAATTTACGTACCTGACTTGACAATTTTTTGTCGGTTTTTCTAAACAGATTTTAATTTTATTATGACAAAAATGTGCCTTTATTTTTCTATTTCATCGATTATAGCCGTTCAAAGATTTCCTATTAGGAATAAAAATATTTTGTACCAAGTAATAATAATAGCGGTCCGACCGATTTCAGCCACGGCGGCCAGTGTTACTATGACACCAGCCAGTTACGCAGGACATATTATAGTGCACAAGCGTGTGCGCAAACACAGGTGCACTCTCTATTCCTTTACTCTCATAGCCCGATGGGACGGTAATCCGACACGACCGGAGAGAGATCAGGCGCAGGACCCACATTTTTACGTGCCTTCCGAAACATGGAAGCTGTGATATTTATTTCTTAAACGCACACAACATTCGAAAAGTCGGTGCGCGCCGTGGGGATCGAACTCAAGACCTCTGACTTAGCAGTCCTACGGTCTCGCCACTAAGCTATCACAGCTTCATTGTACCAAGTAACGTTCATATAAAACCTTCTCCCAGTAGTATCGATCTGAACTTTGTAATCTCAGTTGTAAATTCCGTGTGACAATCATCAAAGTGAAATCGCTTTAATTATTACCCACTCAAACTGGTACTTAACAAAAAACATTCAAGTACTCTTGACAACCCTACTAAGGGGAGACAGGGGTTTTTACAACCACTCGCGAATTATTACATGGTACTGTGATGATCGTTTCATTCTATTCACATTTGATGAACATCCAATTGCTAGAACTATTGAAAGTTCTTTTTAATAGCAATACGAGTAGACACATTGAACTTTGAAAAGCGTAACGAAAACGTAGTTTGAAAGGCGAACTTTTGAAGCTTGGGGCCATTGAGCCAAAATTTGAAGTCCATTAAGAATTCCGTGTGTAGAAAATTGAAATCAAAGGTCAGGCCATCTGACCTTTCAAGATGAAAGATCTTAACTGTAACTATTTGACTATTGAATAAACATTTCTGTTCAAAAAAATACTTATTTCTTATCAAATAATCTTTATTTGAAAAACAAATCTTCACATTATTGTAACAGCCTTTACAAATCGAAATTCTCGAATCTTCGAAATCACGAATCGTAATAAAATTGAACAACCTTATTTAAAAATAAATTCAAGTAAAGATCGGATTTATTTCAAGTGACAATCAAGGTTATCAGTGAGAGACTTGAGAAAAAATTCGCTTCAGAAATTTCGATTTGACAACCCTGGAGAGCGGGGTGTTGGGGGAGGCGGGGGACTTTTACTACCTTTCGCGCTATTAGTACATGTTACGCGATGACTTTTATGTTCATTTTACTTTATTTACTCTGAAGCGAGCTTAATTGTTCTAATTTTAACCTTATGTCTGCTCTACTAAAGTCTAATTTGAAACCTAGATGAGTATCTATGAAATTTTCATGTCGTAGAGCAGCAAAAATGTTGTTAACTTGAGTTCTGAGAATGTTGTCTCAGGTATAAAAACTAGGTACCTTATTAATATTATATTTATTGCTCAAACTATGTTTTAATAAAAAAATGTATTACAACCTTTTGTTTAAACTAACTTTTGAACTTTAGGCTATTTGGACTTGTAGCACTAAGTAATTTTATTTTTTTTAGTATTTTATATTAGACCGTATTTTTACTAAGTTACCTCTGGTTTTTCAAACACTAATCAACACGAAAAAAAGGTTAATTATCAGTCGAATCTCATGTTAAGCTCTGTGATTGGTTGTAAGTTTTATGGTCAACCATTCACAGTTTTGGTCAGTTGATTTGACAGCAGATACAATTGATTAGTTTTCCAGAAACCGGGGATTAGTTTATCCCAAGACGATTTTTGTACTTCATTACCTACCCCCTACGTTTATACTCTAAGAAAACAACATTCCAATCATATTCCACCAAACTATCTGGACACCAGGGGAGCTCAATGAGATAGAAACATGATATATTTCCATAGTTTTCCCATTTACTTTCTTCTTTTGACAGCCGTTACGAAGCTAAAGTAGTTAATTGAATGCCAGTCAAACTGTTCGATATTATCGTTGTTCGGTTATTAGGAGTTCTGATATCGATGAGTTTTTACATAATATATTAATATGTGTTACATTGTCTTAGATGAGTGTAGATTATACGATTAATCTTATTGCCATGATGTTCAGTTCTATGACTGTATTGAACTTCAAAAATATAGCTTAGTATATGGTCCTATTTTACTTAAAAAGCCTTACTATATCTAGTTAGGTAATACAACTAAGTAGTTACTAAGCTGCAATCAAAACCCATTTTAATACAAAAATGAATTGTTATTTAATCCTGAAAACGAAACATGAGCAGCTAAAGCAATATTTGGTTCGTAGACCCATAATTTGTATTCAACAATTTATAAATTCAAAGTCGCCATATTATAATACTGTTTAAGTTACACACACTTTTATCGATATTAGAATCTTTTGGCTCTAGATGGCTAGACCAGATTTAATCAGCCCAATTTCATATACAATATAATCTAAAAAAATCACACTTTATCGAGCGCCAAGTTTAAGCTAACACAGAACGTTACAGTAATTTTCAAGTATGTAAAACGCAACCCTTTCAATCACGAGTCATTTCAGGAAACTTTTCCAATGCAATCGACCATGAAAGTAATTATCAATTCTCTTAATATAGCAACATTTTGCGCCATTACATCTTGCTTTAGTAAAATACTGTAAGAGATGCTTAAAATATAATAGCTTTCTGCCTACTACCTCTTAAAGTAAGACTATTGAAAGTGTGGAAGCAAGCCAGCACTCTACAATCAAAATCAAAAGGTTTTTATAATATTTCGAGTAGGCCTTTTCAGGCACTTTCAAAACGTTACTGACTCTAGTTGCGCAGTTCCAAAAAGTCATTCTTATGGTGAAGAACCGGCAAGAAACTCCATAACTCTACACGGTATAGAGCGGTGTCTCTCTTGGTAGAGCTGATGCAATAGAAAAGCTTATAAAAATGGCGTCGCTGCGTTGTTGAGGTTATAGGAATGGTATCGCTTCGGCAACTTGGAAATATATTTTTGATTGTCGCAGTGGGTATGTATTAATTTTTTTTTAATTTAACGCGTCTTTGCGATTGTTTGTAGCTATAAAGGAAACTGAGTAAGTCATCGTAATAAAGTATGTTTTTTGTTTACTTAAAGTAGTCTTAAAACAATAAATTACGTATATTTTATAACAGAGCATTTCAAACACCAAAAAAAATTAAATAATTTCTATAATTGAACCGACTACTTTGAGTAAGTAATTTTGAGAGGTTAGTTAAAAATGCAAACGTTTAGAATATAATTTCATTCCTACCCATTTAGGGCGGAACCATCACATTACGCACATTGCGGAGTGAAGGGTTATGTCAGTTCCGATGCCTAATGCCGCGCCCATGTTTCTTTTTTACCGATGCTACCCATAGCCGGGGCTAAAACACGCTACGTTACGCAATATCGTTAGTCATGACCTTTGGACAGTTAAATGCGTGCAAGTTAGGTAGGCTTTCATTTCATGTATATTACTGGACTCATCTAAATCCTGTGTTATTATAAACAATATCAACAAACAGCTTGCAAAATGACGAGGTAGATGGCTGATGAAAACTCAAAGCCCAATCGGCCTAGACAACCGAAATATTATGTACAAGCGTAAAATGTACTGAAATGACCAGTCAAACTGTTTGTAACACGTTTTTCTCCAAAAAGGAGTGTCATCTCCATATATTTGAGCGATTTGATGGGCGCTAACATTATACAATTTTGGCTGGTATAGCAGTTAGGGCCACTAACCACTAGACAAAGATGCCAGTCTGACAAACATGCAAATTAAAAACGAGAGTAAGCAAAATCTTCTAAACAGTACGAAAACCTTCAAAAACTGTATTAATCAAATACTCTTTTGTTTAGTTATAGATATGTGTACGGTCTGGTCATACGAACGGGTTCAGACAATACACTGGTACATAAAAACTAATGACCGCGCCATAACATTAGGGTTGCCCATACAATGCCATACATGTTTATTGGATAACCAAGTATTTTATTTTTATTGTCCGCTGTATCGGCTGTTATATTTGTAAGTACGAGTAACTAGGTGTAACGGTATTCGATGGTTGGATTATGTTTTGTATCTGATCGAGAGAACCAAACTTATTTGACTAGGTTTTTTATAATAATTTTTAACGAGATATGACGAATATACAGATACGACGATGTCTGTCCTTATGTATGCTTAGATCTTTACGCAATAGATTTTAATGCGGTTTTTAATACATAGAATATTTGAAGAATGAAGTTTATATGTATAGTATATCAGTATTTAATCCGATTGCGAAGCTAGGGCGAGGCGGTAATTGATGATAGAATAGATTTTGTCATTTTAAAAGCATTTTTTTTATGTGTGAATGTATTCTTTACAGGTCCTTTACTTTACTCTTAAACAGGTCAGTTTCTTCTTAGGGTAGTCAGGAAATGTCGAATCCCACGTACTCAAAATGTATATAAGACATCTAAAAGTGATATAATTATCCTACTTAAAAAATAATTTTCATTTCATCATTAAAGAGGATTTTCTCTCCATCTGTGTATTAAATACGCGCACAAGTATAATGAATCTTCCTCATAACCGTCAAAGCCACACACATCATTTATCCAAAGCTTTTAACCTGTAGAGCCATAACCCTCAAGCCTATTGAATCGTAAACGTGCCTTCTGAGGCAGGAAAAGGATTACTTCCTTTACTTGTAAAAGATAAAAGTATCTTTGTATATCCCTGAGGCCGGGATGTTTTCGGTAACGAAAGATGAAGGTTCTGGAACCCGTGTAATGGTACCAAGATCTGATGATATTCTGTGATGTTTTTTGGAATATAATCTTTTGTAATTGGTCTATTTTGAGAGTCATGTGAGAGGACGATTGACTATAAGAAGCGTGTTTATGTGGCTCACACATAAAACAGTGTACTGTTAGTTGGTGCAGCCTAGTGTTGTCCGGGCTATTGATATTGTGGTCCAATTTGTAATAAGGATTTGGAATCCATGTCAAAAAAAAACACTTAAGTAGGGTTTTTTTTTTACTTTTTTCTTATTCTATATTCTCCTAGTCTAGGAGAATATAGAATAGGAAAAAAGTCATCCTATAACTTTCTCATAAAAAAATAACCACGCGACAAACAGCGGGCAATAGCTAACACTACACAAACTTCTCATAATACCAATTATAATACTGACTTCCCATTACACAGGTTGTATAAGTATTGGTCCAAACTCTAAAGTACGTTCACTACTTGTGTGATCTCAAAGTGCCTGTATAACGATCAATTTATTGAATACTCAAGTACCAATTACGATTGCCTTGATGTTTCGAAATCGAGTTACAATAGAGCAATAAGTAATCGATTGATGTTGTTATTGATTAGACTCGATTATAGGATCGAATTGATTTGATCAATTTCGTTTATGGTAGCAAGGATTATGCTTAAAGTAGTATGTTTTTTTTAATAGCCTAACTTTGAAATTGTTGTCTTACATAATACAAAAAGATTCTTATTATTGTGGTAAGTCTAAACATCCGAAGATTTTCTAAGCTTTAGGTACCCAGACAATATAAAACGAAGACTTTTTTTTATGTATTTTGCATTATGTACATGTTGTATTATCTTTACAAACAAGCCTAATATTGTACTATATTATACGTGTAATGTTTTAAAACTTAACCCAAAAATAAATCTCACCACAAGAATAAAGTTAAGTACTAGCATATAACTTAAAGAACGCACTCGAACAATGTTGCAAGAATTTAATTTTGTCAACGTTGGCAGCCCTACAGTGACAGAGAAGGGACCGCTAATATCCTCCCCTGCCACATTTAGGGAACGAGTCCACTTCGTTTTTAGGTCAGCTATTTTGAGTGAAGCGATGTGTTTATGCATTTAAAATAATATAATCGCCACTTAAACACGAGTTATTGATCTAGTGGGGATGTTAGTAGGGTTGGCACTTGCTAAGTAAGTTGCCTGTGAGTTGATAACTTTAGTAACGTGAAAATATGCAAAAATAATAATGTTTAATATCTAAATTGCTTATTACAAGATATTTTCAATAAAATTGTTCAACGTATTTTTAATTTCAAATTAACTCATTGAAACACTTTATCACAACAACTTTGAACATTTTTTTTATTTTGCTTCTAACTAAACAAATCATACAGTAGTCAAACACCAATCCCAAATTAATATATTCGTCGCAAGGACAATAAGATTACGTAGCAGACAACCCTATCAATGGGAGGCTGCCAAAAACCTCCCCTGTCAGTGGCAGGGGAGTCAGTTTTTGGGTCAGTAATTCTGAGTAAAACAGCGATATGTTGATGACGTTCTTATATCTTCCGGGTACAACCTACCACACAACCAGAGCAACAATCCAACAGAATATAGCTCCTATTCCAACGCAGTAAAGACCATTTTTGTTTTTTTGTGGTCGCTTTTAATGTAGGGTGGACTGTACAGGGATCTTATAAGCGCTTGTCTTTGAAATATGTTTTTGTTATGATGTCTTCTTGCCAAAAATGTAGGCAGTTGTTCATTGCCGGTACTTAAAAAAAAATATATTAAATTTTATTGTTTTCCTTTATACCTACTTCAAAAGTTTAGTGCTGTTGAGGTAAACTTTTTATACGAATTTGTGCAATAATTCATTCAAACGTGCGTATTGTCCTAGGTGCGTACCGTCGTTTTACGTTTAGTGACCTAGTTAAAACAATTTCAGTGTAAACTTCAAATATTCCTTAATAGTGTTATAAATAAGACTAATCATTATCAATACTGTTCGATATTGATATTATAACTAACATAAACGACAAAAACCTACCATTTGAGCACCAACTATCTTCATACAACAACTCATATTAAACAAAACTGTTATTGCCAAAAAAACTCTCATTTCTAAAAGACAAGAAAAACATACGCTACAATTACTATACGGGATAAAGTCGACCTAAAAACATAATAATCCGCCATTTTACCCCAAACGAAATCTTTATGAAAATTCAGACAAATGTGGACAATAAAACTGTCTTTGTCACAACAAAGGAATTTCGGGTATCTTGTTTTGTGTATGCCTAACGTATTCTGTATGAATGTGTGGTGTGTTAGACGTGTCTCGAGAGTTTGCTCACTTTCCGTTCGTTTTAGATTTACTTAATTGGAGAAAATCGTATTATTCTGTTTGTTTTTGCTTAGAATCCTAAATGTATTCAGATAGCATATGCGAAGAAAAGAATATTCACAAACGATACTACACTTAGTAAAATTCTGAATTGTCTACTTGACTCTACAATTAATAGTATAGAGACAGTATGACAATTCAGGCCGACTTTTAAATGAGTCACGTTATGGATACGGCAGTAACTTGGACAATTAATCAAATCTTATAATACCTACAATTAGCTTAACCGTTTACTTAAGCATTACCCGAAACAAGTAGACAGACAAAAACTATTTCGATATCATTCTGTAAAAATCTCTATTAACTTCAAAATATACCGTTACTTGAAGAAATAACCTAAGACTTCTAGTTATTTTTTCGCCAGCAAAATCTTTCTAAATCATTTATTCATGTTCCAATTTTCTGTTGATATGTTTAACTTCAGTTCTGAATTGTTTCCGATGTAACATCCGCCGTTTCAGTCACCCTGTATGTGTGTATATGTTGTATATGTTTAGGTATGTAGGTTTATACGTAGAGTACAAAATGTGTGACAGTAAACGCTGTCTGTAAAGAGACCCAAGACCGGTGTTTAAAGAGGGACCTTTGAAGGTGGTTATATACATTTTCGCATAGAAATATTGTAATTTTCTGTGTATATTTTTGACCTGTTAAAATTTATATTTAGTGTTTAGTCAAATTAGAAGGAATACACTTGGTTTCAGAGAACTATTAGAACCTCCTCAGTCTTGAAACTTATCGCAAGACATAAACGACAAAGGCATGAACGATGCATGTCTTTACGTACATCTATGAGTTGCTATAGCAGTAGTTTACAGAGAAATAAGAGATTATGTCGTAATACTTTAATCAAGCTAATAATAATTAATCTAAGGGTCTAGACAATATAACATCGCATTGGAATAGAAAACTTCAAATGTGAGGTTTGAAAAAATGACGTTTCTTTTTGACAGCTTAAGGAACTTTGACAGGTTATTTCAGTAGAGAGCTAGACCTATTCAGTAGCGTTAGCTTGGAGAAGCATAACTTGTCTACAGGTCGTAGTATCCTAAGTAAGTAGTAATATTCAAAGAAAATATCCTTTCTTAAAAAATATCATTCTTAAAAATACATAAGCATCCAGTTTTCTTTAGACGTGTGCGTTCAAGGACATTTTTTTCATAGCATTCGTCCTTTTATGGTACGAGTTCAGAATATGAAGAACCACCTGATGCCTGTCATAAAATTTGAAAGAAACGTTTATATGTCTAAGTATTTTGTTTTATATTGTGAGTTGGTTGTAAGGTATTGGTTTCTAAAAGTCTAATCTAGCGTAAATTTTCTTAGACGTATTATTTATTTTGGGAAAGTCCTACTAAGAAGCAAAGTAGGTAGAAATGATTGATTAGATTTTGGAAGTAGTTCTGTTACTTAGGAGTTAAAAATGACTGAGATTCTACATACTTATACAGTTGAAATGTATTTCCACGTGCACAGATCAAAATTTGCAAAAAAAGAGCAGAAACTTTCAAAAGAATGCACGACATACAGGCATACATATACGGACAAACAACACCGTTCTTTATGCGTCAAGGGTTTAAAAATAACTAAAATTGAGAACTAAAAACAGATGACTTCCGAAAATAGCATATCGTCCATATCGTCACTGGCAACTAAAAATAAACCATTGACTCAAACAGAGATACGTAAGTGACTCTTTCTTAAAAGCAAGTGTTTACTGGACTGACAACAAAACAGTTGCAACACAGTCTTGCAACTTTTTTTCAACTAAAATGGAGCTGTTTTGTCTGCTATTACGAATGTACGTACTGTTATAAAGACCCTTTTTCAGAACTTTTTAAGAATACACTTTTAATTAAATATAATAAATATAGTATTATTTAGAACTTAATACAAAGGAAGGACCCGAAATTAAACGTTTGATTAAGAAATTCGACGCTAACTGTCGTCTCAGGCATGCATCACAGTGTATATGGAGAAGCAAAATGCTAGCCGGCAGTTGTCATTAGCTGTCTTAGCATTAAATCATACTCTGATGGGATATAGGTAACAGTACGTATCGATGATCCTGTACCTGCTATATTGTAGGGATGATCGTTTTTGTTGTAGAGATAAACTTCTTTATCGTAGAGACGATCTGCTACAACCTAAGGATGATCTGTTAAGTATGAGCAACTAAACAGTTTCGTCTCAACTGGAAGACAGTTGCAAAACTGTCTCGCAACTGATTCGTCGCCAGTGAGCTGGCCCTAAACGTTCAAATCAACAAAGAGAAGCCGACATAAAGCCTTCTTATGTCATTACCATAGCCTCGCACACGCGTACGCATTGTGTACATGAAAGGAATAAAAATGAGGATATCATCACGCGTGTATTACGAAATGGTGTAAGCAGATGAACGAGTATGTTTTATGTATTTCGTCAAAATGTAGAGACTACGTAGAGTTTTTTTTTTTAATGTACGATGTATTTTAAAGTCCTGTCAGTAAAGTAAGTGATTGGTGTAGATTTTATTTGGTAAAGGATCTGTGTCACCAATCGTGAATGATTAAAAGCAACATAGGTATCAAGCTGACCTGTGTAATTTATTTAGATGTACATATACGACAGCAAAATTTAGTTCTGACAAGTCAAATTCACGTCACTTGTCGAATAGTAATATCTATTCTAATGTCATGTAACATTGTCTAGGCCTTAAAAAAAGTCTGATAACGCAAGTAGGGTTTTATGAAACTACCAATTAATAGGAGTAAAAGAACAAGGCATGTTAGAGAAGTAGCAAAAGAAACCAATCGAAAAATAAATAACATATTATTCTATTACAGTATGCATATATCCTAAAACAATATACTTAAGGATTGCGAACTCATTTCAGTTCCGAGGTCCCGAAAACTCCTTATAAATCAGCTAGCTATGAAATACGAGCAATGGGGAAACGAAGTTATTACAGAAGTATAAGTTATGGGCATATTCCCATGCGATCGAGAAGCTATGAGCTCCGGTATTGGTTACTTTGATGGCGTAAATAATGGCAAGTGTTCGGATCATGGTGTAAATTGTTTATTGGCTTTTTCGTCCGTTGGATCTGTGTACGCTGGAGGTCTAGCTTTCTGTTTATTTTTGTCATGAAGTAAATATAAGAAAATGTACCTAAATTCTTGTTAAAAAAGTGAGACGTTTTTTTTGTTTTCATACCTAATTACGTAGTTAACGAAGTCTATACTATCGTAAAGACTGAGAACGAACATTTATATTAATTTTAAATAAAAATATAAATTGCACTACAGGCTAGGAAAAAAAATATAAAGTTTCGTCATCTGGATAGTATTAAAAAAATAATTTCTTAGTAATGACGAGATTGCTTAGATAAAAATAAGACACAAATAAACGATTTATAACAAAAGATATTATTAGCTAATAAAATCGCCCATATAACTTAAAACCTTGCTGAAAAAAAAATACTGAAACTTTATACTTCATACGGTAAACCGGCATAGCTTTTTGCAAAGCATGACCTACTTAGCCCGTAATACGTATCGGTACTAAGCGATAAAAACGTTTATCACGGTTATCGCGTTGCACATAAATAGCTGTAATCAACGAAATCGACGAACTATAGCCTACCTGAAGCGTTATCTGATAAAGTACTTAATAAGTTCACTTTATTATAATATGAAATGAAATTATTGACTTTTTGTTGCTGAAACTTTATGTATGGATAATCGACTTCTTCCAAAAATCTAAGAACTTACTAAACTGTGTTTAAGAATGTTTACTTATTTTTTTGTACTTAGTAAGTTTCTGAAGCGTTGTTAGGTTGAAGACAGTAGCCTAAAAAGCCTTTTTTATGTAATCGTAATGATGTTTATGAGATCGAAGTATTTAAGTTCAAACCTCATAACTAAATCGAACTTTATTAAAATGTTAACATAGTGCGACTCTTTGGATCGCATAACTCAAAAACAATAGTTTCCACAACGCAATTTACATTTTACAAGACCAATGCATAGCAAGGTATACCCTTTTTAAGTGAAATGTAGAGACAAACATACATTAAAATGACACTTAGCTAAGTGTCGGTCTTGAATACGGCTGTTATTCATGTACTAATACTTAAAACCTGATTCCATTGTTATCATCGTCATAAAAAGAAGGTTTTATTACAATGCCTTAGTGTTTTGGCAGTTGAAAGGTGATTTTTAATAGCACTCAGAGCCTCCCTGCGGGCCGTGGCTTTTCTTTCCTGTTTGAAGCGTGACCAAACTCAATTTAGCTAAGTAAACCCTTCAAAAATTGTACTTACAGGACCTATTGTCTTACTGACGCGGTTATACAAAGTTATTGATTGTAAAAATTTTAAATTTATGTCAGTAATGCGTAGAGGAATAATGTTGATACCTCTTATTTAAAAAAGGATTCTTAAATCGAGCCTTAAATTTTATTAGATACGGTATGGATTCTATTCATTCCATTTGGTTGAAAGCAAAATATTTTTTTTAATGTCTTGTAATCCTATTCTGTCGCTACTCCTTGTCATAGTTAACTCTACTTTGTGTATTTAATTTGTGTACACGGTATAAATCAGTAAAGGTTCATCAAAATCTATAAGTCTTTACTGCTATAACAACCTAAATTCATTAATAAACATATTTCTTGATTGATAAAATCACTGAAATCTTCAAGGCCCGAAACCTTACCCACTTTTTAAAGTAAGATTATAACAGTCGCGAAAGCGAGACTCCACACTAAGTCGATTATAGCGCCATCTATCTACACTCCTAGTAAACTAGTCCGCACATAACATCGATACAAAATGACGATTTAATCAGAGTATTAAGGAGTACCGAAAGCCACATTGTGCTCAAATGTGTGTTTAATATTGTTCACCGAATTACAAGCATGTGTGGTGACGTCATCGCCACAGATACACAAACAGGATACACAGCGTGTAATTATAATTGGTCTGAAATAATAACTTGTGGTTTTTAGCTACCACAAATTGTGACTGTTCGATTGACTGTCATAGAGGTAAAAGAATCTAATGTTTCAGGCTTAGAAGACTTGAATTAAGAATTAGTAATTGAAGTTAATTTTTCGACTTTAAGGTTTTGAGTACCAAAGTATTTTAGACGTCGCGGATGACGTGCAACTCGGCCAAAACTCGGGAGAAAAGAAATATCGAATACGATTCAAATGAATGATGACTGGAGGCCCCTTATCTAAGGTACCGGATTGGATGCGTTGAATACGTAGGAAATTTTGAGTTGTATTTCTCCGTTTTAGCAAAAAAATCCGATAGAAAACCATTTTATCATCGTATACACAATAAACATCCACTAGTAACATTGCTAACTAATGTGAGTTTTTTGACGTAACGAAGGGCCTAAACTATTAAACCGACTTTAAAACTTCTTTAATCATCAGTACTGTTGCTGATGACATTTCATAAGATAAAATAGCATTTTATACTTATGAAGGTCTATTTTATCTTAGTACTCCTATCCTAAAAAGAACTACGCATATTATTATGATACCACAGGGCGCACGAGAAATAAATTATTAAAAAAAATCTTTTTACGATAACAATTCTAATATAATACTCAAAAACCTTCATATAATTTAAACATAAATACATTACTATAATGTTCTAACTAAGTTCCGTTTCGCGTGCACAAAATACGTGTTCGTTATTCCACAATCGGGGCGCGATGGGAAGCGTAGATAGTACGTTATATTATCTCATGAGAAATCTTGCACGGTATTATTATATGTAGTAGATATAGTAAATAACCTGTATTGTTAGTTAAAGAGAATTTACTGTGATGTGGAAGACACTTTAGTTAGATTAGAATAAACTTATCACATTGTAATTGTTTTTTGTAGGAATTGGACTTTGAGTTTCAGTTAAATTGAAATGGGTAGGAGTATTCTCGTGAGATTGTTTTCTAAAGAAGTTGTGTGAGGCGTTGGGAAAAATACAATCCTATTCGAGTACTTAGGTATATGAAGTCACAGATCATTTTAAAAGATTACTAATAATGATATGAAATTTAAAATGTAGGTACATTACGAGTACCATTCAAAGGAGTTATAGGTATTCTCATGAATTCAGTTTTGATGCCCTGATGTAAACTAACAATTTAATTCTAATAATCATTGGTAGATAGATAGATTATTTTTTATAGCACACCACATGAGAAACAGATTTGGCAAACGTAAAAGTTACTGTTATGGCTTAATGATTCCAATATCAATCACATTTTTTTTATTTGGGTCACACATGGTCACATTTTTACACAGCCTTTGCTATTCTCCCTATGACGATGTTTTTAAATTTACACTAACTCAACGGAAAGTATGTCAAAAATCTATTTTTGGTAACACCATCTGCGCATAATGTGTTAATAATAATTTTATTGGCCGTAAGTTCGTGTAATTCATAATCGATCGATTGAAACAAAAGTAATCGAGCACATTCATTTATAGAACGACCCTTTATACTCAGTCGTAAGCGCACTTAATCGTCTATTGACAGTTGTTTTGATTGGGAG
Organism: Chrysodeixis includens; assembly: GCA_941860345.1. Taxonomy (NCBI): domain Eukaryota; kingdom Metazoa; phylum Arthropoda; class Insecta; order Lepidoptera; family Noctuidae; genus Chrysodeixis; species Chrysodeixis includens. The sequence continues at coordinate 13,057,028 of OW796097.1, forward strand.
TGTGTTGCCAGTAATGAGGTTTCCCCGAAATATGGTAGAAACTTTGTTGACATGCTTACATGTCTGAGAAAGGGAAAATTTACCCATTAATAAAAATCAGTACCGTGATTGATATTGTATTGTTACCAGAGTAATGTGATTTGGTAATACACGGGTCCAAGCTTAAGTACTTAGTTTATTAAGAAGCTAAATTGTTGGACGTCGAAATTAGTAAGTAAATAAAATTGCCTATAGTTAACTTGTGAATAATACACATAAACCTTTCTCTTAATCACTCTATCTATTAAAAAAAAACCACTTCAAAATCCGTCGTAGTTTGAAGTATCCGTCGTTTTAAATCAGACATACAGACAGACAGTGACTATGTTTTATACTATGTAGTGACGATATCAAATATTCTCACTTTGCTAGAAACGTAAAACCTTCTAAAACAGGTACTTACAAAAACAGCCTTAATAAAATTAAGATAAAATGACGGTTCAGTGAATATTATGTGTCAATTCCTTTGAAAAGGTCTGATTTAGAGCCCGTCTCGATATTTCATATTGTAATCATTTCTTTTTGATGTTCCATTCCGAATGTTGAATTGTATCTATAAATGAGACGGTTCAGTACATTATTTGGTTTAAAGATCAAAGGTATAATAATATAAATCGTAATCTTTGCTTCTTTTATGATATTTGGATGTAATTTTTCTTTTCCGTTTGAAATTCTTTGGGAATATTATTTTAGAAGATTTGCCAGTATTCGTTTGTTGAATTAAATATTGCTTGCCTTGAGTAACAGTAGATTATCCTCCTAGCTTATTTCATTTTTGGTAGGTTTAAGGTAGAAATCCTACATGGTCTCTTTTCACCGTCGAGTGGAGACCAAAGGTATGGTGTGCGGGACTCCTACTAGCTAAGACCACTGGAGTGCTTCTTCGTTATAACCATTGTCCAAGCAGGAACGCTTTCGTAAAACTACGGTGAACTTAGATTTTTCCTTAGCTTAGTCGAGGTTGACTTCCGACTTTAGTGTTCAACTGAATACTGTAATTAACGTAAAGCGACTGCCTAATCAACCGCCACATATTACTGGGTAACATAGTATACTATGTCATACATAGCATACATACAGTGAAACAGAAATTAATTTACCATACCCAAATTGCTACTCTATATATAGAATATACCAAAATGATGTTAAACACACAGTTTATTTGAGAATACTTTTACAATGATTTTATTAACCATTATCGAATTAAGACAGTTTAATGATAAATCGTCATCATCCGTTTTAAAAATATATTTTTTAAGGGAGTCTTTGAATCAATATCCTGGCAACACGTTATGCGCGTGGGCAGCTCGCTTTGTTTGTACTAGTCAATCTGTTTTGAGTGTGGTAACCGTCATTTCGCACCAACGTTTGTTACCGACGATTTCATAAAAATAATTCAAATTTAGCTTTGTTTATGTTACTAAATATGAATGAAAGAATGAAAATTCTTTTAGATCTGAGAATATTATGGATTGCCAAGGTGTTGCTAGCTATTTATATATTGATTGAAATAAACAGAATGCTCTGGATCTATTTATATCAGCTATTACGGTGAGGGTATCGCATATACAGTTGATTGATTTAATATTGAATCTATTGTGGAACACTCTTCTTTTATTTAGCAGAAATAATATCTCATCCTATCAATTGATTCATCTTAATTAACATTGGCAGCCGAATCTATTAATATATGATAGTTATTTGATTTATTATGGCTACAACAAACTTTACTATATTAATTAAGGTTTATTATTTTTAGCACAAATACTCCATCCCTTCACACTGATCACATTAAAATACTTTTAACATGCCAAGAACTAAATTCTCACAAATAAACCCGTAACAATCTCATAGTAAAACATACAGTCATAAAATTAATCACAACAATATTAATCATACAGATTTAAGAGTTTTTGTTCCTGACACTAACAATGACATTAGTACATAAGAAAGAGAGACATCGTGTTTTTCCAACGTGTGCACTAAACACAATCGATACTTAACCACGAAGGTATTGTTCCTCGAATTGTACGTGCTACAAACAATTTGTGATACCAGTAAAGATACATAATTATAATCGAAGTTTATAACGTGATACAAACGATTATGGAGAAAACGAGCCCATTGTTCAAGTTTGAGAAATAGCCCAAATGACAGACACTTAGAATGTAATGCACTATATTGAAGCTGAAATAACAATAGATGAATAATGAAATGATAATTAAGGTTATATATTAAGGTTTGCCTAAAATAATACCTCATGTAAGTACTGAATAAGAGGCTTAGGTCAGAATCATTAACGAGGAATGAGCTAATATACGTTTTGAGTTTATAAAACAATAATTTGTAAATGAAGGAGTGAATATTGAATTAAACATTATAGCAAAATATCATTTATATTTAATTAAACCCATACTTGAAAGGAATCACATTTGGGGTCACCATAACATTGTTATCGCGGTTCATTAGTGACATCACATAAGGAAATATTATTGTTAAAAGTCAATATTTATAACGGTAATACAAAGCGTATAATTTAGATTAATATTAAATTCAATATAAGCATTAATAAATTATCCTTCTACATAAAATTTTGGAATATACTAGCAAAGCTGCTAAGCCAGGGTATTTACTTTTTCATCAAGCCAAAGATTAATAAAAGACAAGACAGGTGAAGCCTTATGAGCCATAAAGAAACTAATAAGATTGAAGGAAGGAAAGTGTGTCGGCATGACAAGGAATCCGTAGACCTTAGTTAGGCCTCTGAGAGAGGTGTACATGTGGATTTATGAGTGTAATTTATTTACTGAAGGCAGTAAACAACCTTTTCTAGCTTGCCTAAAACAACATAGTAACATCTTTAGCTCCGCTATTACACTTGGCCTGGCCTCTTAGTACGTGTATTTTGAAACCACTTAGAAGTAATTTTGGTGTGCCTATGGGTTTCACCTTGGGACCGATATTAATTTTTGAGACTTAGTAAGGTTTTCGCTCTAGTTTTTTGTATAAAACATTATCCTCATCAATAAAATTAAATTACGTCAGGTGCCAGTCATAAAACTGTACTTCAAATTGTTTCCTTACTTATCGTGTATTTTTTGAAGAAAAAATACACGATAAGTAAGGATACCATCGACAACTCTTATTCTAAAACATACCAGTTCTTTCATCTATAAGTTTCAAAAGCCATTATTCAATCAAATGAAGATCCTCGTGCTTTGAAATAGTACTAAAAACCCTCACAATAATGATACTGAAAAGGGCTCCTTTCCAATAGATATTGCCAATAAAACAGGAATGATAGAAATCATTCATAGATATGAGAAAAATGATCATAAAGAGAACATATAAAATCCAATACTGAAACTTGAGTACAGCAAAATGCAGTTCTTATGGTTTCCATATGGGACGTCCCTTAAAAACTTATTTTACGAGTATTTTATGAAAGCTTTCGATACTCATGATTATCTTTACAGAATCAATAGACTAGCTATCGATTTCTAAGCCAAATAGAGTGTAAAAGGCTTTCATCGCAAGCAACCTTCTCATCTTATGATTTATAGTTAGTTAATTTGCTACTATTATTGCTATTTAACCCAGTTGGTGTCTAAAATAACCTTTAGTCAAAATTTTTAATTGACAACACATGAGGCTATAGCCACGAGTCTATCTAGAAATTATTCCGATTAAAGTCTGCGAATGCATTGAAATCTAAAGGAAAAGTATGTAAAACGATAGGCAGTAGATAAAACAAATAACGATTACACGAAGTGCTAAAAGCACTCTCTTTAAATAAGGCTACAATAGAAACAGGTAGGTACACACATTAGGATACACAAGTAGGTAAATACATAATTAGTCAACTGGCTAGTTAAACAAAAACGTTACGAGTGACGTCATATTCACCTGTCATGGAAATTCATTGATTTAACTTACTACAATGGTATTTCCCAATGCAAACAAAACTCGACTAAAAATCAACAAGAATAAGGTACAAAATAGCGGGTTTCACGTTTAATTAGCTAAATGTATGGGTCTAGTTGAATGAGTACCCATTTCTAATCGATCGGGCGTTGTTTCTGAGTTCAGATATTCAAATAATACGAGGAATTGTGAGAAAACAAGCGACGATCTGATTTGACTCGTTAGCCAGGCATGGAATACAACTATTGATTATTTCGTGTGTTCACATCAACTATGGCAGTTTAACAGGCATTCAACTAACCGACACAAATTACGGAAACAATTTCAACAATAGTAAAATCAACTGAAATAGGACGAATATAGCACGTTTTAATTGACACACACTAATTAATGTACTGAACTCTAGCTGTGAAGGATTATTTAGTAACATCAAAAGATATAACACAAAAATAACAGAAAAATACATGAAAATAACAAATAAACATAGAATCTGATCACATCGATAAAATACCAAAAAAATAGCATACATAATCCCTTAATCGTTGAACGCAACCACCACGCAATTTTATACCTTTGTATCTTCGAAAAAAGCACTATACTCGCTTGCACACACATAGGGCGACTCCCGGTTTCCTTGCACTACACAGAATGACGTCACTCACAACTATAATTTTTAAATTTAATAAAGAATTACTCACGCAGCAATGCTTTTTGAAAGCGGCCAGCGCTCCATAGACGCTTGGTACTTCATGTTTTCAATCTGCTTTTTGAGTGCTTCTTTGTCCATGGCTGCAAGAATACTAGGGTCCATCGCGCAGAATCTGTGGTGTAAAACACGCACACATAGTTAGCGTATAGCGTGTCTGTGTAAGTGTGTGACGACTGGGGTACAGGTGGCGACAAAACGGTCTCGCTAGATAATATTTTAATGAGATTACAGTCGTATCTTTGCTCATAATTTAATTTAGAAGTTCACGTGTAATTTTAAGGGATATGGTTTTGAATGGATGAATTTACATGTAGAATAAAATTAATATTTATGAATGTATTTTTTTCTTGATCGTTACATGATTTTAAATATAATGTTCTTTAATACATTTATAAGACCTGGACAAGATTTTTAAATCAATAAAGGCCATCACTTTCTTTGTCATTTTTGTACTCATACATTTTTAATCTCATTAGATCTTCAATAGTTATTAATTAATTGTATATTTTCTCTCCGAGAGACAAAATACAGCAAAATGCAATAAACCAAGACATAAAAACAAATCATAATGTAATATTACTTTGGAAAACAAATAAATAGTAATTGCAATTTATTAAAATTTATATATTTTTTTCGTCGAATATAGCAGTCTTTGGCATTTCCTTCCTCAACATTACCAAATAACATCCAATACCACAAATTTACATTATTTCGTTTACCGTATACATTTTATATCGACTAAGTACAGCAGGAAACTTATAAACAATCATTTAGTTCTAATCTAAACGAAAATATTTTCCCGTTAGTCAGTAGCAAATACGTTACTTAATCCAATTAATGTTACACCGAACTCATTTTATAAAGCAAACACTTTTGGCTTCGAGCGTACTATAGCTCCATCTCGCTCGCACATTGGGGGAGCCACGCGCATGTGTGCGTAGGCGTGTGTGTGTGGGTGATGCGCGCGCAGAACTTCACAGTTTCTATGACAACCCCTTTAGGAACACTGAAGTTGGCTTGCGCAAAGTTAGTTAACATACAATCATTTGAATTAATACTTTATTTATGTAAGTGTAGAGTTGAAATTTGCGTGTTTTGTTGGTTGTAAAATTAATGAATTAAAGCGTAATGCCCGGTAGTTCTTGGCGTTTTGTACACCATTATTCTTTGTTTTCGAACGGCTGACATAGAGGGCACTATACGCAGTGATTAAAATGCGTTCGGATATGTGTGGAGAAGGTCGTTTTATACGAAGTAATTTTTAATCATTATAATTCTCATGGTAAAAATTACGAATGTAAATAAACGATATGGTTTCATTAAATTTGCGAAATTTTAAAAGAGGATAATACTTAAGGACAATATTATTATTATTATCGGCATTAATCAAACAGTAAACACTGAAAAAAAAATTGATGTATTATAAACATAAATTATTTAAACATTTCGATAATTCATTATTTTCTACTGTAAATTTATTTGCATAAAAATATTTTACAAAAAAAATATTACTATCATTTTATCAATATTACTATTCAAATTAATTTTCTCAAGACAACCAAATACGAAAATACGAAATCTACTCCGGTGTAAATTAACATATTGAAACGAATCTCAAGGCATCTCTGAGATGATAATTAATTAACAATACAATAGGAAGATAAGACTCAGACATAAACAATAGGTCTTTTTATTACGAAAACAAGAGAAAATTGTAAAGCCGAACCTGACCTCTACTGACCTCTTAATTATGCAGTATATTATTCTTAAAATTAAAATTGTAAGAAAAAAAACTTTTTATGCAAATTCATAGTCTTTTTAATAACCCATTCATATAAAGTGTTCCCATAAGAAAGAAATATAGTGTGAAATGTTATACAAATAAACATTGATAAGAGTAAAATGTTTTATGTTACGCAAATAGTAAAAACTCGTTCCGGATTGTTTTGTTTAGGAACGGTCAGATTTCATATTGTTTTTTTTTTGCTTCTAACTAAAACGCTTACACATGAAACAACACTATGACTATTATCATAATGTCTTCTTTATTTCTTACCGTACTCAAGATTTTATTATGTCAGCTCGATAAATTGACATTCACAAATAAATATTTGCAAATAAAAATATTCTATATGTACTATTCCAAAGAATAAAAAAAATAAGTGTAAACTGATTCTACACGTGCGTGAGACATGTCGTTCTACGAAACATTATAATAACGACAACGTTTCACCCCTCAAAATAAGAGATAGTATCCTAGATCGGTATCTGATGACGTCACACCACAAAAACAGCTTGTATGAAAACGTGATTAAAACTTTGACACGCGATTAAAAAGCTACGGTGCAGAGTTTTGTATGATTGTTTGTTTTTAAAACGCGATGGAATTGATAATGTCTGAAGCGATACAGACAATCAAATGTGGTATTTGGTTTGACTCGAACATAGTTGATGGTTAATGCAGATATGATAAGCATTCGCGTGTGTCAATACATTTAGATGATTTTCGATTTAATTACAAGGGTTTTTTGCACCAGTTTAGCAAATTGATTTGAAGGTAAAGTAAAGTTTGAAACATTCAATGATAGTTTGACCGTGTCGAAGCAACTTAACATTTAGCCTTTCCAAACAGTTGTCTAAGTTATATGTTTTTAATTAAATTTTGATTTTGATAAGGGTAAGATTGAGTCATCGTGTTTTTGTTGATACGCAAGATTAAGATTTGAATTAAATTTTACAATTTTGTATAAAATTATAATTATTTGTCATGAAGGTTTACGTATGCGTATTCTAACGGCCTGCATCGTTTTGTTAAAAATGGAGTTGAGATTCTTTTGTTGCCTGTCTTTTTTGTACCAAATAAAAAAATAAAGAAAATTAAGAGACACATTTTTTGATAATAGTAGTAGAACTCTTCACTTGTCCAGTATAATTTGAGCTTCGAACTGCATTCGACGCCATCTGATTTAAAATTCACTTTATTTAGCGTCTGATATATTATTTCCTTTGAATCTTTAATCTCCTTTTCTTGTTTAGTACTGCTTGCGACAGCTCCATAATGGCCTCTGAACTACTCTGATATAGTGCTGGTGTTATTAAGCGCGAAAGCCATTTTAGCTCTATTAAGAATAAGGCGTTCAGTATTTTTGTTTTGTTTAAATTGACAGGTTTTGATTTGATCCTTTATTGGACGCTTTTTTTGTTCGATCGATTGTAGTTTTATGTTTCTAGCTTACTAGTTACTAGCTAGTTATTATTTTTCCTTGAAATGTGTATTTAGGGACTTCACTTATTGATTGTTAACAAGTACATAGTCTTGAATCTGCGTGAACAAAATTAAGTATGTTTTTAGTCACGATAAGAAATAAAAAATAACCACCGAATTTGTTTTTCTACAAAATAAACGTCAGCTAGGCAGATTCAGGTGGAGATGACGAGAAGACCTGGATTAATTTTTACCGAACTGGTAACTCGTGGCTTCTGAGAGACACAAGTGGAAAAAAAGTAGAGAAGCCTTTGCCCAGCAGTGGGACGTTTCTGGTTAGTAACAACAACAAGAAACCGAAATAAATCTTCAAGTCAAATCAAATTTAAATGTCAAAAATCTTTAAATTTCTTGTAGACCCAAACAAAAAACAAATACATTAGAATTTCGAGACGAAACGGGCATCTGGTCCACAAACAGCTGACAAACAAATCTTGTTTGGTAAACAAGAGAGACAGTTTTACAGAAGTGACTGTGTTCCTTGAGTTTCTGAGAAAATCACTGTAAACAGAGATGTTGCTGAAATGCAAGTATTCAGTGCTGAACAGACTTTGTTTGGAGATTATGAACATACAGATATGTCTTTGGGCTAAGAAGGATTAAACAATTTTGATACAGATATTGTGAGTTCAGTCAGTTTTCATGTATAATATTTAATTTAGTTGTATGGATAAGACTATACACGTAAATATGGAAATGTTTTGACGTATAGGTTGGTCTTGCACCTTCTATATTAACAAAAGCAATACCAAAGTATTTTTCAACTGTACTCACTTTAGTTTTGTTGTCTAATAAAGCTGTTTGTATTTCTGAAAGTAAGTAGGTATTTTAAAGCATACGCTAAGACTGCATCGCTTCCTAGCACGTTATTTTGAATATTTTATGTCACTCCTACCACTGTGTTTAGTAAACCTCGATATCAGTCTGGTAAAAAGACCAAAATCCTGATTGAGAAACTAGTTCGAATCACTAGAATACTCCCGGAACTGAACTTATTTGGAACTCAATAGTTAATTCACGATCTCAAAAAGCAAAATTCAAACCAATTAAAACCACAAACATCACTCACTCCTTATTAGAAACGACACATACCTCTGAGGATCTACCATCACCTCTTAAACTTGCCACACAGCTGTGGAAGAGAGACGCAGCTATACACCATAGAGTGCTATCTCGTTTCCTCAACTGCGGAAATTTCTTTAAGGGGTATCAGAAGGCCCCGTGGTACTCTGAATATCCTTTAACCTGAACCGATAAGGAAACTTGATCAAAATAAATGAGCTGTCAAAGGGAATCATGTTGTGGAAACTAATTCCGTGCTCCCGGGAATTAGGCCCTTAGTACCCTGCCTTATTATTTACCACGCCGATTTCTTTACTTGGTGTTAGAATCAGCGCTTTCTTGGGATATTTTATTGATAGATTATTTTCTATCGGGTTTGGTATATTGTTTTATGGTTGTTATAGATGTGAATCGGAAGAATGTTGTATATGTGTGATAAGTATGGTCATGTATATGTCGAATTAATGAAATAATTCGTTACGCCATATTTTATTTTTTGGTACATTTTTTTTTGTTTGTAAAAGAAATAGTTAATTATTGATATTCTTAATCACGGATGATTTTAAGATTAATAAACGTAGGTGAAATTTGAAAACATTTTGGAGCTATTGAATGTTTTACTTGTTAAATTATTTTTATACAAGTTGTTATAATAGATGGTATTAGAAAACCTTTTAGACAAATAAAAATAAAATATATTCTCCTATTCTTATCTATAAATCCAAAATAATCCCAAGAAAAGCCAAAGACTGCAGCATCGAAAACGACTCCAAATTGAAGCCGAAAGCTTAGAGATTAAGTGTAAATCCCATTGCAGTTTCCAAAGCTCATAGAAGGAAAGCTTCGGGAGGCTTCGAGTAAAGCGCAGACGTCTTACCTTTTTGCTAATTGCTTCTTATTGATTCAGCCGACTTAGCGTCGAGTTAGACTGGTGTCTGGAAGATAAATTGTTGGAGTTAGTATTTTGTTAGGAGGTACAAGTAGGAAAAGTATGAGATATAATTATTTTTTGCATTGAAGAGATGCAAATTATACATTATATAAAGAAATGTTTGCAGATTTTTTGAGTAGGTAGAGACATGAGTAAAAACATGTTTACTCGACCAAATAGTTGCAGTAGATTTCTTATGCGAAACATTTTAAGCTGTTATGGATTATTCCAGATATTGTAAGCTAAGCATGAAATGCTTTTTTTTGACTACAGTTTCTTCTTTAAATATTTGGTATTGGCAATTACCGTAGATATTAATAATTAATAATACCAATTTCAAAATTGCTCTAGTACCGTGTATTAAATACGACACGTTTTGAGCCACAACTTCGCAAAAGATGGAAAAAAACTATACTTACATAATATAAAGTTTTACAGCCAATTTAGACACAAACCAAAGTAGCTAAATTAAACACAATGCGAATTAAAACCAAGTCTTACCTCTGCTTACCAATGCTAATTACCAGAAATACCTATTATTAAAACAGATACTAACAATACCTACCAAATACGGTATCGTCAGTAAAGCAATAAGCCGTTGCTAGGCAACCTTTAGTAACAGGCACACTGCCCCTTTGTGTTAGGGATTGGCTTGACAAGCAAGCGTCTTGAGGCAGTCACACCGAATTAATGTCAAAGGAAGCAACGCTGCTTGGTCTACCAAGAATTAAGCTTGTTAGATGCGGACTAATGTTGATATACTAGTGTACGAATAATTTAGTTCAAGGTTTATCAAAATCAAAAGGTTTTTATTTTGAGTAGGCTTTCTCAGGCACTTTCAACACGTTACTGACTCTAGTTGCGCAGTACTAAAATGTCATTCTTATGGAAAAGAACCGACAAGAAACTCCATAAGTTACTCTTTTAAAAATAGAAAAGGACAATTTATACTTTACAATAAGTATTATTCTGAACTTCAAGTTGATTTTGCATAATAATATACAGGCCATAGGAATTACTCTTATACCTAGCACCCGAAAGAATTATTTATAATATTATGCAACTGCATAAAATTTGTTTCTTATTGTGAGGGCATTTCCGCAAACGTTTAATTTGACGAAATTCGATTAATTGAAAGGGAAATTATGTGTTTTTATAACAAATTTTAAGTCTTTATGTTATTTCCATACATTTTTCAAATGACCAGTCATCACTTTTTTTGTTTGTGAAAAGCCTATTATTTGTTAATCTTCTGACTTATAACTAACATTCACCTCTCTCAACGTGTCTATAAGCAGCAAGTCGGTCTATAGACGAACAAGTAAAACTCAAAAGAGAAAGAAAATTCTCACAAGACTTTTATCATCCCATAAACTACACAAACACCGTTATCCATTTCATTAAACGTCGACTATTTTAAACAAAATTAAGTATTCAAGCACTAAAAGTAATTACAGTTAATATATTACACCATTGTTGTATTTCCCATGTGAGAGTGAAATCCTATGGGGGCGTTGAATTGCTTTCACCATGATCCATGTACGCCATGCGTTGTCACAGCTTATGAATGTTTAATTGTGTTAGTGGCTTTACTGGCTACATATAGATAGAGCTGGGTAGAGCTGTGTAGAGCCGTCAATTGAAAATCAACCTTGGTGTATTGTAATTAAGATAATTATGCAACAATATGTGTAGTGTATAGGTGTGTAGAGCTGCTGTCAATCAAAAATCGACCTTCCTATTTTGCAGTTATGGTAATTTTACCATAAATACTAGAAGGTATAACACAGGTATACTGTACAAGTAGAGCGATGTCAATTAAAAATCAACCGTAATGTATTAGTAATTAAGATAATTTTATTATTTACAGCCATGTGGTAAATACAATGACGACTTAAGCCCTATTAGTGCTGTGACAAAATTATGTGGATTTTCGTATCTTAAAAGAAACTTAGGTATGAATGTAATGGAAGACATGTTATTTTTGCGCTACAAATTCAGTTCTTGAGTTTGCCTCAAGAACTCACTTCAAATTGCTTTTAAGTGGATAATTAAATTAGTAACAGTCATTAAACTAAGTACCTACATACATGTGATATGTATTGCATGGCAAATATTTTTGTACACAAAAATGCTTTTATTGAACTACCACAGCATTTCCAGCCATCAATAAAGAAAATAAAAATAAACAAATACGGGCCCCATATGTGCGTACGGGAATATATTTTCAATGTCCGCCCGAAGCTTCGTCAAACAAAAACTATTGAATGGAATTTAACGAGCATTGGTTTGTGATTTTATTAACATTACATATTTTATAATGTTATGGTACGGAGGCCGTTTTTTTTGGTGGAAATCCTACATAGACTTCCTCTGCCGTGGGGACAAGACGAAGGGGTATGCCGGACTCCTATCGGCTAAAACCACCGGAGTGTTTCTCCGTTCCCTATAGCCAGGGGTCAGCCGGGAACTCTATCGCAAACTACAGCAACGTCACGTGGTACAGAAGCTCTATCAACACCTATTAAAGTAATATTGTAGTGGCTGTAAAGTAGTAAAGTAAAGTAAAGTAAAGTAGTGTAATATTGCCGTGCAGTAAATGCCGTGTATTGTGTAGTCACACTTCCAAAACTACAATTAAATTACTTTAAGAGCTAGTAGGCCTTATGGTATCATAATGGTTGCTGGACTTTTCAACCTACGTGAGTACGAATTTGCGAAGCTATGAAAGTTAAAAAAAAGAAACCTTTAATTCATTTTTTTTGTCATTTTAAGTGTGTTTGAAGTTTAAACTTAAAAAAATCTCAACGAAATATTTGGTATAATATCAGTTTGAAACTACTTGTCATTAGAATAAGATTGGTCGAAATAAAAAAATAATCAATTTCATTTTGAAACTAACTGCAATAACTTTTCCAAAATGATTGACATTTTACAAATATGTTGCCTTACTGCCAAACTGTCATCATCAAATTGATACAATGCGCTTGTTGAAATATTAAAGATACCTATCTATCATAGACTAATGTCAGATATCTGCTATTATTTGGCACGAATTTTGATGCATAGAAGATCTTATAAACACGATTTATTTCATGTACAAAAAATATATAGCTGTCCTGCAAAGAATAAAAACAAATTTATTGTATAGAGCCTTATCAACTCAATGATGGTTTTTCTTACGTGTAGCATTAACTTAATAAATATTACTGACTAACTCTTTGATTATAAATTAATTCAATACCGGCCAAGCGCGAGTCGGACTGGCGCACGAAGGGTTCCGTACTATCATACTAGCGTCTACCTGTTACCGTTCTTAATATTTGAGAAAAATATGAAAAAAAAAACACGTCTATTGTCCCTTTTTAAGTTTTCGTATTTGTTGTTATAGCGACAACGGAAATACATCATTTGTGAAAATTTCAGCTTTCTAGCTATCACGGTTTATGAGATACAGCCTGGAGTCAGGCAGACAGACAGCGGAGATTTAGTAATAGGGTTTTACCTTTTGGGTACAGAAACCTAAAAAATCAATATGCTTGTACTAAACTTGCACAAATTTTATAGCAAAAAGTCGTTGTAAATTATTGCTGCTTCCTCAATGCTCGTTTTTCAATTGTTTTTTGTAGTACCTAGTTACTTAGTGGACTAACATGTATAGTTACGTACTGAACCTAAGTATAACGTAACTTAGTACTTTGTATTTTATACTGCGGTACCTGTGGTCCGTATCAAGTTTACTTTTATTAACTCTACTTGTGTAAAGTAGCTCTACTTTGTGGTAGAGATACTTTTACAACTACTGTTAGTTGTTAACTTTTCAGTTATTATGTGAAATAATAGGTCTATAAATTAGAAAAAGTTTTTTTGGCATATTATAGGTATGACTTTTTTCTTTTTGAAGAAACTTAATAAACATTTTTTCAGTAAGGTTTTTTCGTTAAAGGCTAGTGCAAATTCTATAAAATTCTAAGTTGATTTTAAGTTTACTCAATACTTACGATTAAAACTGTAACCCAAAGATACTCGTTTAATTATGATACCTTTCTACTATAATATTGTCAAACCAAGTATTGTATTAATAAATATTTATTTCCCTAACTTAATAATACAATTTTTAACATTGGTCTCTTTTTCATCTCAAGACTCTTTAGTATATTTTCTTTACTATCCCATAACTAAAACGACAGCTTTTCATTAGCACACCATAATAGACTTGTCATAGAGTAGAGACACTGATGTCTATGGCATAGTAACAATAGCTAACTGGGACATCCTACACGCTTTGTTCATGGAATAAATAATATAATTACAAACACATCACACCACTTTTACCGACAATGCCGACGGTACTCATTATGTATGTTAATTGGTAATTATCGCGACATAGTTTGAAAAGAGTAGAGTTTAGTTTTTCAATAATATTATGGTATTAAAATAAATATGTACAGTAAAAACAATATTACTTAACAGTTGATACTAACTAATAAGTATTTTTTGTATGACAAAATTAGAGATTTTTGTAATTTTTAGCGATATTTTTATGATTATATATAGTTCTTTAAGGAAACTAATTTAATTATCAGAATAATATAAACTAAAATGGTACATGGGATAGGAACAAAAATTAAAACGTGATTTTTTAATAAGTAAACAATAGGGTACTTACATGAGGCACAAGAAAATCGATTTTCCCGAATATTCAAATAATTAACGAGACACACAGGCAAATAGACTAATGCCGTCAAATATTCAACCTATATTTTCATTGCGTGACTTACTGGACTCGCCGCAAAACTAATTTAATTATCACTAATTCGATTACCTCAATAAGCTCTTGTCTGCCCTCCACTCACACACACACACACACACGAAAAACTACCAAACACTACCATACAGCCTTAAAACACGAAACTCCTCTCCTCCCAAAACCTATTCGATTTTCAAAACTCGGATTAGAACAAACTACTTTTAAACTTGCGAGCGTTCGAATTTAAAACTTTTTATTCGTTTTTTTGGCGTTTTCCTTTTAAATGTTTGAATTTGTTTTTGGATTTCGTTTTTCTTTGTTTTTTTTTTACACTGTTTGGTGATGGAAAACGTACCGTCTGTCTTGAGTGCCAGTGCCACTATAGTAGAGGCCTCGTGTGCCCGCTACCGCGTGCTACGCTCTAATTGACTAAGAATGTATCATGCAACTTCTGATATTCTAGCTTTGTAGTGCTAAAAATAATGAAAATGTCAATTTGCATTCTGTTATTGCGTGATTCGGTACGGCATTTAGAAACTGGACTATTGTATTATTTTTCAAGCTACTTTGCATGTGGTTGTTTAGAAATGTTGTGTCATTTTATGTTTTATATTGGTTTTTATATTTGTTGAATGTTTGATAATTAAAATGCAAATTTTTATTATCCATATTCGCTTCTAATTTTAGCTCAACAGGTTGTTGCCTAGACTACTAAACTTAGACACAAGATTTAACAACAACATTAATAACAAAGAATATCGTCATAATGATGTTTTCTTATTTCTCCAATACTTTAGCATATCAACAATAATCACACCATCTCTTTTCAAGCTATCTTAACTTAAAAAAAAATATCATCAAACGTCCCAAAAGTTACTAAATCCACCCCAACCAATTTCACTTTCAAATCTGATATAAAAAAAAAAAACAAAATAATATTTAAAATAATTTAAAAAATGCTCACATACAGTCTTCTGCCGACCAACCGACTCGAACAAGGGCCACACACACATACAAAGCTAATAGACACGCACACACTGGCACGTGTATGTGCATCGACGATGGATGCATATTGACCGTTTAGTATTATGAGTTAGGTTAGCTGGGAGCGTTTTCATTGACGTACGAGATTTTTGACAGGTGACAAGATTTATAGGATAAGTTAGGTCACAATGTTAGCCAAAAACAAAAAAAGAAGAAGAAGAAGGTCACAATGTTAAATTCTTTTGTCAGATTTGTATTTTCTTTTTATCTTTGACAGATAAAACAAGAGTTTTGTGCTTACGAGTACAAGTGCAAATTTTGGTGTACGTCTCACCGCTGTAGTCTGCAGTCATACAAAACACACTTAAGAATATTAAATCTTAGAGTACCTATATAATCAACTCGTTCAATTTTGTAATCAGAATATATCCACACACTGTTTGCCAAAATTAGCGGCTCAAAATCAAAATCAGAAGGTTTTTATTTCGAGTAGGCTTTCTCAGGCACTTTCAAAACGTTACTGACTCTAGTTGCGCATACAGACTAAAACATTTATAATATATTTGGCGAATACAGATACTAATCAGTAGTTATTTAAAATAAATATAAGGTATTTTAATATTTGTTGTTATAGTGGCAATGGAAATACATAATTTGTGAATATTTCAGTTTTACAGCTATCACGGTTTATGAGATACAGCCTGGAGACGGACAGACAGACTGTCAGTCTGTCTGTCAGACAGCGAAGGTTTAGTAATAGCACAGTAATAGGGTCCCGTTTTACCCTTCGGGTAGGTACGGAACGATAAAAAAAAAAAAACAGAAAAGTACATTGGAAACACACGCCAGCCTCACAGAGGCATCAACGTAAATGATTTGCGTCGTACGTATGTATTGCAGGTGCAAACTATCACACATTTTACTATGAACCCTATCAGCTATGATTAGCTTGGTTATTGGGTTACGGGCTGTGTTTAATGTTCTATGGGAGTTGTTGGATGAAATATTTTAGTAGGTTTTAAAGCGATTGGTAGCATTTTTTAAATATTAAAATTTATCTAGTTAACTTTTAACATATGCATTTACTTATAATGCATCTACTACGCTACGAATATAGGCTCTCTATTTATCTCTATTCTTACTTGTTTGTTTATGTACGTAAAAATATATTGGCATATTATGTGAATATGTTAGAAGTTTAACATGAGTTGATAATGTACTTAGGTTATAAGTATATAGACATCTATTCATCTTTTTAACTATCATAAATTAGACAACTCCATCTACAATCTACTACAAATCAACTCTCAATCAATATACCCGAATAATCAATTCATCAGAAACTCAATCTTAAATATCATCCAAAAACTTAACCCTCTAGACATCACACAAGTGTCTAAACGACCACACACTTTTTTTTATTCAGGCTATCCCGATAAATACGCATGAGTAAACCGTTGTATCATTTAAGTACACACACATAAAAAAATGTAGAGTTTAAATTCGATATAAAAAAAATGTATTTTAAAATTAAATTTCAAACAGCCTTTGTCAGTCTATTGGTAGTCGGTTGCATGGCGTTCTGAATAGAACTTGTCGCCCGTGCATGTTGACAGGTTCCATTGTTTTAGCGCAGACCCGCTTGTCATATAGTAGTAGGTATATTGTGTTACGTAGGTCGGGAAACAAAAGGTTAGAACTCTTTGGTTATTTTGTACAGAATTAGAAATGTAACTTGAATGAAGTAGTACTAAAGAGGATATCAAGTAGATTGTAGAGCAGTGACAAAAGAAACTCAAAAATTGCATGAAAATGTAATGTTGATAAATGCGCCACAGACCAAAATTGCTGGTGCGGGAAGGTAAGCGACAAAACTGAAGCGGGATTGACCAGGCCATGTCTGCTGAATGGCGAATGGATTTTGCAAGACTACTGGAGACATAATTATGATGTATGAAATAGCGTGATGACCTTGACAGTCATATGAAAGAATGGACATCATTTCCCTCGAAAGAGAGGAATGGAAAGATAAGGTGGCCTTTGCCAAGTTGTGGGACAAAAAATGTCGCTAAAGGAAATTAAGCTAAATTTCAAGCTAAAATAAAAAAAAAACAATTAGGGTAAACGCAGGTATTAACGACCCCCTTAAGGCAATTTCAAAATCAAACGTATTTTTTTAGTATACTGGTTTGTCTGAAGATTAATATTTTAATTTTATATGCTAGTATTATGTATAAAAAAGAATATTTACTAAATCAAATACTTTTAAATATACGATTATCTAGTAAAAAATAATTTAGAATGTGACTTAGTCGAATGTTGCCATTACCGACCCATTTAAACGGCTGTGAAGCTATTAACGATTTTTATGCAGCTATTACCGATCGTGTATGATAGGGGATTGATCCAGCTATGAAATTTATATAAACTAGTGATGATGGTGATTACCGATCTTAATGAGATAAAACAACATAAAAAAGTAAACATTTATTCGTATTTTTTGAATACCGGTATTTTTAATAAAACAAATTAGTACCTCTTAATACCTATGAACTAAATAATTATAAACTTTTAAAGTAAATAATATAATACTGGAAATACATATTATATATTTTAATTTAAGAATTTCAAACTCTAGGACATATCCTTATGATATCGCGATCATGATCATTTTTAGAAAATTATGATATTAATCATCACAGTCATTGGTTATATTTCCCGTCCCGTTTGTCTCGTAATGTAGTTTTGGGAATATTATACCTTTTGTATGCCTCATATACACTTGCACCCCCATTAATTGCTTTAATTGATTCGGCGAGAAGTGTGTCACTAGGTATATACTTTTTGGCGCTTTTGTTGCTCCACATTTTTGGAAAAAGATATTGTTCGAGCCAACCAAGGGTTCAAGCAATCAAGGACTGACCTAGAACGACGACGTCAAGTGCGCCTACAATAAACCAACAAGCAACAAATTCATCCCATGCGTGTGCGATTAACAAACTTGTCAGTGCGTAACGAAAGTCAACGCGGTGCACATCACATTTTATCACTCTCTGTAAAACTAGTAATTAAAGAGTTTCTTCTACTGTATACCGTTGTTCTTCGTTCTCAATAACCTGCGCATTCATCTTGGTGACCCCGACGTGATCAACTTCGACCTGGAACAAATTCGCCGAAGCGCGAACTGTTGTCACGGAATTCACACATCTATCAAGAAATCATCATCAAGGACGGACCAATCCTTCAGGAATTCGCCAGTACCCAGCTGCAGCCACTGTTTCCGAGGGAAGTGCATCCATTCTTTCTTGATAATCATCCTTTCTGCTTCAATTTGTGTAAATTAAGTTGATTCAATAACTTTATTTACAGCTACCGTCTACCATTAACTATCATATTTTATCTACTTAAATTCGCATAAAATCGTTATTAATTCTAAAACTACGCATTATTTGGTGTTTAGCAGTTAATCTAGTACATAAATACAAGTGATTCGCTAAAGATTGAGCTTAATTTAGGCATATAAAACTATATAAATAATTATAATCTACCCCGAACACGGTGTTTCTTGGCCTTAAAATATTCATGTAAATACAATATTTTCCCCTAGCTAATTGTAACTACAGTATTATATCAGCATCTAACATTCCCTTTAATGCAATTTCAGTTGGTTTTTGGCGATTCGCGCAATCAAACATCTGCAAAAATCCATTGAGTGTCAACTACGTCCTTTCCAACTAGACACAGTGTGATCCTGTGTCGACACCGTGCCTTGCAGCGCGAGCGAGCGGCCCGGGAACCGGTTTGTTATCACTTCGCTCGGCTTGAACCAAGTATTGTATTCACTGTTTTGTATTTATATTCTTATATTGTTACTCGTTTGTTGCGTAATAGTTATAACATTATATTTGTTTCGTAAAACGTTGTTGCATCGTCAAAATGAGTGAGTTAAAGGAACTTATAAAGCAAAGGGGACATATAAAGGCTCGATTAACATTATTTGAGAAATATTTAAACCCATTATTGGAATGTAAGGAAATCAGTTCGGTACAAGTTAATGAACTGCGCTTGCGGTTAAGTAAAATACGCGATTTGTCGTGCAGCTTTGATAATATTCAATCACAGATTGAAATGTTGGATGAAGATACGACTAAACAAATGCAAGAACGCGAATTTACTGAAAACATTATCTTTCATTTATCAGCTGAGGGTCAGTCCTTAGTTGAATTTTTCGAAAATAAAAATAAGTCTGAATCCTCATCTAACAAAAGTCGTAAGGGCAGTCATTTAAAGTTGCCCCCTGTTAAAATTATTCCCTTTAATGGGGAGCCGAATAAATGGTTGTCTTTTCGGGATACCTATTTGTCATTAATCCACGAAAATGAAACTATTGACGACATAAATAAATTCTACTACCTCAAGACATATTTGGAAGGGCCGGCTAGCGCTGTTATCAATTCAGTCACGTTGTCATCAGACAACTACACAATTGCATGGAATACTTTGTGTGAAAGATATGATAACAAGCGTCTACTTATAAACGAACACATAAGGTGCTTATTTACAATCGAAACGTTAATTAAGGAATCCCATAGCGGCTTACGTAATCTTATCGATACGTTATCAAAAAATCTAAACGCTTTACATATTTTAGGAGAACCCACGGATAAATGGGATACATTAATTATTTATTTGGCTTCTGCTAAATTAGATAGTGTCACTTCTCGCAAGTGGGAAGAATACAGAAGCGATAAGGATTCGCCCACACTATCGGACTTTTATGATTTTCTCCGCAAGCGTTCTATGGTGCTAGAATCAATGAATGTTAGTAAGCCCAATAGAAACGATAAACGTCATAGTTTGCCTAATACAAAATCGTTCCTTAGTTCGTCTATTGAATCGCCGTCGTCGTTGCACTCCACTCAGTGTCTTATCTGTAAACAAAATCATAAATTATACGAGTGTACTACGTTTAAGTCACTACCAGTTGCGGATAAAATTAGTAAAATTAGGTTACTTAACTTATGCTCCAATTGTCTTCGTAAAGGACATCAAGCGTATCAGTGCAGGATGGGTGGCTGCAGAGTTTGCCATAAGAAACACAACACTTTAATACACAAGCAAAATTCAGTGCAGCATATGTCTAATAATCAAATATCTACTGCTAGTCGTGAAAATGATAACTTACCTCCTGTTGTCTCGGCCGTCGTCGCATCCTCAGAAGTGCCACCTAGTCCTACGTCAGTCTCCATGGCTGCAACTTCTACAAACCAATCTCTACTTTCTACCGCTTTAATCAAGGTCACGAATAATGACAACACATGCGTATTGAGAGCTCTGTTAGACTGCGGCAGTCAGTCTTCTTTTATTACTGACAGGGCTCTAAGGAAGACAGGTTTGCAAACTTATAATACTGACCATCATTGTGTATCAGGTATAGGAAGTAGTGTTTTGAATGTCACCAGACATTGCTATTTGGATTTCGGTTCGCTAACAAGCAATTTGGTTATGCGCGTTAAATGTTTTGTACTACCTCATGTCACCGATAGGCTGCCCCATATTGCAGTGCATATACAAGATTTAGACATTCCGTGCCATGTCCAACTTGCTGATCCAAAGTTTTATGAACCCTCTGACATTGACCTTTTATTGGGTGCTGACGTATTTTGGGATCTTCTGGAATCAAGCCGGATCAATTTAGGACTTCAAAAGCCGATCTTGCAGGAAACGAAGCTAGGGTGGATTGTTGCCGGCCCAACTGCTATTCACAGTAACAATAAAAAATCCAAAATATTTTGTCACTTATCATTCGACCTAGAGCATCAACTTCGTAAGTTTTGGGAACTCGAAGAGGTACCTCCCAATGTCGAGTCTAGTACTGATGACTATTGTGAAAACTTATTTAATAATACTACTTACCGAGATAGTAACGGCAGATTTTGTGTCCAAATTCCCCTTAAAGAATCTACTCAGTGCTTGGGTGATTCTTACAATATAGCTGAAAAACGATTGCTGCAATTGGAAAGAAAATTTAAAAATAAACCTGAACTGAAACAAAAATATTTTGAGTTCATCCATGAATACGAAGTCTTAGGTCACATGACCGAAATTCCAAAACCAGTATTTGGGTGTTACTTGCCCCATCACGCCGTCATAAGAGAGTCGAGTGAGACTACCAAACTTCGCGTTGTCTTTGACGCGTCTTCAAAAACCTCTAGCGGTGTGTCATTTAACGACATACAACATATCGGACCTGTCGTACAGGACGATTTGTTCTCAATTCTTTTACGGTACAGACAGCATCGATATGTCGTTTCAGCAGATATCGAAAAGATGTATCGCCAAATATTGGTTGATCCAAAACAACGCCATCTACAATTAATTTTATGGCGTAACGAAACTACACATCAAATCAAAGTATTTCAATTGAATACGATTACCTACGGTACCGCCTCAGCTCCCTACCTTAGCACTAGATGTTTACTACAGTTGGCAAAGGAATGTCATGACCCTAAATTAGCACAGATCATAAAAGAAGACTTTTACGTCGACGATTTCCTTTCCGGTGAGGAAACTGAGGAGGGCATGCGATATTTAGTAGATTCAGTTAACACCGTTCTTAACGCCGCATGTCTCCCATTGCGCAAGTGGCGTACTAACTTACCATCGCTTTTAAATAATGAATCGATAACCTCTCAACCCAAGACCTTGGACCATATGTCCCATTCAACTATTTTAGGTTTACATTGGGATCCATTGAGGGACGTGTTGCAATTTTCATCCAACTTGGAATTAGATAAAATAGCTACGAAACGGACTATCTTGTCAAATTCAGCAAAGCTCTTTGATCCATTGGGCTTGCTTAGTCCGTGCATTATTATACCTAAAATGATTTTACAAAAGCTGTGGCTTTCTAAAATAGACTGGGATCATCCAGTAGATAAATCTATACTTAAACAATGGACTGACTTTGCTTCAAATTTAAATTCGATATCTAAATTTCAAATTCCTCGATGTGTTCTAATATCACAAGCAATTAGAATTGAGCTTCATGCATTCTCTGATGCCTCTCAGCTAGCGTACGCATCTGCCGTTTATCTTAGATCGGTAAATGATGCAGGTCAGATCCTTATTAGACTCTTATGCGCCAAGACCAAGGTCGCGCCCGTCAAAGCTACTACCATACCTCGATTGGAGCTATGCGGGAGTCTACTGTCAGCTAGATTAAGTGTAAGGGTATTAAAAGCGCTTCGTTGCAAAATTGACAAAATTTACTTTTGGACCGATTCGACCATAGTTTTGGGTTGGCTATCTCATCAACCTCGTGATTTAAAACCGTTTGTAGCCAACCGAATCGGTGAGATCCATGAACTAACAGCTAAAGGTATTTGGAGACATGTTCCAGGCGATAAAAATCCAGCTGATCTGGCGTCTAGAGGTGTCTGTCCTAAATCTATTCAAGCGGCGTCGATATGGTGGAATGGTCCTCCTTTTCTTGCTGAGGATACTTGTTCATGGCCTCAAAATGTAGGAAAACATAACACTGAACAATTACCTGAAACAAAATGCTCTAAGAATATTGATTTCTTTACCACATTGCACTCTACTAATTGTAAGAAATTAATCAGTCTTGTTGAGTTTGACAGATTTTCGCGATTCACGCGCTTGCAAAGAACTGTTGCATATGTTCTCCGGTTTATCCATAATGTACGAAATAGAGTTTCCAAAATGTCAGGTAATTTAAGTGTTGATGAACTAAACGATTCTATAAATGTTTTGACTAAACAACATCAAAGTGAATGCTTTGCTAAAGAAATCATTATTTTAAAAAATAATCTAGGTTTGCCATCTAACTCTCGTATTTTGTCTCTGAGTCCATTTCTTGACAGTCATAATATTCTATGTGTAGGAGGGAGAATTCAAAATTCTAAGGTATCTCATGATAAGAAACATCCAGTTTTGCTGGACACAAATCATAATTTCACTAAATTACTATTTAAACATTTTCATTTAAAACTTTTACATTGTGGTCCTCAACTTTTATTGAATGACATACGAAATAGGTTTTGGCCTCTTAGAGGCAGAGTATTGGCAAGATCCACAGTTAATAATTGCAAAGTATGTAAAATTATGAAGGCTAAATGTCAAATTCCCATTATGGGAAACTTACCTGTAAATAGAGTCACTCCAAATAAGCCATTTCATATTAGTGGTGTGGATTTCGGCGGCCCATTTTATATTACGGATCGCAAAGGTCGTGGTTGTCGGATAACGAAGTGCTATATGTGTTTGTTTATCTGTTTCAGCACTAAGGCCGTACATCTTGAGGTAGCTAGCGATCTTACTACGGATTGTTTCATTTCGTGTCTGCGACGTTTTATAGCTCGCAGAGGTAAGCCTTTAGAAATTTGCTGTGATAATGGCACCAATTTTGTCGGTGCAAATAACGTCATTACTAATCTTTTACAAAACAGTGAAACAATCAAGGGTTTTTCTGCCGAGGAAGGCATAAAATTTAATTTTTCTCCTCCCTTTTCTCCTCACTTTGGGGGCCTGTGGGAGGCAGGTATTAAGGCCGCGAAACACCACATAATTCGAATATTAGGCGATAGACACTTTACTTTCGAGGAATTGTCGACTCTGTTTGCACAAGTTGAAGCAATCCTGAATTCCAGGCCCTTAACTCCTCTTTCGTCTGATCCCAACGACCTCAATCCCTTGACTCCTGCACACTTTCTTATCGGTAAACCATTTACTGCACTGCCTTCAGAGGACCTGATGGATATGAATCCAAATCGTCTTAACCGGTACCAACTTCTAGAACAGATGCGACAGCATTTTTGGGATCGGTGGCAACACGAATACCTATGCGAATTGCAGCAGAAGGCTAAGTGGAGAGTCCAGCAAAGAGGATTCCAGGAAGGTGATCTGGTCGTCATAAAGGAAGCCAACCTACCACCGCTTAGGTGGCGGATGGCGCGAATTCAAAAACTTTACCCGGGACCCGACGGAGCTGCCAGGGTTGCAGATGTATTCACTTCCAAAGGAGTCATACGCAGAGCCGTACACAATCTCTGCTCTTTAGAAGACACAGCCTTTGACTCGAACTTGAATACTCGAATTTCCAAGAATTCCGAGGGGGGAGCTTGTTCGAGCCAACCAAGGGTTCAAGCAATCAAGGACTGACCTAGAACGACGACGTCAAGTGCGCCTACAATAAACCAACAAGCAACAAATTCATCCCATGCGTGTGCGATTAACAAACTTGTCAGTGCGTAACGAAAGTCAACGCGGTGCACATCACATTTTATCACTCTCTGTAAAACTAGTAATTAAAGAGTTTCTTCTACTGTATACCGTTGTTCTTCGTTCTCAATAACCTGCGCATTCAGATATAATTGTATGTTACATATTCCTTTATTCAAGAAGTTGGATTAATTAATAGGTTTACCATTATTTCATAAAAGTAGATGACAAACTAAATTATCTATAAACGATCGGTATTAGCGTCTTATAGTTGGTATTGCCGACCCTCATGGGTCGGTAATAAAGTATGTAAGTATAAACATAAATTGTATTACCGACTCATAAAAAAATGGTTATTTTTAATGATTTGACCTTTAGACTATAAAATAGATTATAATAGATTAATGTCACAAAAAATACGAACAAATGCACAGTTTTTATACACAAAAACAATGATCTATTAAATGTAACTATTCAACATCGATTCTCGTAAAATATCTTAACTTTTGTTAAATTGACAACGCTGAAAGGTGAAAACTAGACCAAAAAGTTTAGTCGTTAATAGATTTTTATAAAGACTGATATCTTAGATTTAAACTAGTTCATAAAAAAACCTTGTGTTAATGTGATATAATAACATAAAAATAAAATAAATGAAAAGTAACGTTGCTGCCATTACCGACTCATGGGTCGTTGATAGCTGCCACGACTAAAATTGATGAAGCTAACACCGTCCCATTTTAATTTAAAGTTTTATAGTTTTAAATTACTTTTTATTAATAAAAGGTCGTAAGAAATCAAGAGTTGACACTTAAATGAATACAATTAGTGATATAAGATAAAGTATATACGTCATTTGTTTGTATAAAGGTCTTACATAGAAAAGACACGTACTTACTTAAAGGAACAAGGGACAGTACGACAAGACAGCCCACAGTAACTGACGTATTTTATCCCTTTTTTGCATAGCTACTTACACTAAAGTAAAAGTATACGATGCTCAAGGAATACACGCGTGGGTGACTTTGCCTACATATAGCAAAAATAGTTCTGGTTACGTTAAAATTTCGAATAACTTTTTAGGTCGGTAATACCTGCCGATTTTCGATGGGTCGTTAATAGCTGCGTTTACCCTATACAAATTTATACATTCTAAAATACACTTCACCATTCAAAATTACAAATTCGGTCGAAAACACCCAGGCTACATATTTTCCCTACCATTTCACCTTCGCACCAGCGGGTTATTATCCGAAGCCGCACATAGTCCACAATAAGGCCACTTACCCTACTGACCTGTCTCTAATTACGTACGATTGTGATCTCTGACCTAGCGTTTTATTACTAGATGCTTTAAGATTAGAATATGGATTACATGCACGAATATAGGCTGAGCGAGAATATTCCATGGATTATTATTACATACACTAGCTGAGCCTTGTAACTTCACCTGCGATTTATAGAATCATATTCCTGTGACGTACAGTTTCTGCGAATATGATTTTCTCTCATTAATATTTTTTTTGTTAAACACTTGCGAGGCGGATTCACATTTATATATTAAGAGTAAATAACACTTATTTACTGTGAATATAAAAACAAGAGTAAACCGCAGTATCATTTAAGCCTAAATATTGTTTGCTGTATTCAGGTCAATTACTACCGAACTTGGCAGTAACGTGCACAAACACAGTTGTATTTTCTGTTCCCGCACTCTCATACTCATGCTCGACGGGACGGCAATCCGACACCACCGGAGAGAGATCGAGCACAGGACCCATTTTTACGTGCCTGCTGAAACACCGAACCTGTGATATTTATTTCTAGAATACACTTAGAAAAATCGAAGGCCATCTCATGCGCAACAATTGTTGATAATACTCGTAGTAGTGTGTGTTATATATCGTATTGTAGTGTTATAACTCGGATATAATTCCGGTTTTCCTTTCATCTACTATGTAGAGATGTATGTGTGTCAGAAGTAATGAATTATATTTTTTTACTATTCCTATTATAGTCTGGTTAAGTAATTCTCAATGTGACGGACGAGTGGTTCTTGCGTGTAGACCGTTGTTACATTAATATGTAACAAATGAAACTGTTAATGGTTATAGGTAAGTAGGTGTTATTTATGAGTATGTTTAATGGTTGTTAACACACTTTATAAGCTACTTGATTTATATTGCACACACATCTTACTTATGTGTTTTGATAGATGAAGATACATGGTTTGTTGTTTTGAGTTATGAAATAGAAGCCTACGGAAATTAGTTTTCTTTTTTAAGTTCATTATATCATGTTATGTGGAGTTTAAATCTATTATTACCATGCATTGCATACGTTACGTAGAATCTTTTGTAATCAAAAACAAATATCATTGAATGACCCGTAATTCATTCGAATTTACATACGAAATTGACAGTTTCTGCTTCAAACTACGATTCAATTACGATTTTACAAACAATATTTAACGAATAAATTGAAAAATCACCCAAATATTAAATGCATAATTACTCGAAACCCAAAGCTTCAAATTTTTGTTATACAAATATAAAAAAAACGAAACTAAAATCAATACTAAAAAAAGTGTACATTGAATTGAAAGCAGCATTGAATGAAGAGCCAGTATTGAACTGTTACGAAGTCGGTCCGGCCCGCAGCGGCCCGGTACGGCCCGTATCGTGTTACCTACACTTATGGCCGCTGTATGCTATTGTACCACTTCGAGTTCTGGACTTTACAGTAGGGGTGTGCTTTAAGTTTATTTTTGGTAGAGTTTTTAAGTTGGGAAGTGGTAAGTGGTGGATTGAGATAGTTGAAGTGAAAGGTGAAAATTTCATTGAAACTAAAAAGGGATAAAAGATTTTGAATCTGATGTTAAGTAATACAGATTCAGATGTTAATTAAAAAAAAACTTAATAAAGATGGTTTTTATCATTTTTATAGACTAAAAACATGACTATTTAAAAAAAAAGAAGCTCGTACAAAAATTAAGTCATATAGTTTTCAACTACAGACTTTTCCGGCAAAATAAAAGTATTTTAGCCAGTTTACACTTAAAAGACGATTAATACAATTCCTAATTTGTCGTGAACGAGAGTCAGATAACATTTGACTTGAAACAAACCTTTACTACATTCATATCTCCAAAACAAAGTCTGACCTACTATCTCAACCACCCTACACCTACAACCAAACAACTCCTTAATATACGAACACAATAATTTATGATCGTCAACCCTAGTGGAACAATCGTCGTGACAGTGATTGTTGTTGGCAGACAAGGGTCCGATACAATGCCACGTCCTCACACTACACTATTGATTTAGTACAGTTTTGAACTTACTGGTACATGGTAATACGTTTTAGGAGATGAATTTACTCTTAGGAGTAAGCTGAAATCTTTGGAGGCTTGTGTAATTGTGTAAAGAGCTATAGCAATTTATAAGAACCAAATGTTAATATTTTCGTTTTAGGTAAACTTCTAAGTGGCACCTTTTACGTAAGTTTCTATTAAACTTTATTTATATAGTGGAAACTTGAGCTCTGTCCTCTGCCACTAGTTAGTAATGTCCCTAGGTAGACGTACTTATAAAAAAAATCTTAAACATCTCTCTCATAAAAAATAGTTTAAGCCACAATATTAAACTCATCACAATATGAAAGTCCCTCTTGAGTAAAATGCAAAAATTGCAAATGAATATTGGATTTTCATTTTAATCAAAGTGCACTCCTCAAAAGCGCCCACTGCCAAAGCCAGTATTAACCCTCCGACGCATATTAAGCATTATTTGGGTTCCGTACTCAAACTCCACTGTCTATCTGTCTAGAGGCTCTATCTCATAAACCGTGATAGCTAAAAAGCTGAAATTTTCACAAATGAAGTATTTTCGTTGCCGCTTTAACAACAAATAAGTTCTGAAACATCAAAAAAGGTAAGCGTTCCCATAGAATGAACGTGTTTTTTTCGTAATTTTTGTTCAATATTAAAAACAGTAACAGGTAGACGCTAGTATGATAGTACAGAACCCTTCGTCCGCGAGTCCGACTCGCACTTTGGTCGGTTTTTTTAATGCCTACGAGACATCAAAGGCAATCTTTATTACCTTACAACCTCTTTGCTGAATATTAATAAATAAGAAGAGGTTTTTTATATCAATTTCAGGAAATATTACTCTGAATGTTTGTTCTTGTTCCGTTATTTAATACCAGCTTTGTTCGTTTCCAATTACGTTTGCAAATATTTGTTTTATTCGTGGCGGTGTTTAAGAAGTATTTCATTGTGGTCGACTTCTTCGGGTCGGTATAAGCCCAGTCTTTTGTAAATAGCTGGAATTGTGGTATATTGGCCTAAAGTTTAGACAAAGAAGAAATTTTACTTGACTTGAAACTTCAATGAATGACTTAACGTATCTTTAAGGAAGAGTGAGATATTAATTCTATAGTTTTTAAGTACCACATTCTAAGCCTTTAAAAATGAAATAGGTGATCCAAAAATGATAACTGCTTTTTTAATTCTCTTCCCCATACCCAACAGTCGAATCGTTCGTGCACTGAAGATAATTGAAACATTGCTCTCACGAACCATAGGTTCAAATATACGTCTGTTGGATGACAATAAATGGGATTTGGCTACTATGCACATATGTAGGCTAGACAAGGCGGCACTTGATTAAAAACAGAACATGTAGAACAACGACGCGAATTGAGCATCTACAGTGGGGTCACTTTTATTAAGGTACCTGAATTATGTGAGTTCTTTTTGGCTAAAAGTATTTTTAATTGGCTAGTTTTAAAGTTTTTCAAAATAGGATACCGAAGCTACGTTTTAGTCGTGTTTTTTAATAAAAAAAGTAGTCTTTGCTAGATTATCCATTCTTCATAACCATGAAAAAAACGGATTTACATAAAACAAGAGATTTTTTTTAATAATATTTAAGTATCGGAACAACAATATTTGTTACTTCATATTGTCCCAATAAATTCTGTAGCTATACAAAGTCCATTTAGAACTACCGGTTATTAAAAAAATTGAATTCTGGTAAATTACATTAAAAAGCAACAAATCAAATCTCCTGTCAAAATTCTATTCCCTTTATTTCCAAAATCTACCATCACTGTAGCACATCCTCGTGTATGCAGAATGTCCTGTTATAATGAACTTTCACCCGGAGGAGGCTTAATTGATTCCACAACTTACACCGTCGACAAAGATTAGAATGTAATATTGTTGCAATTTATTAAGGATCTATCGCCTGCCTCATCGGCGCGGGATGAGCAAGCTAATTACTTTTACAAAATAAGATAGGTTCTGCTTCTGACAGGTTTACTTGTTTGTAATTTCTTGTTCAGTTACAGCAGTTTAATTTGCTTTGTGTGCTTGTTAATTTCATGCTTGGTGTGATTAATTTTGGGGGTTGGAAGTCAGTGCTTATATTCAAGCCGGTGCCTGTTTTTTAAGAAGATAGGAAATACATGCTGTATTACTTTTCTAAGAAAATCGCTTACTAAGAATACATCAGAACTTATACCTTAGAACAAACTATTGAATAACATTTTTTTTAATTTTTCAATCAGTAAAAAGGCAAAATTAAATAAAACACCTATACAGAAAAAAGTTTTTATTTACTAGATGGCGTACTTACCATTAAATCGCCATCATGTATTCAAAACACTAGCTTTACAAATCCATATCAAAAACAGATCGTAAAGTAAACTCATTTTCATAATCCATGGTTTCGAAGAAAATACATCAGCGTATAGGCAAGAGCACAAAAGTATGTATAAGCTACAGGATCTTCCATTAGCGTAGCAGACGAAGTTTGATGCGTCTGAAATAAATTCAATTTGGCCCGGACACGGCGTGAATTTGAACAAAAGGCAGTAACTTGCTTACCGAACGTAACCGAAGATTGCCGAAGGTTGCCGAAGATGCACGAAGCGTGGCGGAAACTTTTGTACGAAAAGTTGCGCTACTTAAGTATGCATTTGGTTTATTAATTGGTGATTTTTGCGGTGCGGGTTGAAAGGTTGAGGAAAATTGATTTTGGGCGGTTTTGTCCTCTTTTACTGTATTTAGGACACGATTACGATTTGGTATATGGGTTTGGTGCAAAATAAAACCATTTAAATGGAAGTCGAATTTCCACTATTAGAAAATTTAATAAGTGATAAATTAAATAAGTCTTCAATATGTTAATAAAAAATAATACTGATTAATTTGACATTTCAATATTTGGCCATAAGACTAAAAATATTCGGAAATACATTTCATATCCCAGTGGAATTCCTATACCAACTGCAACATAACACAGAGCATCAAGCATCATTTTCACCCACAAATTCTTTAAAATAAACACGTAAAACAAAACAACAGCAATATAAACATACCAACTAACATAAGCATCAAGAAATTCAACGTCCCCACAACCTTTCACATTAAGGAACTAAGTTAGTAACTCCAGCACACCGAACTGAACTAAATTCAAAACGTGAACAAGTTCGGTGTGAAAGTGTAACAATTTATGCGATGAGTCGACGAGTTGCTAAGTATTTCCTTTAAGATGTGCAGAGCTCGTAGCGTTCTGTAATAATGAGTGGCAGCCGATTGTTCAGGTGTGGTGCAAGTGGCGAGAAATTTCAAATGGGATTTTCATTTCATTTAGAACTTATATTAAGATGTAAGTCCTTTCTTATTAGTTCAAGTGATACAATACCATAGGAAATAAAGGCAGATTTTTAAGTTTTTTTTCCATCTTTGTAATATATGGAGGGCAATGAAAAAATGAAAAATGAGTATTTGAGTATTTCTTGAAAATGTGGCCGTAGGAGTCTCCTATAGAGAGTAACAGAGACGGAAAAAAAAACTTACGATAAAATTAAATATGGACCAGACCTTAGACCAGAGGAAAAAGGCTGAAATAGCAATTTATTCAAATTAATGTCGTTGTAAAATATTAGAGTCAGGCCTAGAGAGGCACTAGCCTAAAAATAGTTAATACCAGGTATCCGCTAGACACCCATACCTTGCGCCACACCGACCATTAGCGACCGCTCATCAAAGTTCACTTAGCATCTGTCTCAACAAGAACCTAGTGTTTTGTTAACTATTCAGTGCTGAAGGTGCAGCGCCTACGCTATTTACTTAGTAACAGATTACAGGCATAACTTGGACTTGTGTTTCTTACTCCTGGAGTGGAGTGATCAGATTTGTTCAGCATGACTGCTCTTTTAATAATACTTTATTTATCAGTTGTCTAGTACTCATAACACAAGTTACTCTAGTATACTTAATTTGAGGCTAGTAAGCGTTGTGCGAATATTAAGAAATATTTTTGCTGTGTCTATCTACGGCATTTACGAGTACAGTCTGGAGCCATAATTCCAGTAGCACAACAAGGATCATATTCGCTTGCATGCTACTGCGTATACATGTGTGCGTGACGTCAACGCAAACATTTACCCGTCATACAGTATAACTACAAGAAGATGACAGTGTGTGGGTAATCCTAGACAAAGATAACAATATATCTGTTTTCTTTCCTATTAGTGTGTAATTAACCTTAGTCAACAAGTTAATTTTCAAATCTACCTACAACATATTCACAATTTTATAATTTAACTAAAACTACCTCATAATATCTGCGGGGTCTTAATGAACTATTATATAAATTTATCACGTGTAACAATGTGTGACTTAGAAATGAGTGGCAGTCGGTTCGAATCTCAAGTGATTTGTCAGATCGCTTTTATTTTTCTTTGACTTTTTATTACTTATAAGCAACATTATTATATATTTTTGAATTAATGTTTTTATAATAAGTTATGTATCATATTTATTTATATATTATATAAATATATACTTAAATTAATATTATAACATTAATATATAATAAATCATAACTTTAGGTTCAAATAAAACAATAATAGGTAATTTGAATAATCATTTATTTATATTATTATTACTTAAGTTAAAAAATATATATATTAAGTTTGTTTTATATTTAAATAAAAAAATAAGTGTTATTATACTTTTAACTATATGAGATTATAGCTTAATATATTCATTTTCTCAAAGATATTCTCAAAGAGAAAAGAAGATTGAAGCGTAATCCCAATTTTACAATCATAAACTACCTAACGTAAGACTTTATTATGACCAGCACGCTCACTGTAAAAAACACGGCGTATTATTCAATATTTAGTATAGCCTCCATTGTTTTCAATGCAGCTAAGCAGACGTCGCCGCATGGAGGCCACAATATTTACATATATATTTAAGGCTATGCTCAGGATATCTCTCATCTCGTGCTTTCCATTTTTTAACCAATAAACCTCTTACATTTTCAATGGGGCTTAGATCAGGGGAACGTGCTGGCCACGGAATAACTTTAATGTCAGTATGCTTGCTAAACCACTCTTTTACAACACTGGCACGATGTATCGGACAATTATCTTGAACAAAAGTTAGTTCACTACAGTCTTCTATGGGGTAAACATTAGATACGCACAGTCGGTAGCATTATGTCACTAAAAACTTCGACGTAATTAAAGCTGTTTGCACGTGTTTGTATAAATTCCAATTCACTCGGCCCTTGAGCACAAATCCACCGCCAAACGTTCACAATATTATTCTACTGTTTCATATTCTTCAATCATGACACGTCACTGAGTCGGGTTAATAAGCGGCGGCTAACTACCTTTTCTCTCGAACCCAACGGCTCACTGCATTTCTGTAAAAAACGAAAATTTTATTATTATCTTGCAACATGTGAATAAATATAAAAATGTAGACCACAACAATCATAATCAAATTAATAAAAAAATACTTACACAGCCGGTTTGATTTGAAATTTGAGAAATGTTTACAGTATAGTAGAAATATTTAAATATTTATATTTTGATAGACAATATTTGCCCTGGCATCAATAGCAATATTTGCTTGCATCTTGATTAAAGATAATCGAACAACACACTAATCGCAATAATAACACAAACTCTCTGAACAAAGTTTACGAACAAATGAATACCAATATCTATGCGCCCCACCAGACAGTCGCGGTCACGGTTGCGACAAAACAGGTTTGTCACTAAAGCATTATCGTTATATCGCGCTCTTTCTGACTAGGTAATGATGAAAGAGTGCGGGAACCGTGTATGTGTGCAAAATGTAATGTGTATTTGTTATGTCAAGAGGTCGTAAGCGCCACTTGTTTTGATGCCATAAATTTGTGAAATCGGTTATGGACTTAAGACCCCTACTGTACATGTACATGTACCTACTCTTTTTATTCGAAAGCAGGTATTTTTTATGGTTTTGAAACATGTTCTTTTAAAAATCGGGATCAGTTATTTTTAGGATCGGAAAAGTGTCTATTGTATAGTAATATGTATCAGGAAGGAAGGAAGGAAAAGTTAAAAAAGGAAGGTTTTTTAAATTCGTCCGTACATATACTTTTTTAGCCTATTTTGTTTAACATCTCCATAAATAAGATACAGACGAGTTGATGTAATACGAAATACTTTCCCACCATCAAATATTAGGTTACTATCGCTGCATTGCAACAGACAGAATCAAGATACCTATTGTTCTAACCCAGATCAGCTTTAGCGCATATAAATCTTGCCTTCATCCGACTTGATAATAACAACGGCTGTCCGGCAGTCGAACATCATAAAGCCAGAAATCCAATAACACTAGTGATCCGTGCAGATTTTGTGAGAACGAAGATTATGGTAGACTATACAGGTGTAGATATGACACTGCTGGACAGTACTAGATATACTTGTATACTTCACTGGTTTTAATCGACGTTATTAAAGTTTTTATCGTTATTGATAAATGATTTGTATGCAAAGGAATAGTTGAAAGAACGAACTACGACGAACGGACGAATTAATAGAATTTGTTATTTACTTTATGACAACTAAATTTGCATGCTTAATTAAAACTGTAAAAATACTATATTTCAAGCAAATAAATGATTCTGATTCTAAAGAAGCCGAATAAGATTAGTTTGCGAAGGTACCTAATGTTCTACAATAAAAGAGCCCTCAAAACAAATGGAAATTAGACAATATTGAATAACATTTTGAATCTGAAATTCAAAACATTCCAATAACCCGTAAAAGTTCCAGTAAATTGTGATTGCTAGTTCCTTCTCTATATGAGAAAGTAATCGCAAAGTTCCTAACAGTGAAACAAATTTAGACTGATATAATTTTCCAACTATTTTCTGCCTAACATCTCCAAAGTCGCATCTTCTCAACTACTCTATGACCGAGATAGAGAACCAATATCTGGTATTGCAGTGTGCTCTCATACAGTCGTGAGCTGTGACCGCGAGAACCGTGCGGCTTTATTACTTTCCCACTGCGAATGGAATTGATGGCTGACCACTGCCGCTAATACACTTCTTAATACGATAGTTTATTAATTTAAAATATATTCTGTGGAATGGATGGTCATTAGTTCATTTTCCTTTACCTTGTTCCGCAGTGCAGCATAGTAAAATATTTTCTTCATGATTTTTTGTTTCGTCCGTGTGGTGTCCGGATATAAAGAATAGCACCACCCCATATCCTCCACTGGGTGTCGTAAAAGGCGACTAATGGACCTTAAGACCCAGTGCACTGTACCAAGCACCGTGGGTCACCCGAATGGTGGCGGGTAAACAACCAACAATCGCATTCCCAAAGAGGGTTAGTGTCAGGCAGGCGGCCGACTAT
The DNA here is from genome assembly GCA_941860345.1 of Chrysodeixis includens. Classification (NCBI taxonomy): domain Eukaryota; kingdom Metazoa; phylum Arthropoda; class Insecta; order Lepidoptera; family Noctuidae; genus Chrysodeixis; species Chrysodeixis includens. Next base: position 13,092,663 of record OW796097.1, read on the forward strand.
AAAACCATAGCCAAAACTTTAAGCAACACGTCTAGAAGACGTGTTGCGCCGACCCCAAACAATAATAATTGGGATAAGGGCAGAGGAATGATGATTTTTTGTTTGTCTCTTAGTGTCCCCGTTATGCCTTTTCTTTCCACTACTAGAAGAGGAATAAAAAATAATAAAAAACACAGGCAAATCACATGAATGTGATTAATTGAATAGTTAAAACTGTAAAAATATTACGCTGAAAATCATATTGCACTTTTTGTTTTAGGAATTGACTTAACAAAAATACCTACCGGACAGCTATCAATATTTCAACTACTTTGTCCATTTGCAGATAAAACAAATAGAAAGCAACATGAAAAACGTAAATAATTCTAACATTCGTAGCGAGAAAATTCCATTTGAGAGCTTTTTTATTTGGACAACTGTTTCGTTCGACAGTAAACTGCAATAGGATTACTAAAAAAGTACTGCTGCAAGTTTTATAAACATTTCTGCAAACTCGTTCAAAAAAGGATTTAGTCCCGGTTGTTTTTTGTCGAAACCTAAATTCGGTAAAGTGTAATCCGATGTTTATTTTGAAGGAAAAATGTAACGTTTCTGATTTATGTTTCCTATAAAATAGAATAAACAAAGTAGATACAAAAGCTTAGGAATTTAGAAGTGGCACAAAGTTTGAAGGGTCCAGTTCTAGCAATAGTCCAAAATAGATAATTTCTTGAACCGATTATTCCACCTTCTAGACAAGTTGCATGAGACGCATGTGAATCTTAACCAAGAAAAAATAACACTTTTTGGAAAAAAAACTGTCAAATATTTTCCTTATAACAATTGTGCACATTTTTCATCATTTTCCCCTTTTTGCCAGTATCTGTCCCCATTTTCCGACAAAACCGTCATCCGTTGTCGCCTTAAGTCGACGAAATTTTCTATTCCACTTAACAAGACGCCAGGGCGACACTTTATACCATTCACAACATTTTAACGGCTGTGATGAGCATCTTATAAAATTGATGCTAAAGTGATATTTAATGGAACCAATAATTTTCTTGATGGCCTCTAAAGGATATTTTAAGAAGTGTACGAAATTTATTAGAAGGTTATCATTCATGGTGAGGTTTATTTTGTGTACGAGGCTGGTTTGTTTGTCTATACGTCATCAAAAATCGGTACTATGTGTAAGTAGATGATATTGTAAAAAGAAGATATTATAGTTTTGTTATAAAAAATTGAGAAAGAATTTGGGTGAGCCTGGGACGGGATTCTCAGTCAATCAGTTGGATGACAAGGTGTAACGGTGGATGATAATGATGACGGTTTTGATTTTTAAGAAGTACGTTTGCTATCAGATATGTTGCTATTATTTTGGCTAGTGGTGTAATCTGTGTGCCTATGTATGTACTGCTTTGTCTTGTTTGAACTTATATCACGTCTTTTGCTCATATTGAGTGACGAGCTAAAGAATAAGGTTCAAAATATTGCTTAACTTTCTAAAATTAAAATAAAATGGTTTTAACAAACTTTACACAACTGATCCATTCTACTTTAAAATAAATCACAGTTTTTTAGCTAAAAGCCTTCACTTCAGTGATTTAATATTTCAGCGTAGAAGTTGTTTAGTTGTGTGACGTCACAGCTGTCTTGTCCTATCCTGTTAAAAATGTCAGACCGCCTGCTTTAATCCGCGCTAACAGTTCGCTGAGGAAATTTCTTCAGGATTTATGGCTCTACATTTTTAATTTTCTTTTTTGTTGAATTTGTAATTCTGTAGTGAAGTATTGGTCAGTGGCGTTTTAATTGACTGAAGATAAGATATAATTCCTTTCGTTATGTAAAGGTGTTTATACGGTACCTACTTAGATCTTAAGTTTATCTATATACAACTAGCTGATGCCCGCGACAATTTGTGTGCAAAAAAAAAGCAAAATAGGGATGTAAAATAAATGTTGGCGGACTCTTAGACCTACTGAATGTATATAGTAACACAAAATTTCAAGAGAATCGGTCCAGCCGTTTTGGAGGAGTCCGGTAACTAACTAACTGTGACAAACATATTTATATAATCTTTTTTCTGTTTGCGAATTCTTGTTTCTTGATCTTTGCAGTACTAAATTTTAGATACCATTACAACTTCCATTTGTTTTCTTAGAACTAAACATCAAAATAAAAACAGAAAAGCAGTTCTAATAACATCGAACAGTATTATTTCTGTGTTATTCATAAAACTAAGCGGCTTAGATTGACCCAAATAAAAATTAAACAAAAGCAATTGTCATCTCAAATAGCCTGATCTCAGAATATAGTATCAACGTATTTCATGTGGGAATTCAAACTTTAGCACAACCGTATAAAGTATAGATTATCCAAACGAATTATGAGTTAGTTTTGATTGTGCCAGTTGTATGAATAAGTTTTAACAATGTTTCCGTTCGTTCGCATCGTTTGACAATAATATTAATAATAACATATTCTACGACTTTCACACAATGCCCTCTATATAGTATCAAACTAAGCAGAGCTTGTATTATGAGTGCTAGACAACTGACAAAGATCCTTATATAGTTCTTATATATAAATACTATAGATAAATTACACTCAGACACAACAAATGAGCGTGCTCATCACACAAACATTTATTTTGTCCTGGGTGGGAAATCGAACGTCGTGGGTTCGATATAGCAATGATGGCTACTAACCTCTAGACCAACGGGCCTGTCAAATATCACGACCAGACAATGTAGACAAAACTCTTGTATTCTATACTTTCTTAATTATTATTAAACACAAAGTTGACAAACAGTAAAAAAAACGTAGGGAAGAAAACTGGATTCCAAATATTGGAATTTGAAATCGCCAAACCACAGTGAGCTAGCGTGGTGATCAATGCTCAAACCTTCCCTATATGGAAAAAGGCCTGCGTCCAGCAGTGGGACGTATATAGGCTGTTATCATTATTTGTACATCACATTTACGACTCCAAAGCTTCACATTATATTTTACAACAGGTACCGCGCGTTATTAAATTGTTTAACAAATATTTTAACTTGAGCGCAATAACGTGCAGGTTTTCGTGTCATTCAACCTTTTTGTGGAGCAAATGCTTCGGTTATTAAACTGTGTGCCATTTTTTATATTGCATTCTACAACCTCCAACACCAGCCGACAACATCCTAGTTTTATACACTTTTTAGTAATACTTGTTTATTCATATGTCAAAGGAAATGTGTTAGGGATCCAAATGACAAGCAACAAGGCAGTAATTATTTGATCCCTAATTTTAAGAGAAAGTTTCTGGTAATTATTAGGTTTAATTTGCTTTAATTATTTACTTTCGATCAATTATAATCCCGAAACAATTAATGAGACCCTTTTTTCTTACTAAGACTGGGGATACCTTATGGACACCTACTTCCTCAGGGAGCGAGGAGTGTCAAGACTTAATGGCTAAACCTGAACCGACATGCAACGTCTTTCGCGTTTGGTCGTTGCGTGGCAATGTATTCCAATTGATGACTCATAATTAATGAACCCTGCATTTTAGCAACTGCATTAATACGAACACAAAATACGAACATAATAGTTTATTATAACAGATAAACTGACTTACATATTACCTTAAAATCAAAAATTTAACAAAGAAAAATAATGTTCTCTCGGAAGAATAAAATTCTTCATTACTTCCTCTTAGAATCCACTTTCTTTGTCTCTAATTTCTTCGCTTCCATTTTCTTTCTCGTAGCAGAAAGAGTTCGGTTAAGTATCTCCGTCGCAATAGACTCATCTCTCTCTTCAAGCACAGCTTCTATTGCTGGACACCAGTGTGAATCTAAAGTAAAGAAAAAATGTTAAGTGGCATCGTACGACTGGAAAATCTTTGTAAAAGAACAGGTGGCCCACTACTAGTGGCGTTGTTAAAGCGAGATGTTAGTCTATCTTTTTTTTAACTTTCGTTTTAAAAGGTTACGGTAGGTTTTCTGAGTTACTAATGGGATGGAGCGCCTGCGCCAAAGATGCCTCTATATTTAGGTAAGTTTGACAAACATTGTGCTACCTATTCATATAAATCTCCAATCTAGAGCTGATGCGGTGGCCGTATCGTAATTCGAAGTGAACCATATTTAAACGTAGTGAACGGGCTTCATGAAAATTGTAATAAACATAAAATATCCTGGAGGGCCGGCAGCGACTGGATGCATAAAGCAGCAGACCGGGCTCTGTGGCGTACCTTGGGAGAGGCCTATGTCCAGCAGTGGACTGCAACGGGCTGATGATGATGATGACCCTGTGCTACTTACCGATACAAAGTTTCTCAAGCTGCTGGCACCTGTACTTCTGCCTGCCCAGCACGTGCTCCTCGTTATACTTCTGCAACTCGAGCATGCGCTCCATAGCCGCCTGGATGCGAGCTTGCCGGTCCTTATTAGCTGCCTCAGCCATATCAGGAGTTACTAGGATACTGGTAAAAATTTGGTAAGTGTTTATTTTTAAACTAGTTAAAAAAAATGTAAAAGAATTTAAAGCAAGCAGTAAGCAGTGTTGTACCGAGTCATTGTTAAGCCAATAAAGCTAAAAATATATTCATTCTATTATCTTAAGTTGTTTGATGTATGGATGATGATCAAAATATACACCGTGTAACATAATTAACGCACATCCTGAAACTACTTTGTTCAGAATCGATAACAGAATCCATTTCATTAATAAAAATAAATATTTTTTTTTACCAAAAAAATATTTAGAAATAATTAAATTGTAGACACTATTTTCATAAAGCACTCGAAGTAAACGAAAATGAGCCTTAAGTCGATGCAATAAGGCTATAAGGCTATAGGCTATAAGTAACGTATTGAGCAATAGGGCGCCCACGCGTTTTGCCAATTATTTGTACAAATTATTCTGACAATATGTAATAAAAACAAATATCTAAGAAAATGATAAAAATGTTTCAATACATTAATTGTGGATAAAAAAGGATATTCTTTTTGGGGTGTCTGTGGATGTGCGTTATTTCCGTTACTCGTTGTATATGTCGGCGGCGGGGGTTGTTAGGACAGATACGATGACCAGAAAAGTTCCCTCCCAACATTACAATCCATCGACACATAATTTACTTCTTGCGGAATCGAACTTTGAAAATTTTCGCCAGCCCGAATCGCTTGCTAAGCGCTTAAATAATAATGATCTGCAATAACCATTCGTGTTCATTTTTATCCTTCATGCACATTGGCAGGAAGTACAGTGGAGTAAATTTGTCTCGAAGCTGATCTGGCATAGAGAGGTACGTGGCTTCTTCTTCGCTCTCTATTGATATTTCCATTACTGCAAAATCAAGAAATGATTTCGTAATCACACTAATATTATACAGGCAAAAGTGTGTGAGTGTTAGTTTGACGCCTCTTCACGCTGTTAGTATCTATTTTGATTAAATTTGACCCGAAGGTTGATGACATGCTTTTTAAAGTGAACCCACACTTATCTAAACCAAACGAGTGGAACAAAACAAGTTTTAGACTTACTTAGAAAATTATGAAGTTTCTTAAGATTCTGACAATTCGACGCGAGGAAGTGTGCGACATTTCATAAGATTACATACACGAAATTCTAAAACTCGTTTTGTTCGAATCTTAGACGTGTTTGGCTTGGGTAAGTGTGCGTACACCTTTAATCGACAGAAAGAATGTAAATTTTTACAGCTACAACCATTATCCACAGAAGTGAAGCTGCGGGCAACAGCTAGTCATGTCATATAAGATTTTGACGACCAGACTCGATGACCCTACCAGTTCGGTACTCAATAAGAATCTTCAACCACAAACTGATACGTCAGCAACGAGTTCATGAGTCGAATTGTTTACCTAATTATGAATTCGCGTCACGAAAGTTATTACGTCACAATAATTTGTAAAAAGCCATTTTCTTATTTTAAAGCCGATGGTACTTTTGTGTTCTGTAGTCCCATTACTGGGCCATCTAATGTTAGTTAAAGGATCATAATTTCAAAACGCAATTTTCTCATATTTAACTGTTAAAAATGGATAGAGTAAACTTTCTGCTGCTTATAGTAAGAACATACATGCACTTTCCGTGACAGGTGATGGACCTTGTTGCGCCATGTAATTATCTGGAATAAATAAATCAGTAATATTCAATGAAAGAGACAAGTGGAAGAAGAGTAGGGAGGCCTTCGCCCACAGTGGGACACCGCAGGCTAGTAATAATAATAATAATCTCCTATCCATAGCCCAAACTCGTTTCATTTTCATAATTGACAATAGTTTTGTAGCTACCTCGGCCTATTCATGGCTGTTCTTTCATAGAACAGACATGGATATGGTGGATGGGCCTTGCTCAATGCCGCATCACATTTTAGATTAAAGTTCTCAACAAGGCCTCTACATGTTGGACCAGCGTCCCCGTGTAAGCCTTTAAAAAAGACCGGGTTTCTCCCCTTGAAGTTAACCCGTGAATTAAATATTTAAGATTTTGAACCACCAATTTACTGCATTCAATAAAAAAAAATATTGTAAAAATCTTACGCTTTTTGGCGTGTTCTTCCTCTTCCACTTCATAGAAAGGCAAGGGTTCCTGTTAAAATAACATTATAATATAGCATAAGAGTAGTAACAAAAGGTAACCTAGTAAGTAAATAAATAGCTTAAGTACCTATAATATCAAAATTTAGTGTAGTGCTACGAGGATCTTAAAGCACGTGGTTGAAATCATAACTAATGCCGACATTTATAGAAACCATCACTTTTGACAGACAGTTAAGTTGATCCTTGTTGCAATTCAAGCAACCTCTTCATCTTAATATCATCCACGTACTACAAAGTCCTAGTAGCATTATAATGTTATAGAGATTAAAGGATATACTCACATCCTCGACTGTGCTGACCTGGCTTTCTGATTTCAAAGGCGGTGGCACCACCAGAAATTCAGTGAGGAACTCTTTTCTGGAACAATATGAAAACAAAATTAGGTTAATCAATACAGTACACATCACTACTATTTGTTTTTTTTATTTATCAATTAATTTTTGCGTCGTCACTTTTTTCTTACTTACCTTATCTACTTACTACTGACCTGAGCTGAGCGCCTCTCAGATTTCTCCCATGCTCCTTGAAATCCCAAGCCTTTTTCGCCTCAGTGTACTCGACGTCACGATCATCGTCTCTCTTAACTGAAGCTCCACCACCTAAGGCTATAGCAATCTCTAGCTCCACAAAAGCATCGCCAGGTTGTGGTGGGTTATGTGAAAAATGCGCCGGCGCCTTCTCCTTTTCTTCTTTAGGAACTTTCTCTTTTGCTGATCCTGGTTTAGTTGGCGCCTGCTATGGTTGGAGAAGATATACTTACAGCTTTTTGTTTTAATTCTAGGTTTATTTATAGTTTATAGGCAGATGACTTTTATTTAAACGAAATAATCATTGCAAGAAAAAGTCTTGAAAGATTTTCTCGAATATAACGTAGGTAGTATAAGTATCCTTATGTATATTTCCAAATCAATCAAACACTGGATACAGGACGCTTCAAACCAGTATTTCTGGTAATCTTCGGGGTCTGCCTGTCTAGCAGTGGACTTCCTACGGCTGAAATGATGCTGATGATGATTATTATTATTTTTAAATACCTTTTCAGGTTTAACCCCAGGCTTCTTGACGGTAGGCTCAACTTTTGCAAAGTCTGGAGAGTTGCGAACTTCGTCAACTCGTTTCCACTGATCTAAAGTCAATGGCCATCCCATGGGACAGACAACTCTTAAAGAAGAAATAATTGATAAAAAAAACTAAAGTAACTTTAAACGCTCATTATCACCCGATCGTAATCGGTCAGGACATTTCCTGACCGTTTGCGGCCACGGCGGCTAGTGTTACTATGACATCAACTAGCTACTCATATTATAGTGCACAAGCGTGTGCGTAAACATAAGTACACTCTTTATTACTTTACTCTCATAGCATTAGACGGCAACCCAACACGACCCGGAGACAGATCAGGCAAAGGACCCACATTTTTACGCACCGAAACACGAAAGCTGTAATATGTATTTCGAAAACGCACACAACATTTGGAAAGTCAATGCGCATCATGGCGTTTGTACGGCTACCACAGCTTCAAGCGCCCATAACGCTATGCTTGGTAATTCCTGGAAACTTATTTTGTAAATATTAATTAAATATCTTTAATTAGTAATTCCGAATTAAGTACCATGCAATTATAAAAAATAGGTAAAGTGTGTTTTAAACGCAACTCACTCGATTGAATATATTTTGGTTTCTGGACCACTTTTTGCTATCTGTAAATACAAAATATATATTTCGGTGAGTTTGAGCAAGTGTGATGATGTTATGGTCAAAATATAGTATCCCCCTAGTTGGTAATAGCTTAATAATTGCGAGCCATGATAATAAAATCTTACTAATTACTGGCTGAACCCACTTTCTAGTTTAATTTTAACCGTATTTTTTCACAATGTCGTGGTGACCTTGCGTTTCTATGAATGGATTTGTATGCACATGGTGCAGGTTCAATCCGCAGCGTAGGCAAGTATCAAGGCGAAAGTTACTTGTATTATTTTCAAAGTTGTATGTACTTTCTTAATCATTCTAAAACTTTACTGACAAACAGTAAAGGAAAAAATTGTGAGGAAATCTGAATTCAAATCATTGGAATACGTAACATATGTATAAAGGCTGGTTTATTTGAATTATTTGTATTTCTTTCATTATTATTAAAATTAAGATTATTGCATCCCAATACTAAATGATTAATTTAAGTGAAATTGAGTGAAATGAGACGTTATGGTATTAAAGTGTCATTTGGGTCTTTCCGTGTGGTGTCCGGATATAAAGAATAGCGCCACCCCATATCCTCCACTGGGTGTCGTAAAAGGCGACTAATGGACCTTAAGACCCAGTGCACTGTAACAAGCACCTTGGGTCACCCGAATGGTGGCGGGTAAACAACCAACAATCGCATTCCCAAAGAGGGTTAGTGTCAGGCAGGCGGCCGACTATAAAACCATAGCCAAAACCATTAGCAACATGTTTAGAAAAAAAAACATGTTGCGCCGACCCCAAGTAAAATGGGATAAGGGCAGGAAGATGATGATGATGATTGGGTCTTAATTAGGTAGACTGTATTTTTTCACTCCAAGATCAAATCTTAGTTAAGGCGTTAAGGTCACACTTTTGTTCAACGATTTTTGAGTTCATTAAAATTTCTTTTTTAAATCTAAAACACGTCAGAGGACTGTGCTTTAGTTAATAATATGTAGTCATACATAAGCATTGCACTCGTGTTATGTCTAGTAAAGATACATAACATAGATAGTTACCTTAGTTTCCGACCGATTCTTTGAGCTAGCAGTGGATTTATGCTTAGCAGCTTTGTGGAAAGATCGATTACTTGTCACATCAAACTGTAACATAATTTTACAACTGTATAACGTTCCTTAAATCTACCTAACTAGCTAACGAGCTGCTAAACTTTATATATATTTATGGTTTCTTCGTAATTTTACACAATTCTTTATGTTAAAATATCACACTCAAAAATTGTTTATACAAAATAGGCACTTTTTGACGGTTAAATTATGTGCAAGTGGCAGCTTCCCACTCTTCCCGTACTCTCGCTAAGAAAGAAAAAAGGGCGCAACAAACTCCCTAACAGCACGTCTTGTAGTTTAAAATAATGGACACATACAGACTATGATATATTATAAGAAAAAAGGAAACTCCAGATAAACCGATATTTGAGGTGGTCAGATATTAGGTCCAGTTTAAGTATTTTCAGTTTCATAATTGTTCAGTAGATTTATATCAATACTTACCACATTAGAATGGGACGCCAATGCCGATTTATGTGGTGGAGTTGGCTCCAAACTAATGAATGGCCAATGTATTTCACCTCTACCACAGCACTTCTTTAATATCTCAATGTTACTGTGATGATTAGTTGTGCGTAATGTTGCTTCCATTTCTAACTGTGATTAAAAATATAATTAATTATCAAAAATGGACATATGTACGACCATATTGTTTTTTAAACTTCACTAAGCGCATATAAACTATATTTACTGTAATGAAAAGTTTTAGATGCCTACCAATGATGGCCATGGAATATTGAAAATTCAAATGAATCCAAGACCAACTAAAAAAAGTCATAGCATTATGTTAACCGCGAGGACTGGTTCAAGACGGTACAGGATAGAGAGTCGGGAAAGAGCTTCATACATACATACATAAACGTCACGCCCCTTTCCCTTGGGGGTAGGCAGAGATCACATCTTTCCATTTGCTAAGAAAGGACTTCGACAAGGCCTTTGCCCAACAGTGGGACACTATAGGCTAGGAAACAAAAACACATAATAATATACATCATATACGTACATCAGGCGACGTTGCAGATACTCTAAAGCTCACTGCCTCATGCTTAGTAACAGATATCTGAATTCCTCCCAATATATTTCTTCTATTTGGCAAAAACATTTCGTCTACATGAAGTTTGGAAGCATGAGGTAAAGGTTGTTCTTTGCAAGGATCCTCATTATCGCAGATGTGGAAGGCTCCATCGACGCAAGACATGACAGTCAGTTGCCAGTGGGCATCGAAATAGGTACCTGAGACTTTGTTAAGCGTACCATGACCTAAGACAGTGTAGCTGAGAAATTGAAACCAGAATTTAAGTTTCGAGATTATCATTTGAATTTAAGTTATTACTAAAACAACAAATTATGCTTTTTGACTTAGAGGTTTACACTAGCAATATCAAACTATCAACACAAATGTACAAGAAAAGTAAAAAGTCTTACCCAAGACAATTTGGATGAAAATCAAAAGTGATATGAGTGTTGTAAGCTTGAGGTAGTTGATTTCCGGTATCGTTATCATATACAGCCAGGGAGCAATGAGAAATGCTGCTGATAACATCAAAATGAACTTTGACAGGAGAATGGCAATAAAAAATTCCTTGGAAAAAGGGAATCCACTTGCATTTAGCAGTAACATGAGTGTTTCCACTGTGCTGAGCTAAACCATACACTCCACTGAGAGCTGAAGCTACAGAATAAGCGTACTTGGCTCCAGGGTACATTCTGAAGAATTCGTTCATAAGTCCCGATAGCGCATCCAAGGTTCCAAATGCGTTTTCCTGAACCTAGAGCAATTAGAGAAAAGTGAGTCTTACCGCCGAATATTAAGTACTACCAAATATAAGTTATATAAACACGAGGATAAAGCGATCCATTCGCACAATGCCTTCTAAATGATAAACTAACATAGACTTTTTGTGTCTAACAAAAAGATTATATCGCAACCATACTTACATATTTATGAACTTCAGGTGTGAATGCTGCCCTTGAACTCAAAACGTTTCTAGCCCAAGTTCCCCTCCAATAAGCTTGTATAACAGTAGCTGCTTCATGTTGCCGTACAACTTTCTCTCTTTCCTCTTTTAGGATCCCACAAGGCAGGTTCTCTGTCGCTAGTTCACAAACTTGAGAAGCGATTGGAGCAACCGGAGGAGTTAATAGCTTTGCCATTACTTGTGGTTCTATCAAGGGCTTTACTTCAACCTTTGTAAGTAAAAAGGGCATCAAGAGGTTTTAAATCTGAGCCAATTTATGTAAAGTCATGGTTGAAAAGGAGCACACGCATCATACCTGTTCTACTTCACCAAGCTGCTCTTCCATGACCTCGACTTGTTCTGGTTCAGGTATAACGCAGTCACAAATTTCCATGTCAGCAAGTTCCCTCACAGATCTAGGTGGCGACGGTTTCTTAGGAAACCCAAAATCAGGATCGCAAAAAAATTTCCTCAGAACATGAGACGTCGCTTTCATCTCTGCTTCACCTAACTTTTTTGATAGATAGGATTGCAGAGCTTGTCTGAACATCCAGTGGACCATAGATCGGTCGTAGCCCACGACCTTATTATCCCATTCTAAGTCAGGTAGATAAGACCTACAAAAGCAAAAAAGAAGATTATCTATAAAAAAAAATCTTTAGGTATTCCACTGGAGGAAATAATTTTTAATCTACATAACTCGGTTGTTGAATACTAATTTCTGGTCAAACACAAAAAATACCTGAAAAACTCTTTATCGCCGCTTTGTAGGGCGAGATTTACGGTTGATCGACCCACTTTGATCCAGTTATTGAAAGATGTTCCAAGACCTAAAAGGAACCTGGATGCCCAAGAACATTCTCGGACCGCAGCTCCTTGAATCACATCTCTGGTTCCCAAGAGAATTGAAGACTCACTTATAAGCGTTATATGCCAATTCATTCGAGAATGTGTCCAGAGCCTAGCGAAAAAATAACTGTTAAGTAATTTAAATCAACGTAAAAAAAATGAAATAGCTAATTATGGTCAGCGTAGAAAGCTACTGGCATTTTTTAACTATATTATATAGTTATAAGTGTGCAACTGTAACTGTAACTATGTACATTATGCAATAAATAAATAAAGCAATTTATTTTCTTCTTTTCCATTTCATTGGCACGTAGTACGACATTTAATAAGTACAATATTATGATGACTAATAGAGGATTATCAAGCATATTTCCTTCAATAATAATGAAGTTATTAGATCAGTCTCAATATTTCAAAGTTCCAATCCACTTGCACACCGTTGTTATCCTCCATAAAAATTCTCATATTCACCTTATAACCCATTAAACGCCGCATTATGTACCAGCCTTTAATGTGCCACCATATCACTTTGATTACCTACTTGACGATATATGAGGTGTACTTTGAAATTTACGTGAGGAAAAACAAGCTTTTTAGTATTAAATATGCAATATTAATGCCTTCACAGGAAAACTTACCCTAATGGCGCTATAGAACTCCCAAAAGGGTGTTGTGAACATAGTACTGATACTTCACTGGAGTCTTGTATTAGAAATCTTTAAAGACCTATCCATAGACACGTCACGTATTTTTTATTGAGACTAATATATGAAAATGTATTGCTTTTTGTACAGACAGACAAGGCGAATCTATAAGGGTTCCCTTCGACCCTAAAAATGAATCATTAACAAATAATGGAGCAAAAATATTACCTACAAAAGTGTCTTCCGGGTAAAAAATCAACTTCAACAGTCCCATAACCTCTCGACATTACAAAACCTTTGGGTATAGGAACCGCAGTATCAGCGAACCATTCGAATCGCTCCACAACAACGTAAGCACTTTCTATGTAGTCCACTACTGTTGTTCCTGTATTGGCGAGTATTCTCGGATGCAAAGAACTTAAGGACAGCCGCAGTCTGTTATGCTCAGGGCCATCGATCTGAAGGTATAAAGGAGTAGCCTTCGGTGCGATGATGTCAGCAAGTCTTTGGGTAGATTTTGTGATACGTATTGGAGGGTTGTTGCCAGCTGTTGTGATTTGAAACATCGAGGGATAGTATAGCACGTTGATGTCTGTAACTAACTGTTTGACCTGGAAAGCAAAGATTAAAAAAACTGTAGTTTGGACAAAGCCTTTAATAAAGAAAATTCATCCTGCTAATATTATAACCATGAAATTTTTGGTTGGAAAGATGGGCGTTTGTTACTCTTTTACGCTTAAACGGCTGAATATTATTTTATAAAATTTGGTATGGAGTTTGCCAACACCCTAGATTAACATATTATTATAAGCTTCTTTTCAATTGACTGCGTCTGGTATTATTTTTCTAAATTTAGATTTTTTCAGTTTAACCCTTAAAAATAAGGAGAAGGTTTTTAAAACATTGCTCATTATTCTTAGTACTTAAGTGTATAATAATATTATTTTACCATATCGAACTGCACCCACTCTCTCAGTTCTTCCTTCAGTGCCTGCGCTGCCATGTTCGCAGCCTGTATTGCTGATTTCGTCAGTTCCTTCATTCTCTTATCTTTCTTTCTTGGTTCATCTCCCTGTTGTATAGTTATTATTATAGAAATATCCTCCAGTGCTGTTAATAGAACTATCGTCACTGTGATAATATCGTCAGTGTGGAATATAGTACTACGTACACCTATACCTATGGTTCAAATGCACTTTTTTATTATTGACTAGCTGACTCGGCAGACTTCGTACTGCCCCAACGATAAATAAAAAACCTAAACTTTTGTATAGGACAAAAAAAGATTTCAATTATTCGATTATTTCTCACCTTTTAAACCTTCCCTAGGCCTCCACGAACAATTCAAGACCAAGATGAGATAAATCCGTTCAGCCGTTCTCGAGTTTTAGCGAGACTAACACGTACAGCAATTGATTTTTATATATAAGAAGACTAGCTGACTCGTCAGACTTCGTACTGCCCCAATCGATAAATAAAAGACCTAAACTTTTGTATGGGAAAAAAAAAGATTTCAATTATTCGATTTTTTCTGACCTTTTAAACCTTCCCTAGGCCTCCACGAACAATTCAAGACCAAGATAAGATAAATCCGTTCAGCCGTTCTCGAGTTTTAGCGAGACTAACGAACAGCAATTGATTTTTATATATAAGAAGATATGGCGTCATTGTTAGGGAATTTAGGCAGAATGGGAGAAATATCATCTGCAATATGAGTATTCGTGTACCTATAAACTACCGACTGCTGTGGTCATTCGGGCTATAATCACCGGGTACTTGGAGTGTAAACAAGTCTCTAGGAATTGCTTAGGTAATCTTTAAGATCACGTAAGCTAACTTGTTCACTATTCTCATTGTGGTTATTTGTGATTTATGGTGAGTACAATTGTTGTTTCGTTAATAAAAGTTTTTGAAGTGTAATCGAGCATCAGTACTTGTCCGTTTGTAAAATAACTTAGATTGAAGACTAAAACTGTGTTCTTGTCTACTTTGTTCGTAATGTTTTAATTATAAAAAAGTAAAAAAAGTTTGTAAAGTAAAAAAAACTAAAAGAATTGAATTTTGTGCCTCTAATTTTATATTTAGGTACATAAATGTATTCTCACCGGGGCAGTACCGCTCTTTACCTGTTCTTCTATGAAGCCAAGGGTTATCTGCAATGAAAAATTTATCACATAATATGCAATTACATATATGTAAATAACAGCACAGGGCACAGGCCTCTTCCTACATAGAGAAGGTTTGAGCATTGATGACTACGGTAGCTCATGGCGGATAAGCGATTTTAGATTCCAACATTTGGAGTCTAGGTTTCCTTACGATATTTTCCAATTTCACAGTATGTCAGTAGAGTCTTACTTTTCAAACAATTTTGTAAAAGTCACATTGCTACCTTAATTGCGTTGGGGATCGAACCTACACCCTTGCATGCAAATGCATACATTTAATCGCAGGGCAACCCCAACATTGGAAAAGGCAGTTACACGTCATAAAATAGTTGACTAGATCTGGCATTCTTACTACTTTTTTACACTCACCGACTCCGTACTCTGCACGTCTAAGAGGTGAGGAGCATGAGACAGCTTCATCAGACCGTTGCACTTCAGAAACTTGGTACGAGGGCAGTCGTAAGCCTCGTACAGGCCGTGGCTGCGAGCCCAGTCCACCCAACGGTAATACTTCCATAACGCCACCTCTAAAAACAAGCAATAGTAAGAAATTTGGTAGACTCCTGGTGCTTCTAAATACATACATTTTATTACACCCAGACAAAGAACAAAATTAAATAGTCGTCCTCATGACCTGGGTGGGGATTGAACCCACGACCTTTGGTATAGCAGTTAGGGCCACTAACCACAATGCCAGCAGTTCAGTCTAACTGTCTACATTTTATTCGTTTGTCAGTTGTAGCGCATGTTGTGTTTTCTAATTGTAGGAAAAGAACTTAATATGAGCTCTTGAACGAGGACTGTTGCTGCTCCAAAGCAAACGAAATAATTCCGCATTGTGACATATCACCTGTCTTTTAAAATTTCAGATAAAACCTCCAGCTTCACTATCCTACTAATATTATGAAGGCAAAAGTTTTTGACTATGAATGAATGAATGAATGAATATTTGTTAGTAGTGTATCACAAGCTAGCTGTCGCGTACAAACAATAATAAAATTAGTAAGATAACTAGACAAAATACAAAGATATAAATCGTTAAGGTTGCTGCTTACCTGGTTCAGGCAGAGGTTTCTTGATAGGTATGTCCCTTACCATACTGACCAGGAGACACATCTCATGTCCTGGGGTTATGCCTGGCAGAAAGTATGGAGGCAGATCCTTTGTGTCTTTAAGTACGATGTATGTCATACCCGGCCGCTGAGGATGTGAAAGACTTATTACTATTGGCGTTACTATAAAATAATGGTCGAATAATAAACTGAAATGTTGAAATAACTATTATACATGAAATAAATGTTGAAGAAACATTGAAATAACTGATTGTTTTAAGAAACTTTTCTCCTTATATTGGCTGTGTAAAAATTTGTTCTTAAGTTTTGTATGCATGTTTTGTATTGCTATTGCTCATTGATACTACTGTCTTTGCCATTTGTAGCAAATTCCTGGGCTGACGAAATTGTAGATTGTAGAAATTGTAAATTGTAGATGACGAAAGAGGAAATCTTTACCTACTTGCTCGGAAATGGAGGTCTTACTTTTTGTTTTATTTTTGGTCTTGATGTTATATTTATTTATTTACATTATTGTAAGAAAATACGTACACGTACGTACAATGTTGGTAATTATCTAAAAAACGTACACCATAGATTGGCCTAACTTACTTGTGCAATTTAAAAAAATCTTCTCTTCCCAAACCACACAAAAAATGTGTTCCAAATGCTCGTGCTAATAATGAAAAAGTATGACTTTTCTAGACTTCGTTAGCAAAAAATCTTTGTTGACACAGAACAATTAATATTAAGCGTTTAATTAAGCTAAAACAAGGTCTCGTGTCGCGGGAGATGTTAAAACAAACGATGTAATAAACTGTGACGCAGATAATAATATAAAATGTTTGGTAATTCATAAATTTTACTGAAATTCACCCAAATTAGACAAAATATATAACTCCTGGGGCAGAGAGCTACAGGCTCAATACCAGACCGTCAATAAGAGATTTTGTTCTTTTATATACAAAATAAATTACAAAAAATAATCCGGTACTTTTAAATTCGCCAAACTATAACATTTGACGGCGAAACTTTTTATGAACGTTAACAATAAAAATAATTTAATATGTGTTTTGCAACAAACATTTTTAGCTTGACAGATAGATTACCAAAAAAAAATTAACAAATCAATGAAACTATACTAAGATATAACGAATCAAAGATGAATGGATCTTATGGAAGTGGGGGCTAGTAACGTCACTTGTCATTAAAAATTGCACTAAGACACTGATGTCACACGGGATTTCAATTCTGTGTCTTGTATCGTTTATATTTGTGTACAACTTTGAAGTATTTTACCTTGACGGAGGATTGATCTCTTGCAGTAGGCTTTTTAGTGCTTCTAGATTTTATAGTGCTGGCCTGAGTCTCATCATCATCATCCCATGAGAACACCTGCACGTCTCTTGTAATGATGGTCCAAAGAGCCTCCGCATCTTTTAACCAAATAAAACAATGTCACCAATATTTTTAAGAAATATATTTTTTTTACATGTATTGAAATGTAAATTTTCATCATCATCATCAGCCTATCGTAGTCTACTGCTGGACATAGGCCTCTCCAAGTGCATACCACTGAGATCTGTTTTATAATATCCAAAATTCATTGTTAGGTTACAGTAAAAATAACACAGAATCAGGTGTTTTGAGTTCATGTCCTAGGCTTTCATAAAATTATCAAATTCAATCACTCGACATTTTAAAACTATAATTGTAGCAAATAGAAAGATGTAATGTATTAAAACATTTTGTAACTTATTTATCCTGTAAGCGGAATACATGTGCCGTACCTCAAATACCATATAAATATTATTTATTTCTTCCTACTTTGTTACGTCCATCAATATCAAATTGACGGCCTGCTAAAATATTAATCGGCTTACTAGCAACATGGTATCTCAGGTCCATAGCTCCAGTAAGGGCATGGAAGATATTAAGTTCTGGCATTCTCTCGTCGTCAACCACATCCGATTCTCCATCCGAATTCATGTCAGGTGCACCCAACTTGAGCAGCGCCTGTTTGATTTTGATTAGCAATTAGTCGTTCGCGTGACACGAATGTTTTTGGTAGGCACTTGTGTGCTTGTGTACTCAAAGTACAATTTCGAGGTGATTGGAGGTTGGTTAGCAAAAGGAGATGCAAAGTAGGTTTGCCGTGTCGACCTCGATATACAGATTGCAAAGTTGTCGGATTTAATGGATTCAAGCTTGATGCAACATTGTTCGATAAGCGTGTCTTCAAGTAAGGTAATAAAACCGTTCTCTAAAAGCTCTGTAAAATACGCAACAAATAAAGCAAATTCCTTTAAGGTATTTCCCAAAATTTTAACCGAAAGAAACTTGACACAATTCCACCAGAAACAGACGCTTCAACAACCTCAAAATTACCAAGACCAGCCAATACTTTTAGTCCAAAAAGATCTTGCCTAACCTACATAATTCGTGCTCTGTTACTTAAATAATAAAACAGCCTATTTTACATCCATCAAGTAATTTCAGTAGCTACTGTCATCGAGATACTTTCTCATTAGGAATTCTGTGGCGCAGTGCTCAATTACATCGTCGGCGTTTGCGGTAACCGGAGTATAAATCTCCAATTTATTTCGCAATAAACGAGCGGTTACTGATGGCTGCGGTCCCGATGGGAGATGAGCGAGGAATGAGTTGGTAACAGCTGTTATAGGTTTTATAACTGGATGCTGGCCACTTGATGCCTGACGGAAGCTGAAGTGTGAAGCTCAATTTTAAATGGAATTAATAAAACGACTGATCATATTGGAACAAATGTTTTGGTACCTGATTTCTTTTTGACCAATCAACATGATTCACAAACATCTCAATAGAGCGTTTTTGAACAAAATAGAAATGTTGGAGGGAACTCACAAACAACTAGCGTATAAAATGATACAGTTTCAGTTATAGTAAAGCTTATACGTAATGAGCACAGCTTAGCTCCCAGTAACACCAAACACGACCATTATAAGGCACTGATAACTCTATTACTTACTCGTTTTGTGATAGAAAGGCAGTAATTTTGTTTGCTTATTCAATAAATAACTGAAATATCTTGCACAACGGTTTCTTTGTTACAAAGGCTGGCTTTAATAGTGAATAAAATTATTCTTTGTTTAGTGAGATTTAAAAGAGGTAAAATCTGCATTCTGGATGCAGCTAACAATAGCTGGAAAGCTTAATTTATAAAATATCGTTGGCATCCGTGCGGTTAATGCGATATTAACATAAATAGAATATTTTGTCCTGAATCCTTTTGGAATATGGACTTAAATTGTTACGGATGGAAATCCTTGTATTATATTCTATTGTAAGCCTTTTTCTCTCAATAGGAAAAATGCTTTATTTGTTCGTTAGAGTAAAAATGACCAATGCTCAAACCTTCCATATACAGGACTCTTCCCATTTGGGGAAGGAACAGTGAGATGAGTATTGGCTGTTATTATTTTGGTGTAAACATTCTGAGGACGCTGCAAAATCCATCATTGACCAAGTTAACATTTTACAACTAGAATATAACTAGCCTAAACTGAGTAAAGACCTCTTCTTCAACATGTCTCTCTCTCAGTATGAGATTCTTGCCATTGAGATGAGATTTTTTGCGTGAGGTCATCACGCCAATTACCACTGTATGCAACGTGTCGTGGGTTCAATCCCCGCGTAGAGCAAGATTTTGTGCGTTTCACAAATACTTGTTCTGAGTCTGGGTGTCTCTGTGCATGTGAATTGAATGTCTGTGAAACTCCTCACGATACAAGGATTATATACTTTAGTGCGGGAGAAAAAAAGATTGAATTCACCTTACAAAGAAGCAGAGGCCACAAGAACACCACGCCGGAGGTTACAGTAGCGGGAGCTTGCTTAGGTTTGTGCGAAGGGGCGCGAGTCAGAAGAGGCGAGAATGGCAGCAAAGGTGAGTCTGTAGCGTCCACTGGCACCTGATCACTGACCCAAACGCAGCGCCACGCGCCAAGGTAGTAAAGTCGGACGAGGTAGCAACCTGGAGGAAGAATTATAGGGGGCTAATAATAATATCCGGACCAATTTCGGCTACAGTGGCTAGTGTTATTATGACACCAGCTAGCTACGAGAGACATGTTATAGTGCACAAGCGTTTGCGCAAACACAGGTGCACTCTTTATTCCTCTATACTGTTATTGTCTGATGGGACGGCAATCCGATACGATCGGAGAGACATCAGGTGCAGGATCCACATTTTTACGTGCCTTCCGAAACGCGGAAGCTATGATATTTATTTTTAAAACGCACACAACGGTGCGCGTTATGGGGGTCGACCTATTTCAGGTAGAAGGAACATCTAAGCTATAGGCAATGTGCTTGGAACTTTTAGTGACGTATGTTTGCTCAAATTAAAAGGCAAAAAATAAAACTAAAAATTGGATTCAAAATTATCACAAACCAGAGGAAGGTATATTCTGTTTATGTTATCAAAAATACCACTGCACAAATATTTCATTCTTTTTTGGGTATGTCCAAGACAACGCATTGGGGAAATGAATATTTTCCTCTTTCCTTGTGATTCAAACGACACATCGTCAGTCCGTTTCCTACTTTCAAAGAATGCCGTATTTAGCCATGAGGAAGTAGTTTTGGTCCCTTTATAAGTGGTTTGATGGTTCGCACACGTGCGCTAAGAGAGTATGTGTTTATAGCCGTGAGGTAACTTGCTAGGAACTGTAAGAACCCAACCATAAAATTACTGCAGCACTAATTCACACCGTGTTCATGATGGTGCTATAATACTTACATGACTGTTAGGTACTACATAAGTGTCTTTTGCTGTATCTAGGTTTTATGACGTGTGAACAGGAATCAAATGACAAGTCATGTTTCACCCAAACGACCAGTGTAAAATGAACCAGATGATGAAATTGTAATTTTTCTCTGAACGTCCTTCAAACACTTGAATATTCGACAAATTTCATCATCTTCATCTCAATCATCCCCTAAGTGATGCTAATTGACTATTAGTTAGGTTTATTTTAAGATTATTTATTTATTGACGGGCCTGGTGGTCTAGTGGTTAGTGACCCTGACTGCTAAGCCGGAGGTCGTGTGTTCGATTCCTACTGAGGACAAATGTGAGTATGATGAGCACGATCATTTATGTGTCTGGGTGTGATTTATCTATAAATTTTGATCGTGTGGTGTCCGGATATAAAGAATAGCACCTCCCCATATCCTCCACTGGATGTCGTAAAAGGCGACTAATGGACCTTAAGACCCAGTGCACTGTACCAAGCACCTTGGGTCACCCGAATGGTGGCGGGTAAACAACCAACAATCGCATTCCCAAAGAGGGTTAGTGTCAGGCAGGCGGCCGACTATAAAACCATAGCCAAAACTTTAAGCAACATGTCTAGAAGACGTGTTGCGCCGACCCCAAGTAAAAATTGGGATAAGGGCAGGGGTATGATGGTGTGATTTATCTATAATATGTATATATTTAGAAATATATGAGTATATTTATCAGCATAACACAAGCTCTGCTTAGCTTGAGATCAGATGGCCGTGTGTGGATATTTTCGCAAGATATTTATTTATTTATTATGTACAAACAATTTTTAGAGGGGATAAGAATCAGATGATATATATAAAGACAATAGGTACAAAGGTACTGCTTATTTCTTAAGGAGTTTCTGCAGACCTGCTCAAATTCATCTCACCATTTTTTGAGAGTCCAGGTTTATGCGCAGGCCCACCTCCCGGTCTAGTACCAGGAGAATAGATGTGATACTTTGCTCGCCATCCTTCAGGTGAGAAGCTGCATAAGAAGTTCTCCCATTGATGTTCCGCCTGCAAGCAATTGTTTGCTGTAAATTTCAACAGTTACGCAGCTTTTAGAAGTCTATTGATATTTTATGTATTACAAAAAAAAACGATGATACAGGCAATTGTTTTGCAGTCATAATGAAATGAAATGGTTTATTCGGTAAATAGGATACATTTTTTCTCGTTTACATAGACATATTTTTAATATAAGCTCGTTGGATTCGATGTTTCCTAACTGGCTACCCTGAGAAGAAACGTCGAAACAAACTTAGGGATCACAATAATACTGTTAATAACGATATATGTTATTAATGGCTTGGAACGAGAAAGGTGAGGCCTTTGCAAAGCAGGGATCTTATATAGCCTACATAAAACAAAAAGTATCCCAAAAGAAATAATAAAACATCCTAAGCCTATAAAAAAAACAACTGGGTGCTCCAATGTTCAGTTATTTGGCCAGAATTGCTTTAAAATACTTACAATAAGTCCTTCGGCCCTTTCCAGTATGAAACAAGCAGACAGCACTCGTCTGCAGAATGAGGACCTCAGCAAGACCTGAGCGTGACTGAGTTGCATATCAAGTACCGACATTTTGCCTCCATCGTTCTCCTGTTACAAATTTCAAACAATTGATTGACGGAATACAGAAAGCCCACAACCTCTTAAAAGTAATATTCCTACAGTTTTAGATGAGAAATGCGCTTGTTAAATCTGTCATTCTTCTACAATCATATTACAATAAGAGAGGGCTCAGTTTAGCAATAGCCAGAAGGCCTACTCTGAGTATTGCTATACGGTAAGTTTAGGCGTTGCAGATATATTGTTTTAAGCTGGGTTACGGGTAAAGGTAGGTGCACGCTTATCCGAGCCGAATAAGTTAAACGAAACAAATTTTATAATTCTGTATATAAATCTTATGAAGCCTCGTACACTTCCCTTAGTCAAATTGTCCGAATCTGAAGAAATTAATACGTAACCACAGAATTCCTAAGATGCAGCGGGTAACTGAGCTGTTACTTTAATGTGTATGATTTTTAACCTAGCGACAAATCATACCTGTATACCTCTTAGAGTTGCTCTCTTCTTTCTACTAGTTTTACCATACTAATTTTGGTAGAACCAGATGTGAAGCTTTTGTAACGCCTATTTTGGCCTCATTTAAATAAACGAACATTGACATAATAAAAAATGATCCAGATCAATTGCAAACACATGGAAGTTACCTTGAAGATATTTAAATCGATATTGCTTCCGTTCTTTGTACAGAGTTAGTTGTGAGGTCAAACAACTTAGAAGCTACTTACAAGTAAATCGTGGTATTGATATCCTACTAATATCATAAACGCGAAAGTTTGTAAGTATTGATGGATAGATTGGTGGATGTTTGGTAGATACTCTTTTATGCTCAAACGGGTGGATCAATTTTGACGAAATTTAGTACGTTTCAAGCAAATAAATATTCTTATTTTATTTTATGACGTTAGCTGGTACCCTGGATTAAAATATGGGCTACTTTTGTCTGACTGCATCAAAGTAGGTTATATTTTTGCAGCAAAACCGACATTCACGCGGGTGGAGTCGCGGGCAACAACTTCGAAACTAAGCTTTATAAAAAAATACGATATATCCGAGAAGGTAGGATTGTGGATATATCGAAGTGTTTTATAGCTCAAAATCTGCATTTAAATATCATTCTGAGCTAGCGCCTCCGCCCTAGCTTCCAAACCAACCTCTAAAAACATTTTACCTATTGAAAGACCGCATCAAAATCTATTGCGTAATTTTAAAATCTTAGCATACATTATTTAGGTTAAGACATACAAACACAGGATTGACTTTGTTTTATTTTAAGTATTGACAAATAGAGTCAAGTCCCACTCCTTTGTTACCGCGACCCTGGTACTCAAAGGTCCTCTGGCCAGATGGCGGGACGATTTACACAAGAGGGCCGGCAGCGACTGGATGCATAAAGCAGCATACCGGGCTCTGTGGCGTACTTTGGGAGAGGCCTATGTCCAGCAGTGGAATGCAACGGGCTGATGATGATGATGATGATGAAGCTTCCAAAAATACAGTTTTAAATAAAACTGAATAATTACCTCATAAATAACAACTTCTGCGTCCCAGCGGTTGCTTGCTAATTCCTCTGCCTTTATCCATCCGTGTAAGTAGTGGCGGACTGACCGCGGCAGTGGTTGCGTCTGTTCATCCACCCAGTGGTGTCCAGGCCCGTCATGCGGCGGCGGCTTCACTGCCATCTTGACGAATAGACCATGTGACCTATAGGCTGCTGTGCTCTGCCAAAAAGAATATTAGTAGGAGTTCATAAAGTTTTTGACGGATTCTAAAAAAGGTTCTTAATTCGGTCGGTGTATTTTTTTGACAGTCGATACGAATACTAAAATGTGAATTGCCTAATATTATGACCTTTGATTTTTGTTATCCTGTCATAACTACCAGTAAAAAATACCTAGATACCTTTCTATAACCTCTTGAATACGTAAAACGAGGTAAATAAAAGAATTTTCGGCCTGAATGGAAACAAATTTTATCTTAATTTGGTGCATTTTATGCAGCAAAATAATGATCTCAGGAATCTCAATGTGTAAAATACAAGTAAATGTTTACATGAACTGTATGTAAACAAACTTAAACTATATGTCGGAGAGGTGGTATATGTCGAAGAGTTCGTATACCTATCCAACCTGCGTGGTGTAACGCCGATGCCAGTGACAATAATTATGATGATTATCTGTGGAACGTCAAGTATGACAGTTGGAGTCTAGCGACTGAATTACTTGGGTGTGGTCTGTACTGCGGAGCCGTGGAGTCTTGGAAGATGAATCCAGAAGGCGAACGGACGGAAGTGCAGAACTCGCCAGCGTTTCACAATATAATCTGTTATCATCTTCCACGTGTTTGTAAAACCAATCATGTAATTGTAATAAACGATAATCAAGCGATGTAACGAAGACTTTATTTCAACAAGACATTCAATATGGCTGATGAAGACTATCTAAACGCTCTGCCAATACATATCCTGTCCGTCTCATCCTACATCAGAAGTGGGATGAGCCCACTGCCTACAGAGAAATAATGAGATTCGCCAGCCCCTACATAGAAGCAACGATGATATTCAACGAAATTTGTTGAAGCTGCAAAATCGAAACATTTTGACAAGTTATAGAAGCCATGAAAACAAAAGAAGAACTGAGCGTCACAATGTTAAACGAGCACATCGAAGGAGTCAACCTACAAGGAGTCCGGCTTTCGTCTGCTGCAGTCGCCGTGCCGCGCCGCGCCGCAGCGACGCGCCGAGGAGCACTACACGAGAAGCTACGACAGGAATAAAGAAGTCGACGAGTGTTGCAGTCACAGCGGCTGCCGAGAGGAGGGTCGACGTGTGATACTTTACCAACACCTGCGTACATTGATGCATCCGGTGAGCAGTTTTCAGTTTGTTATGTTAGCACCGTAAAAAAAAACGGAATGACCGAGACGGCGTCAGATTGTGTGATGCGATTTGGTAGAAATGGCGGTGTTGCCCGGTTCTTATGCTGTAAGTTCGAAGGGGCGCACTTGTCCAGTCCAAATGCGTTGAAGGGTCGAAGGGGCGGTGTCATCCGGTCTGCAGTAGGCAGTCGAAGGGATGCACTTGCTCGGTCCCGTTGTGGTTATGATTCGGGTGCTGAGGGCTCACTAATGAGAAGAGTCATCGAGTAATGTGGTGTGTGGAAGGTGGTCGAAAGGATAATGTCGTCCGGGCCATGCAGCTGATAGCGGCTGGTTGAAGGGACACATTCATCCGGTCCAACCTTAAGTGTTCATTGGTCGAAGGGACAGTGTCGTCCGGGCCATGCACGTGTGGCTGGTCAAAAGGACACACCCGTCCGGTCCAAATTGATACTGTGTGAAAAATTGTTGTTAAGTGATCAGAAAAAGGTGCCGTCCGGTCCATGAGTGGTCGAAAGGACACACGCTTTTTCTATTCTGAGACAGTTATAGTTGTATGACTGATGACAGTAACATTACGACTACTAGTCATAGCTTGTCAGGTTGGGCGAGCGGGTAGATTGATTCTGCCCATGTCAGATTGAGGAGGACGCCTGAAGCTCTTAATGTTGTAAACATATTGGTTGATCAAGATAATGATCAGGTATCTGACACATCGCGCGATTGAGTTTGATGGCCAGAGGCAGCTGGCCTGAGGCGAGGTGGCCAAAGGCAGCTGGCCCGAGGCGAGGTGGCCAAAGGCAGCTGGCCCGAGGCAAGGTGGCCAAAGGCAGCTGGCCTGAGGCGAGGTGGCCGGAGGCAAGGAGGCCAAAGGCGAGATGAATGAGGTCGCGATATGTGTTGAGATGTGATAATGATGAGTTAAAAATTGTGAGAGAGAGCTTCAGAAATCCCTCTAAGTTAATTGATTACAAGTCAGTAAGAGAAAATTGTTTCTGGTATAAGTTGGATTAGTACTCGTGATTGTCTTAAAGCGATGTTTTGTTGGTCAGAGATGACCGACCGTCGGTAAATACTACTTGTGGTATTTTCCTTTACAGATTCACACGAGGACGTGTGATGCGTCAGGAAGGCCGTGTCGGAGAGGTGGTATATGTCGAAGAGTTCGTATACCTATCCAACCTGCGTGGTGTAACGCCGATGCCAGTGACAATAATTATGATGATTATCTGTGGAACGTCAAGTATGACAGTTGGAGTCTAGCGACTGAATTACTTGGGTGTGGTCTGTACTGCGGAGCCGTGGAGTCTTGGAAGATGAATCCAGAAGGCGAACGGACGGAAGTGCAGAACTCGCCAGCGTTTCACAATATAATCTGTTATCATCTTCCACGTGTTTGTAAAACCAATCATGTAATTGTAATAAACGATAATCAAGCGATGTAACGAAGACTTTATTTCAACAAGACATTCAATATGGCTGATGAAGACTATCTAAACGCTCTGCCAATACATATCCTGTCCGTCTCATCCTACATATACATCACACATACATCATCCACAGCTGCAGTAGTATTACTCTAAGATGGGGTTTTATAACTCCTTGCTTAAAGTTAAGGTTGATATTACTACGCCCATTCAAGCTTTGCCTGGAAATTCTTATGAATAGGTTTATAGTTAACAAAATGTATAGTTACCATTCCCCAGCCATCGACATGCAGTTCAGTATCCCGAAATTCTCTAAAAGGACATTCTAAGGG
Source organism: Chrysodeixis includens (assembly GCA_941860345.1). Lineage (NCBI taxonomy): Eukaryota > Metazoa > Arthropoda > Insecta > Lepidoptera > Noctuidae > Chrysodeixis > Chrysodeixis includens. The sequence goes on from OW796097.1 coordinate 13,119,730, forward strand.
ATCTATTTCGACCACAATATTTGGCTTAACAATATTATCAGGAGTTTTCTTAGACATTTTGTTTGCAAAATAATAAAATTATTTAAATGTTTGCAATTACAAGATAAATTGTATTCAATTGTCAAATTGACAGCGCGTTCTTTTTAATACGAGGCTGTAGTATTTTTATTGTTGCTATTTATATAATTGTTTGGTTACAAAAAGGTTTTATTCAATTCATTTTAAATACTCTAATGTTACTCTATTCCAATCTGTAAATCTTCAAAAGGTTTATAAACCGTAGCGTCGTTTCCTAATATATCCACATATATAAAATCAGATAAACATACTAAGTACTAACACCAATATTTCTGTACAGCGGGAATCGAATCGGGAACCCAATCACATGGTCACTGCACACTGATTAGGTTGTTATGTACTCCGGTACGCTCACCCATTTGCCTTTTATATTAGAAACAAATTAGAGGGCTATTAATAGACCCAGTATTATTGGAATTGGAAGATTCATTTTAACGTGAATATGCAGAAGGAGTAATGGTGAAATCTCTTTTTACAAATTCAGTATTTTTATGAATTAAATTCTGCAGTAGCATTATTTAAATCGTAAACACAACGCAGCAGAACACAGTCTTTTTTATTGAAATATTTGCAAAGACAAAGTTTACACATTTTTAAGCAACATTGCAATATTATTGTTATTACATTGCTCTTGCAACTCTTACCATGTAGTTTTTTGTCATGATTGTCATCTAAGCTATTTAACGAGGATATCATTCAGTGTAGCAGAGATTGTTTATTCATGAAACTACACGATAAACATTAAAAAGTGTCTTCATGCCTTTTCAACTTTTCCACTTTTCAGCAGCAGATCACAGATGAGCAATTTCAAAATCCTTTCTTTTTTAACGAAAGTTATAAAAGAAAGGGCTATTTTTCCCCGGTTATGCGACATTCACAGACCCGTATTATTCTAATTATATTTACTTCTCCAAACATAATTAATTTGTAAGTACGTTAAGACTACAGATTTCATCTAACATTCTTGTGCTCGGACCGAGGCAAGGCCGCTCACACAAAAAAATCTAGTCACGGACATACTGACAAAGGCTTATTTATGTATGTGTTGCATTGCTCACAGCTTCATGTGATACAGATTACTTTTTTGAGTTCCTTTTTTGTAAAGGAGTCGATTGGAAATAAGTGGGGTATATCCCCGTCGTGGTACGGACATGTCATGCGGAGGAAAGAGGATCACGTGGTAAGGAAGGTGCTAGACATGGATGTGGATGGATATAGGGGAAGAAAACGACCAGAAAAGCGATGAATGGATTGTGTGAAAGATGATATGGCTGCAAAGAGTGTGACTTGCGAGATGACGACAGATAGGAACGTGTGGAAGAAGAGGAGGTAGGAGAATGATGAAGATTACCACGTGATCCTCTTTTAATATATTACTATCACATACACTTTTTTCTCTACATTCATACCTTGCATTACATACATCATATAGCTGTTTTATGTCGTAGGCGGATATGGGTCGGCATTTAATGCAGGAAGTGAACCAATAAGAGTACCGGTTCGCCGTGAAAGCCTCAGCGTGGGTAATACCGCTTCAAATGCCAGACTGGACTGGATTTACACGAGAAATTTGTTTAGCCTAGACTAACATGAGCCTAAGTATGATAAATTGATAACGGGTTGCTTCTGGTGTTGAATTACTTTCAAGCATGAGAAAATTTCGCTTTTCTCTTGGTTGTACTTGGTTTTTTTTCTTAAATTAAATATTTCTCAACGTTGACTCAACGCTTTCTAGTCTCAAATTAAGCATGTTACCTAAACAGCTTGAGTTGGAAGTACTAGACGACTGATATATACATACTTACATTCCTAAATAAATACATGTTATAGATAAATTCCACCCAGACACAGAACGAATGATCGTGCTCGTTACACAAACTTTGTCCTGAATAGGAATCGAACACGACCTCCCATATCCCATATGCCTAACTTAACCACGCCACTAACCACATGTCTGGCAATTAAAACTACGTAGTTTAAAGTGTGGGTTCGAATCCTGCTTAGGGCAGAAAACCGAGGTTCAGGATTTGACTACATCATACTACGGCATAGGTATTGTGAGTAGATTCTCTGTAAACTTTATGCAGCATTGCATCATCAGATTAAATAATAATATTAACATTATTAACGTATTATTTTTCAAAAAAGCAAATAAAAATGTTAATAAACAGACCAGTTATACAAACATCCAGATACTCGAGAGATATAATTAAAATAAAAACTAAAATAATTATAATGAGTAAAAAAACAGACTTAGCCCAAAAACAGTTTATTAAGATTAAATAGTAGTACTTAAAATGATAATTTCGTATGATATTAATTCATTAGTTCAAACTGTTGCACACGTAAGCTTGGCCTAAATACCAATTACCGGCTGGTATTTTATATAATCTTATATAATGCATTACTGTTGCATTATCGTTAAGTATTTAGTCACGGTAAATAATATTATATCTATCTACTCTTGATGTTCCGTTACTGATGGGGAATAATATCTTAGAGATTGCATTGTAGCTTCGCAAAAAGGTTAACAACTTAAAGTAATCGAAAAAAAGGTTTTCTAATACTGAGAAGTATGGTAGACTCTGTTATGTTGTCAGACGAAGAAAATACATTAACCAGACTTCACAAAACGCTAACATTTGTGACTTGTAGCTAGCTATTGCCCGCGACTTTGCCCGCGCGAATGTCATTTATAGCTGCGAAAACACTACCCCTACTCCCTGATACAGTTGATTATAAAGTAACTCTTAAGGTTTTTATCCCCGTTTTCTGTAAAATAATTTCTCTTGTTTTCCAAAATCTACATAGTAAGCAACTAAGCACTGTTACCTGTGGTTATTCAGGAAGGAAGTGCACCTGTCTTAAAGGTCAGTGGTACACACCGCATGAATCACCCGTGAAGCTTTCTCTCGGATCTCAATGAATATACACAAACATACAGTAATTTGAATGAATCATAGTTTTTTAGGAATTCTGCAAACAATACTAAGATAACACGATGACTCTTGTGAGTTAATGCTGGCAATATTTTTGGCATTCATCATCATCAGCCTATCGCAGTCTATTGCTGGACATAGGCCTTTCTAAGTGCACGCCACTGAGATCTGTTTTTAGCCACTTGTATTCGTTCCTCCAAAAATCAATCCTAAAATTATGATATCTATTTGGTTGCTTCTCTGTTCTATAAAAACGGTTGAGATATAAAATTAAATGTACATAGTTTTGGATGTAGCAGATTCTATTTTTTATATAAAGTGACTGCTGTAGTGTCGCCAGTCGACTCTCCAAGCTTGAACGACACGTACAAATCTGACAATCTCAAAATTCCGCGTGAATTAACTGTCCAAATCTTAATTAATTATGAATTTGCCTCACGAAAGTTATTATACAAACATTTTAAATAGTTCAAACGAAAAAAAACTTTCCGAAAATTTACCGAGTTTACTTAAGCAGTCCAGATTTTTCTCACCTTTTCAGCCTAAAGGATCATTGCCCTCAAGGACGCCGAAGGTCTTAAGAACTCGTCATAAATACTTAACGATTCCTTTCACCTGATTTCTAGCCTTCATACTGCGGCATTTAAATAGTTAACCTGCGTCGGACCGATACATAACCATTTTAAATCATGAGGATGTATTTTGTATGTGGTTCAAATAAGGAAGAGGAAAAATACTTTGATGTCAGAGGCATAGTTAGAATTTGCGTGAGTTTTTCTGTTCCCTAAATGCTCTCAAAAACTCCGGTAGCACAATTATTATTATCTCACGTATCCAACTAATATATGGATGGATGGGTGGATGTTTGTTACGCTTTCCAGCCCATACGGCTAGATCCATGTGATGATATTTGGTATAATAGCTGATACCTTGGATTAACACAAAGGCTACATTTAACCGACTAAATCATAAGGGTAAGATTTTTGAAGCTATAAGTGCTATAACCGACATTTGCGCTGGTGAAGTTGCGGCCAACACCTAGTATTAGATATTTATATTTCATTAATTAAATTATAATTATTGCATCCAGCGTCGGGATATAGTGACGTTAAAAATGGCAGAGATTAATTCCTATTCTTATTTGAACTACATTACATAGTCGACATTTACTTACAAGACTGGCTAGCCTTGAGGAGTTAACGACATATCGGTAAAAACGTTTTGATGAAGGTTGATATATTTATAACTGAAGCTGTTTTATATTAGATTATTTAACACAGTAGTAACCTAGTTGGTAATTATTAGTTGAGGCATGGTGAATGCGACAGCGAATCCCGTGCCCCTGGCCACAGGTAGATGAGGGCGTTCCAGTGGTTTTAGCCGGTAAGAGTCCGCCAGGCCTCCAATCGACCCTCCGACGACGGAGAATCCATGAGGACTTCTACTGGGTTACAGAAAAAAGGTATTCAATGGTTTGAGTATGGAGTCGTGACTCTTGGATTGTGGGGCCCGAGTGCCAAAGCACCTTGCTGACACTTTTCGTGTTCCAAAGGCTAGTTTTTAGCTTGCACAGAGGATAAGCATTGCCATCCAACGTGGCAATGCCGACAGCCTTTTGGGCACTCTCCCGGGCATCATTGATTAATATTTTTCTTAGTCAAACATCGGCTAGAAAAGATACAAATATTCCGCAGAGATAACAGTCTTATGAAAGCATTTACAGATCATTATTGATTTAGTCTATTGATCTAGATATTATGAAACTGTCAACCAACTCTCCAGAGGTCTAACAACTTCCTGAATACTAAGATTTTGCTTTTTTGTATTTTTCCCAGTAATAGGCTTGCGGTTAAGTGTGGCAAATTGCGCTGACTTATTTGTTTTTGTATTTGTAAAATAGTGAACTGCGAATACAGCAAAATTAAAAGTAAATTGCCATGTTTCTCTCCATTGCATCATTATTTTTATAGTAAAGGGTCTTTGTCCAGCCATGTGAGAGTTACAGACTTCAACACATGACATATTTTTTCAAATTTCTAACTCCTATTTTATTTTTTTCGATTGGGTCAGCCGCTGTCAGCAAGCCTTTAACTGCTTCACCGGACTAAGTAAAGTTATACCTCCAGCCAAGGCACAAAATTACATTAAAGTCAGAAACTCCTAGTACCTAGTATGCAAAATTTTAACAAAATTCCTTAAAAATAATAATTAAGAAACAACAACATAATACACCGTGATTTTTAGGTCGTTTTAAAAAAGTCGTCCACACAATGTATCCGTCATAAAATACCTCTAGGCGCGAATATAATTTTTTTATCATTAATTAAAATAATATGCATGAAAAAAATAAATAATACATTGGAAATATGAAACATCCTGTTAAAAATGTTTACGTATCAAACTGTTGAAGATACATGCTACATACTTACTGCGAACATTATGATTGCAATAGTAAGACAGCTGTTTTACGCTAAGGTGAATGACCTGTGATAAGACGCCGCCGCGCCGCCCGCGCGGCCCCTTTGGCACAAGGTTCGGACCGCGCTCACTACAGAGTGTTCGTAAAACTGCCTTGTGTCATAATAATGAATACTATTTTTATTCATTCAAATCTTAAAAAAAACATATTTTTTTATTATAAACGTTTACTAGTCATTGGATACATGAACTGGGCTGCTTTTTTAAAACGACCTAAAAGTCACGGTGTATACAACAAAGAAAACAGCTTCGCCGCAATATGGTCGAGTCAACGGATTATTGGTTATTGCTGTGGTTACTGCAAGGTGTATAACCTACATTTTGCCGCGAAATTTCTCAAAAAGCTTGCCCTCAAACCTTTGTAAACCAGATTATGTCATAATTGTAAAGTCAGTATCAAATAAGTACATAAAAGTTAATAATTTTAATCTGATTACGTAAAACGGTCGCAACAAGTGTACTCGTTGGTACGAAAAACATTTTTATTTTATACACCTGTGGAATCTGGCACGTGTATTTGTGGGTCGAAAGTACAATAATATACTTTTTAGTGTATGACCATATTTTTTCTGTATTCGTGAAGTTTTTTTTTGGTATCTCGGTACGGGTATTTGTAAAGCATCAAAGAGGTTCGTCACTTTCTTTATAAAAAGAAAGGTCAAAAATAATTACTTATTCTTACTTATTTAGCATTTTTTAAATAATCAATTGAAGCTATTATCAATAGTAAAAAAATAGCCAGTTCTTTTTTTACGATTGTTAATTTAGTAGATACGTAAGTTAAGCATGTACCTATCGTAGGTACCTTTATTCCGTCATGGTGAAACGCTAACGACTCCAACCTTCACCAAGGGTACGTCGTGAGGATACGTCAGACTTCCATCGACTAAAAACACCCTGGCCGGGCCCCTTCTACTACCTAAGCCAGCGTCACAGGATTGCTCGCGCATGCTCTGCGTGACCCTGGCTGGATCTACCTGCAGTACCTAATAAATACAAAACCAGCCTCTTCTTTTATTCTGCAATAATAATAATACCCAAGTCCTAAAAATACGTCCAGTTTTACTAACATTTATAAATCTCTTAAATAGAACTCCGTCCATTCCAAACCAAATCAAAGAGTATTAATATTACTCTGACTATTACACGTAAAACCCTACCCACTTACTATAAAACCTTTTCCTATGAGAAACGAAGTCCTTTGCCATTGTGGAAGCGAGGGTGGCACTATACACTACACGTAGCGACCTCTTGCTTTTCACCAACAACAGTCTTGCTTCAAAAGCTTAGAATATTCATGGTACAGGGACTGGGTTTATACTGCTTCTCTGTAGGTCGCATCGGTCGCGTCGTTCGTGTCGGATTGCCGTTCGCGCGGATTATGAGAGTACACTGTATTTGCTTACACAATTTTTGCACTACGATATTATTATCTCTATTTTGTAAACGGATGGTTTTTGATAGACTTTTACTGAAGAGAAATCTCGTTAAAAGGGGTTGTGAGATACATTGTTCTATTTTGAAATGCTTTTGAGCTCAAACCATATTCTAAAACAATTTATGCATTTTTTCTAAAATATTTTTATTCGTTTAATACTAGATTACATTCACCGTTACAGTATTGAATGGATCAGCAGTTGGGTGAGGACGTGCAATCCAAAAAAAATGGCAGGAAAAAGGGAAGGCCCATACCCAGCAGTGACTGATTCTGAACTAAGATGATGATAATTATAGCCTAGTATTCCTATTACAGTAGATATAAAAGTACCACCAAAAACGTAACTAAGAGCAATGCTGACTATAGACTTTTTATATCGTCCGATAGTTTAATCGAGCAGTAAGTGACCATGAATATGTAAGAAAACACGCACATTATATGATTTGATATCGGCCAACACATAGGAAAGTCTCCAAATTAGACCATTTGATTAAAACTGATAGACTGTGATGGGTCTAAATCCTATATTTGTTCTATCTCAGTACATTTTCTTTGATGCTAAAAATAACTATACTAATACTATTACAGTTATTTTTTTACCATCCACAGACTTTCAGAATACTTCGTTGATAGCATAAATCAAAATAACCAACACTCTTCGATCCAAAAACAAATATAGATATGCTTTCACATTATTCATACCACAAATCCGTTAACATTCTCAGAAAAATAGAAAAAAAACCTCTTTTTTTTATTATCATACATGGAATTCTATAGGACTATTCTACTTGACCTCGATCCATATTAAAGCGTCATCATCATTAAATGTTTGTGATACAATTAACTTCGTTTCCTGCATGCATTCGCGTTGCACCGATATAATTTACAATAAGGTCAGTTGCAAAATGTACTGAGTGAAAGTAGTTTTAACAAACCAGCTACCAAGACCTCCGCCACAACCTTAGATCTATACGAATGACGGGTCTTTGAACTGGATGCCGATCGACCAGATACCAAGATCTCTGGTCTTGGTGTGGTTTTGAAAAAACGTATACATGACTGGGGGTCTTTGTATTGGTTGGTGACGACCAGAAGAAAAGACCCCTCGACTTGGAGTACTTTTAAAGGAGTTGTTGTATGGTTGGGGGTCATTCGTCTGGTTTTATGTAGCATAGTTAAGCAAATACTCGTATCTTGCTTTACAATTGTGTCTCGATAACTAATATTAATCATTAAGACTTCGTCCTTAATTTGACAAGTTAATAAGAGTCTTAGGTTTTATTAAACTAACAATTCGTTTTTATTGGTTTCTTTTAATGTGATGCGCAATTAGTATTGAAAATTATGTATTCGTTTTTATTAATTAATTGACTTCTTTTTCGTTATTTCTTTCAATTTCTAGTATTAATTTGTTCCCTAATTTATATGGAGTAAAATAAAAAAGATCTTCACACATGAACTTTGATGAACTAACAACAAAATTAAACAAATATCGCGAAATCTATTTAAATTGATTTTATTTTTGATATTGTTTCTTGCCTGTTAACTAGAGTCAGTAAAGTTTTGAAAGTGCCTGGGAAGGCCTGCTTGAAATAAAAACCTTTTGAATTTAATGATTTTTATGCATTGGTGCGATATTTATACACACTGAATACTACTAACGCAATTAAACAATCAAAAATACATTTATTTTTCTTGACTTTACCAGCCCTGATACCCATAAGCTTATATGTACCTTTACTAATACGTTCAGAAGTGCCTAACGACATTAAGATTATAACTAGCAGAATGTGGATATATTAACAGAGTGTCTGTTTAAATATAGTTACGGTTAGATTATTAAGCAATGCGAACCGGCTAGTTTTGCAAGTGCAAATATTAAATTGGAGTTGCAATGAAGTGTATTAGCACAGTATTTATATTTACAGTATGAAGTCTCATAAAAAAGGGCGCAACGCCAGTTATGCCTTTTTTTATCGTGGGAATTCATCAAATGACGTCGCCCGCTGTGAGTGCAGCGGCGAAGGGGAGTGTCAGACTTTTACTGACTAAAACCCACTATGTTCCTTCTGGAGCCCTTTGGGTGCCGGGGGGTCGCGGTAACTCTCACGAACATCCCGCAGCCCCGGCTGGCTCTGGCCCTTGAGAACCCCGCCAATTTGCTGATTTCACTTCAAGGAGCGCGTGGGACAATACGCGCCGCCGAGCCGCCAGTTATGCCTTCGCTATCGATCGGATCATGGCATGATACAGTCGTGATCTTGTCGCAGCGAACGGCCTGTGTGATTTTTATGTAGTTATAATGCTGTAGGTTACCCTTACGATGTCGCTGTATCTACCGCGCGACTGTAAGAATTTATTTTTCAGAATCGTCTGAGTTTAACTACTGTATGTGTTCATACTGTGGTATTACGGTGCCATGCTCTTGGCGTTCGGATTACTTCGGGTTTGTTCGGTTGTTCCATAATTCTCGGGTCGGTATTGAAAGATGCAGTTGTTACTGGATGTCAGTTATAGCTGTAAAACATAAAACTACTCGCAGTCAGGTAAAAGTAACTTTAAATGTATAATTACAGGGTGTCTACTCCTAACTCCATACCAAATTTTATGTAAATTTGAAAGTAATACTATCGGGATCAAATATGGCGGCTTTGACGGTTAACATACAACTTAAATATACAAAATATTAAAATCATTTTCAGTCACTCTACAGTTAATAAAATTTGAACTATGCTTCTACCACGATATCTGAAAACAGGACTGGTGTAGTTGTTTAAGTAGTATTATAATACTATGAGTTAAATATCAGTAAGATTGCTTGAATTTAACAAAGGCATATTAAACCTCCTTACATTATTTGACTCTAATATGTTCCGGCACCTTTGCAATACAATATTTTGTGGTGTGACCCACTTTCATATTGGTTACTGATACCAATTTGCTATGGTATATTACTATAAGCATTGCGAATACCATGACAACACTATATATGGTCAATTACACGGGTATTCGTCAAGAAAGACGAAATATCTCAAAAATCCTTTTGTATTTTATTTTAAATATTGCTCGGTGAAAGTTGTTAGGATGAATTTTGAGTGACGAATGCATTTTTCTCTTGCGCCGTAGAAATTGGAATAATTCGAATATCTGTGACAAATTTCTAAATTATTTCATATTTATACACCGTGACTTTTAGGTCGTTTTAGAAAAGCAGCCCAGTTCATGTATCCAATGACTAGTAAACGATTATAATAAAAAAAATATGTTTTTTTAAGATTTGAATGAATAAAAATATTATTCATTATTATGACACAAGGCAGTCTTACGAACACTCTGTAGTGAGCGCGGTCCGAACCTTGTGCCAAAGGGGCCGCGCGGGCGGCACGGCGGCGTCTTATCACAGGTCATTCACCTTAGCGTAAAACAGCTGTCTTACTATTGCAATCATAATGTTCGCAGTAAGTATGTAGCATGTATCTTCAACAGTTTGATACGTAAACATTTTTAACAGGATGTTTCATATTTCCAATGTATTATTTATTTTTTTCATGCATATTATTTTAATTAATGATAAAAAAATTATATTCGCGCCTAGAGGTATTTTATGACGGATTCACTGTGTGGACGACTTTTTTAAAACGACCTAAAAATCACGGTGTATAATAAACTGTACAAACTTATTGAGTTTAAAAGCTCATTGTTAAAAAAATCACAAAACGTCTTGCGAAAAAAAATATATCACTTAAGTACAATACATAGGTTTAAATCGCTACAGATAGCTTAGGGACCTACCAACATCTCTTAAAGGTAGTATTTTTGCAGTTGAGTAAAAGAGACAACGCTATACACCAAGCAGCTTTCTATCTCGCTTCAACAACTGACTTGGTCTTACTTTGCGAAGTAGTGGTACCCTGTGACCCCAACATATTTCACCTGTTATAAACGCATACTTATAAAACCAACGTAAACAGAACTCATAAAGTGTGACGCGTATATTTACTTGTGTTGGTAAATCTTTGTTTGCGAGTTCTCAACTGTAGGCTTTTGTTTATTTTAAATTTTGACGCAATGCCTTGTGTGTGTTGCGGAAGCATTTTTGAGCTTGCGAATCAACAGTTACACTACCTAGGTCCTGGGGATTTTATGCCTTTTACGGATAGAAGGGACTAATTCTCCTTACTTTATATTTAAACGATTCGTTGCTCGTACTTTCAGTTTTAGGCCAGTAAATGCAAGTTTCTGAGACGCCACGACTTTTTGGTTAAGAAGAAACAAAACAAATTTCCATTATATTTGTATGTCAGCAGTTGCTTGGAGATTAAGTCTATCCATTTTTGAAATGGTGTCGTTTGACATATATCTTCCTTCTGATAGAAAAACGACGGACACCAATAATTTCATAAGTCAATAAAAATAAACATTTCACGCTTCTGGTTTGCAATTTGAGTAAAAATTAATATCAAACTAATGAATGATAGAACACCAGCTGCAAATCTGGTAACCAGCATTTCAAGTCTAGATTCAAATTGCATTAGCAAAGTCTGTCTTAATTTATCTTCCCGCATCAAAATACACTAGTTAGCTACTGGGTGTCGAATTCAAGTAGTTTATTGCTTAATATATACCACAATCTGTGTAAACCAACATTATTAAGTAAACTTAAGTTGTCAACTGCATTTGAAGTACAACTGTTCATTAAATTTTGATTTTAGGCTATAATATTAAGTATAGACTTGGGTATATAGTTGAGAATTGGAAACCCAGTAACTATCCTATCCCGAGAGCCTAGCATTTACCTCATAATATAAAACATGCCGTTGTGATTTCGACCCTGTATAAGCGAGATAGGACTATGTAGGAACTACACGGCGTATAGCAGCGTCTCTCTTCCACAACTACAATTGTTTTAGTTTGAGAGTTGGTAGCAGGCAACATGCAATGCGTTTGACAGCACTATTATTACATGCGTTGCATTTGACAGTTCGATAAGGCACTGTTCCGGTTCTATCATTAACCTGCAGTGATAGGTAGGAAATTAACTTTGTAATAAACATAAACCCTGTGCTTTGTAACTAATGCAATATTTTAGTTTTAAGTCAATATATTTGACAATATCATCATCAGCTTTGAATCACCCTCAGCTGGGTATAGGTCTTCTTTTGTTTTTGCCATTCTCCTTTGTCTCTTGCCCTTCGTATCCATCCAATTCCTGCTATCTGACAGCCCTGTTGGTCTAGTGGTTAGTGACTGCTATACCGGAGGTCGTGGGTTCAATTCTCACCCAGGACAAATGTTTGTGTGACGAGTACGATCATTTGTTCTGTGCCTGGTTGCAATTAATGTATAACATGTATATTATAGAAATATACAAGTATGTTTTACGTATTTTGAGACTAGATGGCGTTGTGGGAATGTTGATATATTTATTTATTTATCTTATTAATTTCGTCCGCCCAACACATTCTCGGTCTATCGGAATTTTGACATCCATCTACCATCATCACGACTAAGTGTTTGGCGATATAAATACTAAGTTACAAAAACAGAAAAACAAGATAATCAAATTAAATTTCCGCAAAAATATTTTTTCTCTTATTTAATTAGTCAAATTTTTAATAGACCTTCCAACGACTCAACATCCGATCAACCAGAAATTAGCGTAACGACATCCTAAAACAATAACAATAATTCTTCAACAATATAATTACCACTAAAATCCAGTTTAAACCAATTAATTAGGTAAATATTAACCAATACAAGTTTGTATGGCCGACCGGTAAATGTATTTGTCGGTAAATTGTCGGAAGACGACTTTCACTTGGGACGAATGAGTGATTGTTTCATTGCAAAACGCATTACACTCGTATGAAGTATTTTGGTTATGCGCCAATGGGAATACGTAGATATTGTCATGTGTTTCAGTTTCAATTAGAAAAGTAGTAGTTTCTATAGGTGTTGGCTGATCTACTAGGTCTGGGACGAGTCAGCCAGAGTCATGCAAGAGCGATCCAGTGATGCTGGCTAGGTTAGGTAGTAGAAGGAGACGAGGTGTTTTTAGCCGATGGGAGCCGATCCTATACAGTCCTCGGCGTGGGTTGAAGTCATTAGTGTTTTACCCCGGAAAATAAAAAAGAAGGTCTAGAACATGTTTTGGTATTGTAGTAGGATATCGATACATTTGTGGATGACTAACACCATTATCATCTTTTCGCCTGATTTTCAAATGTTTGACATTGGCGCTATTCCTGGTTTTTTTCCTTTGTCTTCCTATTCATTTATACTGCTCTTCATAACGGCGTTTAGTTTTTAGTCCTTTCTTTCACATATTATTAAACAAATTTACAGTGAGTACCTACACCTAAAAGTTATGTCTTAGTTCATAAGTAACCTGCAATTTCTGAAAAGTAAAATCGAATCGAGCTTTATGTTTATCACATGATGCGTTTTTAGTCTCATTTCAAGCACTTACATTTTTCACATACATTTTCTTTAAACATTTACTTATACAAACTTCGATTAGTATCTCGCAAGTTAAACATAGAAAGCCAACTGTAATCCTGTGTAATAACTAACATTAGCACTGTTAGACTATTACCATCTTACAACTGGGAGCAGGGAACTGTTACTGTAATTATGTCTGAACGGTAAACTTAATTGGTAGGAAATTGAACAGCGTCATAAGTAAGTCCTGGGTTTCTAAGTTTATTTCAAGTAGGGTTGTGTTTTGAATTCACGGATTTGAATTCGAAATTTTGTGATTTTCTAGTGATTTCGTAGCGACAATGTTGATGTCATCATTAATTCTTTGTGTGTTAAGTGGTATCGTAATATGATTAGCAATTAGACAGCAATAATTTTGAGAAAAAAAATGCCAAATTTTGCCGTTTTCAGAGTAGAAATATGGCTGACGATTGTAGCACAAGATTGTTATTATACTAAGAAGCATTTTAGAGGTAATAAATATGACAACTGAGAGCGGCTTGTTTTTTTTTTCAGCAAAAAAAATACTTGGGAATTGCAGGTGATGGAGATGGCGAGATTACTTGGATGCATTTTTACCAAACTGGTCACTCGTGGCTCTTAAGAGAGACAAGTGGAAGAAGAGTAGGGACGCCTTCGCCTAGCAGTGGGACATTTCAGGCTAGCAATAATAACAATCATCGCAGGTGTGTTGATATACACACCATATTATATTATACACTGATCTAGATACAATCTTGAGTAACTCTTTAAAGGTCAGATCCACAGCAGCCAGGTATAAAAATAAAGAGTAAAATACTTCAGAACTTGTGTTCTAAAGGTGCAATCAATGTCTGTAAGTGTTTGAGCAATCATGAAATTGTAAGCTTGTAATCTTTCAGCTAAAGTATTGTGACCTAGAATGCATAATCTTAATTCAGATAACTCGCAACTTGGTATTAAAGCAGCATAATTATTTGTTCATAATTTTGTTACCAAACCGTTATGTCTAGCCTTGTCCCCAACTGTGTTGCGGGTTTTATAATATTGGTTAGATATAATTTACCATTTGATTTGTATTTTATTGCATTAGAAATGCTAATAAAATAAAATATTTTGTTAAATTCTGGACGATTTACGTTGTTGCATGCTTGGATAAAGTACACAAACTTTTTAAGAGAGTAACGAATTGAGTTTCTTGCCGGTTCTTCTCCATAAGAATGTCATTTTCGAACCGTGCAACTAAAATCAGTAATAAGATATCATTTTGAAAGTGCTTAAAAAGGCCTTTTTGCAAAATAAACCTTTTGATAGTCAAATATGAATTCTTAAAAATCTCTTTGATTTAAACCAAAACCAAATATTCAGGAGTTACTCTCATGTAAAATTTGATGTGGGTAGTTTCAACAAAAATATCTCTTTTGCGTTAGAGGCATGCAATGTAATACTATATTAATGAAAACAATAAAATACTGCCTACTTTTACTGCCTTGCCTTAAACTGACGTAAGCTAGAACCCAAATTGTTCCATGTAATTAAAATCACAATCTATAGTTAATAAGTGACAAAGCCGTTGGTATGTTGCGGTCGTGATCTGAATGCGACATTTTTTGTCTCATTCGCACTTGTGTGAGGTTCATATGCAAGGGTGAAAGGAAACGAACAGATTTTTACTTTGACAAAAACGCGTGGAATTGTAACGTGAGTAGTCTTGATACTTGAGGCTAGAGATAAAAGTTAAAATAATTAATATTATTATACTTTAATGAGATATTGTATTTTATTCAAGCTATGATTACTACACACTTGAACTAACGTTTGTAGTGATATTATAAGCTTAATTAAATTAAACCAATTAAAGTTCATGTGAAGTAAATAATTAAGATATAAATCGTTAAGATATTACTTTCACACGAAAAGTTGTAATAATCATTATTACTGACAAATAATCATTAATACTCTTTATGATACTAATTAGATTTTTCTAGTTGTATTCTTCTTTGAAATCTAAATATTCTAAATTATATGTTCTCTTAGATAAAACCTTTTTTTGAAAACAGATCTTAGTGGCGTGCACTTGACTGTGATAGGCTGATGATGATGAAAACCCCTTTTTCCAGTAAGTGTCAGATCAAGAGGCTTTTATTGATTAAAAAATATTTTCTAGGTAGGTAGGTTGGTACCTATTGCTTTTTTTATTGAAATCACATACAAAGATCCGTCACAAAGTAAATATATTTTCTTTAAACGACCTTCAAATGTCTTCCCTGTATTTTTTGCAGAATTAACATAATATTGTTATTTGTAACGTCGTCATATAAAACATTGACAATACTAAGAATTAAAAAAGCTGCTTATTAATTGCTTCTCACTTTGTATTATTTTTAAGACATGATTTCAACGTTTGTATTAGCGCAAATATTGTTAAGAAACTTTTAAATTATATTGTGATAAAAACTGATCCTCGGCTAAGTAAAAAAAAAAATGTTTTCATCGTCATCATCATCTTCATTTTGTGTAACTAATAATTTAAGTGGAAATATGATTAGTTGGAAAGATATTTAAACGAAAGTACCTACATCATAAATAAAGGATGTATGATGTAAAATATATTGCACGTTAAGTTTTGAATTTATTGTTTGATGGTCATTGGTAACCTTCATATCGATTGAAGGATTAAACATACTTTTTCTATTACTTGAACTAAATATTTTCTAGCCCACCCACTTGTAAGCATTCGTGTCAAAAATAACACACAATACAGTATATAAAACAATAATAAATATATGCATTAAAAAAGCACTCTCGTTTTTAAACCTATCAAAATTCAAGACAAGTTTCAAGACAGTTAGGTCCGCGTATCGGCGCACGCGCAGGTTTGAATACCCAAGAACCACGAAACGCAAGACTTTCCGTCGCAGCGCCAGTCCACGACTGTCTCTCAACCCGGACAGACGCCAGGACAGACATGTCATACAAAACGATTTTTATATAATTTTTCCTATTCGAATTTAGTTATATAGTAAAGTGATCGAACTATACTAAACTTGTGGTTTTTTTTATTCCTCGTGTTTTGTGACCGACTGTACTGAGTGCGGTACTGTGTTTAGTGCGGATATTTCGTTTTTTTGTATTGTGGTTTTCGTGGGAACCCGGAAAAATGGTGAGTATTTCTTCTTTTTTTGTAT
This sequence comes from Chrysodeixis includens, assembly GCA_941860345.1. NCBI lineage: Eukaryota > Metazoa > Arthropoda > Insecta > Lepidoptera > Noctuidae > Chrysodeixis > Chrysodeixis includens. The sequence continues at coordinate 13,136,310 of OW796097.1, forward strand.
AATTAATTGGTAAAATATTGGCGATTATGCGAAAATAGAAAGTTCGTAGAAAGTGTCGCCTTCGTGTAAATTAAATGCTAAATGTAATATAAAGAATAAAATATGTATAATTTATAACATTTTATGTCTTGAAAGTTGTATGTAGGTATAAGATTTTAAATTGGTCTAAAATTAAGATTATTACCTCCAAGGCGCTTTTCACCTTATTTATTAATGGACAAAACCTGATTTACATTTTAAGCTACCAACTTTATATTGCCTTCGACGCCATTCATTTTAAATCACCTTAAACTTTACCAAAATAAATAACAAGGTCCAAGAACTTTTCAACCTGTTTTCAATAATACCTACCTTTTTTGCATAATTAATGCGACAGGTCAGAATCTGCGTAATAAACAAGTTCGAAACTAAATTGCTTGATATCGACGTAGGTATAGATCCTTTGTGCGATACTAAAATATTCAAATATGCAAAGAAAATTGATACAAAAAAATGAATAAATGCGAACTTTCTTTCAACTATAATAATATGCAACATCAATATTTCATTCTAAATTCAAATTTTGTCAACATCCTAATTTCAAACTCAAAACATTCGCACTAAATTCAAATTTACCGCCACATTCTGCTCTAAATTCGAATTCGAAATCCTTTACGGTACGCTATTCGAAATCGATGTAGTGCGCAGGCGCCGACAATGAACAAAAAGACTCAGTTTCTCTCAGTGAAAGTGAACAGTGCTCGTGTAGAAATCGGCGCGTTCACACCGCGGCCGTGTATGCTGCGGCGATTCAGTTTTTTTTTCGTACGTGCTATTATGACGCGGATGTTAGGAAGATAATAGAAAGCACGTGTTATGACAAAGAAAACAATGAGAAAGTTTGGCACGCAGCTTTTGTTAAAATTAAAATTCGATTTGGAGTATTTCCGCGAAAATTCAATAAAGGGGTTGATGAATTTGTAGGCATTTTTGAAATGCCACCTATTTTAATTTTGAAGTCCCGATGGATACCTGTTCTTTGAAACAGGATTAAAAATTGCGAGATCATTGGAATTTCAAAATTCCTTTCAACTCCAATATCTGCTACAAAGATTTTGTACTTTCACGAATTCCTACGTCTCTTTACTCAAATTGTAGGTAATTTAGCTCAGGGCCAGAAATCTCGATAAAATAAATCAAGTTTAAAAGGAAATACGTCATTACAAGTACTCAATTAACTTATAAAATGCTCAGAACCTTTTGCAAAAAACAGGCAGTTCAATATCTAGTTTGAATTCAAGTACTGAGCAACGAACAATTTATTGGCCTTACTAGAATTTACTGTACTAAGACACATATCTATTCCATTTACTGTTACCTTGTCCCCGTGCATTGGCTCATGAATTGCATCCATTACAGCTTCTCTCCACGCTTCAATAAATTCTTAGCTTACGAGCGCGCAATGGATATATTTACCGTTTCCTTGGGTTATATAAACGGCTAGCGTAGAGCATTAGGATTGATGGAAACATAAATCTTACTGTACAACGTTGTTGAAGGTATTGGAGAGAAATAGGTCACTACGGTACTTGGAATAGAGAACTGGAAGCCAGATGTCACCTGGTAGCTAGACAGCTTTATCACTTGATATTGCTTCTGCTTTATTACTTTAAAATGTTACTGAAGGTTTTATGGTTTCGTATGCAATTGTGGTTTCTACGTTTAGCGACTGTTCTACGTTTACAGATAGTTAAGTGGTGGTCACCACGCCAATAACCACGCCGTGTCGCGGGTTCGATTCCCGTGTAGTACAAGAATTTGTGCGATCCATAAAGGCTTGTTTTGAGTCTGTCTTTGTGCATGTGAATTGAATGTCTGTGACTGGGGTACAATGATTAAAATCATAAAAAAGCTGTGGATGACGATAGGATCATAATAATATATGATGATGATGTTCTAAAACACATTTTTAGAGATCACCCAACTAATTTCGGAATTCGGACCCAACGGAAATCGAATGATCGAAACCGATCAAATGGTTTTTGGTTTCGATTATACTGTACCTATTGCAAAAATTATATAAACCTTATTGAATGAAATCTTCTATTGATTACCTCTTCGTGTTTGATTTAAAATCCGATTGTAAATTTGCTATTTCCCGTTCATTAAAAGTACATAAACAAACCAAGTATTTTTTATTTAAGAATTTGGAACTAGTTACTATTAATTAGTAATTAAACAATTATTGCTTCCTGTAATTCTGGGTTATGTGTATCCGCATTTATCAGATGTGCATCTGAATAAAATACTTGAATTGAACTTAAGATTTCTAATTATACTTCAATGATATGTTTGATGTGGTATATTGATGCAAATTCGAAAATTGATACTTTAAGGAGATTCTTTTTAACCGAATTCAAAAAGGAGGAGGTTTCTCAATTTGACCGTATATGTATAAACTTTTGTTTCATAAATAGCATGTGTTAATAAAAAGAAAGAGGATTTATTCGAAATCCTAGATGAAAATAAACTCTTATAAGTTTTGTTCTATACCATTCAATATTTCAAAATTCGGCTAACAAAATGTCAACGATAGTTAGCAAATATTTTTATTAGCAAAACTTACGGATTTCTGTAATAAAACAAGCTTAGGATATCAGTACGTCCTACTTGTTAAAGGCCAAACCTACCGGTCACACAACTACTAACAGGATGAAATCCAAAGGTCATAGATTTCAAAGAGATATGGAGTCATCCAGGTCATTTTACTACATCCAAAAGGTTTCTAGCAATAATTTCTGACACTGACACAGAAATAATGACATTAGCATAAATAATGACGTTTGCGGAAACGATTGATACAAATAATTTGCAACGATCGCAAAATATTTCAAATGACATTTCAAAATGTATTGCACTTGTTTCGTGTCGAATTTAATTTTAGTTGTAAGCTGATTATAATGATTTTGATTTTTAATAGGTACTCTGATGAGATTGAGAAAAATATTATACATGCCAATTATGTCTGAATTTTTGATAGTTATATGTACACAAAAGAGAATTGGCTCTGTAACTTAATATTTGATGATTTTTATTTTCAATAACAATATTGATGAGTTTAAAAAATATCTTTGCAATTATTTTTGATTTTATCATAGTTACGCACAAAAAGGTTTAGTCATGTAACGGTACAGCCAGGGATTTTTTTTTTGTTATAGGTACTGCCTTCGACTTGTTATCGACGTACCTTTTTAAAACAAATGGATAATGAGGGCGTTAAAATTCTTTTTGCGTAACTAATGCATATTCAGTCAAATGTAGTTCAAGACCAAACTTTCTTTATGTGTTTTTGTATTGCCTTGCTGATTTTAAATGATTTACATAAAACGAATGGGATCAGCGGTGTTTTCTTCTACTAGAAGTCATATGCACTATGTAGGTATGACTTCAATAATAGAAATATCTAAAAATCTTTATTCCTATGTTGTGGATGCAAAAGTTATTCACAGAACTAATGGTTACTTCTTATTATAGTTAGATTTGGTGTTGAAAATTCTTAAAACTAACAAAAAATAGATATGAAGAACGTCTACAACATAATTCTTCAGCAAATGGAATATTTTGCCAAAAACATGTTGACTTTTGAAATCAAAATGATGTTACATGATTAACATCTGCAAGTCCGAAACACAGCCTAAGGTTTTAGCAATAAATTAAAAATATACTAATTTTGTAACGCCTATTTGTAATCTATCAAAGATTAATAACATATTTTGTCACATATATCAACAAGATTACGGTGACATTTACATTAAAAACTGTGTCGTGTCGTGTCGTGCGCTACGCAATCTGCTATTACCGTTATGGCATAGCGTGGTGCAACTATCTGGTTGCCGGCTTAGAAAGGCTGGTTTATTGTAACCCGGCAAATTGTATCAAAACTAAACGTTTTAGCTCTAATTGGTTTTGTAACTTTATAGTTATTGGTTGGGAAGCCTTCGTGTGTGGAAGATTTTCGTAAAACGTAGGAGACTAAAACTAAACAAATTGTAAATGATGTGCTAAAGCAGGAGCACCTTTCTCCATAGTTTCCAGACAGATACCAGGGGCTCAAATTATTACATTTAATTATTGGACTTTAGTTTATTTTAAACCTTTTACCAAAAAATATACGATTTAGATATTTTATACATCTGTCATATTTTCTGCTAGCAACACTGCTAGCTCAACTAAAAAACACCTATCTGCAAACACATCAACAGCTACACAGAGAATCCATCAAAAATGTATCAAACACACGTCATTACCCTCTGAACGTCCAGCGCTAATATTTGCAGGTTCTATTCCATCAGATAGTATACTCGTATTTACGAAATTCAGATCGGCATGCGGGTCTATTGTTTGTAAACACTATTGAGGCAAAATTTCAGTTGTTCGGGTATTGCGATTTGCAATATCAGGCCTCGCTGCGTAGGTACCTTCCAAAACTGATGGATGTACAATACGCCCTGGTGTTTACACAATGGGAACCGGTGGTGAAATTTGTACTCAAATATTACTGAATGGTTCAACATTTTGTATGTAGGGTTTTATAGAAATTATTCATGTGGTTTTAATTTGCATTTACTGTAAGATTGATACAATTTTGGTACATTTAGACTGCACGGATTGGTGTTGGGCTAATTAGTTACCACTGTATGTGATGTGTCGCGGGTTGGATCCCAGCGTAGGACTAGAATGTTTGCGATCTACAAAGGCTTGTTCTGAATCTGAATGTTTTGTGCATGTAAATTGAATGTATGTGAAACCCCCCGCGATACAAGGGAGTAGTAAAAAAATTGGTAGAACACACAATTTTAAGTATCTTACAAACTACACACTTACAACTACAGTACTATTCCAATAAAAAAAAAAAACCTTTCAGACGCTAAAAAAGGAAACTCAATTTCTGTTCCTTCAAGCTAAGTGAACGCGATTGGTTAAATAAGATCAAGCTTCGTAGATACTTAGATAGATCTTAAGTTGATTCTTTCATGAGCTTTATGTGTTAGTACTCTTTGAATCCAGACTTCCCTTTCACCTAGTCCTTACGGCACAGTTGCAACACTGTTACGTAAGAGCAGCGTAACGACTGTTTCCCAACAGTTTCGACCAACTATATTGTGGTCTGGGGATGTGCGATTGATATCGTGTGTTAGGATTCTCGGTATTAATATTTCGGAATTGCAGTTTGATGGTTTCGGGTTGGCAGCTGTAGGTCCAGTTTTTGGTGGATATCGATTTCTGTTGCATAGATGAATGTTTGTGGAATCTTTTGCTGTATTACTGCATACGAGTGGATAGATGTGCATAAAATAATTATCTTACTAAATCGAAGTAATTATTTGCTGTATTTTATCTGATTTGTTTTTCGAAAGGCCAAGGAAACAAAATCGAAACATCAAAAATGATTAAAACAGCGAACATTTTAACCCTATTAGCAAATAATACATAATTAAAAGAATTTTCATTCCTGCGAAGTATACACTACTATCTAATAATACGTGTCGCAAGAGTGGTAAACGCTTCGTCGACTGGCTTGGCCATGCGTGAACCGTGGTGAAAACGAGCCTACCTGACTATTATGTGCCATATACTTATGGTATGTTCACGCTGGACTCACTTGGTATCAAGCAAGCTTCAGTTCTTTGAGGGCTTAGGACAAATCTAATGTATAGGGTTCCTAAATGGGAAGTTGAGGCAAAAGTTAACAATAAAGAATGATCGAGAAATTATAAAATTCGTTACAATCCATGAACGTCATGATCCAGAAATTGATTTCTTTCCTCAGTCATAAATAGTCCCAAAATAAATATATTTCACTTCCAAATCCGTTAAAAATAAATAGCTCGCGTCCTCCGAACAAGCATCTAAATACACCATCAGATAATACGTCCCGTAGAAACGGAAAAAGACAACTTCAGCGAAACCGATCCCTTAAATCCAAAGGGGATCATGGATTCCCCAAAATTCCACATTCGGGGATTGAAGTTGAAATTCATTGGTAACAATTCAAACTCCGGGACCATAGCGCTATATCCCCGGATAATCCCCAAGGAACGGGAAACGTGTTTGATGGGAAGCCCAATAAGTGGGCCAATGTTTTAAAAACTAAGTCCTTTCATCAATTCGTTTGGAACTTTTTTGTCTGTTACGGAATACACATGTCAAAAATCATTTCTACCAATTGGATTATTGTTTTTTGGAGTCATTAACAAATCAAGAACAATTTCGACAAGTTTATTTGTAAATTGAAAAGTCTATTAAAAGAAACTTGAATTACTTCCTCGTCACGTCTAATTTCCTGGTCTGATAATTTTTAGGCTTGTACAGTTTTCACAGAAGCGTGGAAATTTTAATTATTTTGAACAGAACCATTGATTGGCGTTCATTGGAGCGCTTAATCTGATTAACGATGCTCCATACTCGGTTTTAAGCTGATATTTTTGTTGTTGTATTATGCAAATGAGAAAGCCTGTAATTGATCTAACAGAAGTTTAAATTCGACTGGCCTGTTGGTCTAGTGGTTAGTGGACCTGACTGCTATGCCAGAGGTTGTGGGTTCGATTCCCATCCAGGACAAATGTTTGTGTGATAAGCTTGATCATTTGCTCTGTCTGGATGTAATTTATCTACAGTATGCATGTATTTAGAAGCATGTCAGTATATTCATCAGCTGTCAAGTACCTACTTGTTTTACAAGCTCTGCTTAGTTTGATACTAGATGGCGTTGTGTTTAAGTCGTGGAATATGTATTGATGCAAAAATGTATAATAATGTTTAACCCTCTTCACAGTCGCGTAAGTAGCCATAATGCATTCATCGACAAGCGGATAGACAGTTGTCTTAGTTTTTATGTAATCCCTTACGATTGATACGGAATAAGGAAATACGTCATTACCGTGTGCACGTCCGATAAGCCGGTAATTTGTTCTACTGGTGCACTTAAAACGGGCTTATGTGATGAGAGTAGATGTATATGCGGATTCTCATATATGGATAGGAATGTCCGCATCTAAGAAAGAGCTGTGCTATAAAGAACTTGTCGAGTATAACGTTAATGATATTAGCTTTAGATCTGTTTGGTTTAAGTGTAGTTGTTCAGTTTCATGAATATTAAGAGTGGAAAAAAATGTGGTTCGGCTATAAATAAAACAAGGTTTTGGCTGTTTTTTTTTTATCGCTAAGATATTTACTTCATTCTGAAAGTTGTAAACCAGCCATAAAAATATTTGCAGTTTGGATTCATATTACCATTGACCATGAATGTTGTACCCAAGTATGGGTGGGCTCAAAATATGACCATAAACGTCATATAAACCTTCTGAATTACCTGTAACATAACACAATATGGACATTGTTCGTTTACACAATAAATCAATCATTCACCTTTATTACTGCTTCCAATTTGGTTTTTACTCGTCCGTTCGGTAAAAGGAATTTAATATTTTTTTGCTTTTTACCTTTGGTAATAAAACATTATGCGTTCTTTTTTAATGTTGGTATGTGCGACGTTAATCTTTTAAGTACACGCCCGATACAATTATCTTTTAAAATTCACTATCGAAGAAACTTGCTTTAATTTTAAGGATGTTTTAAAATAGTATCATTGAATCACTTTTTTTTTCTCTAATAAAAAATATAACTACACCATGCTATATTAAGCTATAATATCTTCAAATGCTGAATGGTCATGTACTTGACTTTACAGTCACGCATAGTTTTAAGTTTGACACACGCAGGAAGGCTTAGATAACCTTAATTGTCTATCTGCTAGCGTAACTTACAGTTACTTCAAATTTAGTTCAAGATTCGTTACTCAATTAGTTAATTTTAACCTTTTTAAATAGTTACCAAAAAAAAAAAACAGCAAAAAGGTTTGGCTATAAGGATGAGGAAAAATCGCAAAAGCAATCTTGTACGTCATCCAAAATTAATATTACCTCATCGAAAGCCTAACATATGATAAATCAAATCGATTATCTATTATTAAGTAATCGATAATAACCGTTTTGTTGTCAGACGAGTCTAGAACGAGATGATTAATTAATCACCATTTTGATAACTATAACCTCCAAATATGATCAGTTCCACCTACTGTTTTTCACGATTATATAATAGAAGACTATTATTATTATATAAATATAGATATTTACCTGAATGACCGTGAAATGGGGTTTGGGAGCAAATTGCTCAATTATTTTTGTTTTTTTTTCTTTCGATTATTGACATGCGATTTGTGGCGATCTTTTGTTTTCTGCAACACAGATCGTATTGCGTAATCAAAATTAATATTTATTTGAGGAAAATATGCTTTTTGCAAACCATGGAAAATTTGTAGGTAGTTATTTGGAATTTTTGTGCTAAAAACCTAATGTTGCATAATTTAAATGTAGGTATAGGTATTTCAATAATTTTGCTGTAGTCTCTTCATAACAGGAAAACTATATTTAAGATTCGATTAAGTTTAGGATGACCAAACTAAAAAAAAAAAAAACTATCAACAGCTTTGTTTTTAATTTAGATCGGAAACCCTAATTAATAACTATCAGAACCTATTCATTATATTCCAGTAAAAAGACAAAAGCTTACAAAAAAAAACCCTACAACTAATTCTTTTCGACTAATTTGCATAATAACTCCCACAGTCAAATAAAAATTTAAACAAAACCAGTTTGTTCCAAAACTTTATACCACAGACCAAACCCAACTTTAAGTATGCACAAATAAAGCTCAATATTGCTTGATGAAATAAAATTATTAGCACAATTTAAATTGGACTTTATGGTTTGACAGATAAAGTCGAATATTGTTTTTAGGGATATTTTAGTAGTTTTTCATCAAATATTATGTCCAAGTATGCGAAATGTCACGGCGTTCGTGGTAGTTACAAAATGCTCGTATCTATTCGATTTACAACGTTCTCGTTAAAATATAATTGCTCCATCTTATTTATTATGCGTAACTGTCAAATTTGTCATTTAAAAGTGTTGCCAGCAAATTGATGTAGTGTTACCAATTAATCGTATTTTTTTTGTTGGCAATAATTATTGTGTATGGAAAATTTGGTAGATATTAAGCTTCATTCGATTCTCACGTGTTGTCTTTACTGAATCAGTTTATTTATATTATGATAGCTATCTGTTTTTCTCGCAAATCTACCTTTTCTGGAATTTACACTATTTATTAGTGAATATTTGGGCCTCACTAGTGCATTTTAGCACTACCTCCTAAAGATTGTTCCAATTGTGGTTGTAAGACGCTGCGCCCCAAAAATCAAATTCATTGATTCAATAATGTAGTTTTTTATGAACTCAACATGATCAACACCCCATCGCCCACCCTTCACCGCACTAAACGGTATATATTCTCTCTTCCATATAGCTGCATTTTACTTTAAAACTCAAGGCCCTCAGAATCTTCACATCGTCGCTTACACGAATGTTAACATCTTAGGTATCATAAAAGGAAGCTTAAAAGCTAAACTCCGGTATGAATCACCACCTAGACCTTTAAAATCGTGCAACAGTACTCAGCATTTTTTAAGTTATTCCGACTTCATATGACGTCATCATGACCTTTTGAACGAAGATGTTTGACCGTTTGTCAACAATATTGATGTTAATTATATATTCAAATTGCTCACAGGGCTACCTATAACTGCATATGAATATCGCTCTACGCACAATGAAGATTAATTTACATATTAATGTGTTGGGAATTCTAGGATAAAATGTTTGTTAGTAGAAAATTGCTGTTTTTTGTACTTTTGCTGCTGTTTTTATCAAGGTTTAATCAAAATAGCGCTTTTGTATTACATGGCTTATGTCGCGGATTTTAATAATAAAGATACAGAGTCCCTTGTGCAAACGCTACGAAGTAATTATTGGCTTAGTGTAATATTTTGTTTTTGGAGAAAATATAAAAATGTATTGATTTACTTAAAAATACTTTTTTTGATTGCAATCACGCTAAGAGCCTTAACTTTTAGATAATGTAAGATTGAAGGTGAGTAAGATCACAGACAGTGCTAAATTATAAATTTTCGATGTTTTAGAAGTGTGTGTAATAATATACCATTTTTGTGATCAATGAACATTTAAGATTATTTTTAGAAATAAACATGTTATCTTGTATCGAATGTCAAACACCTCTGCACACATTGTAATCTGGCTTTGACTGACTTGCTGATGAAAGTCAGGTAATAAAATAGGTATTAATTCTTAGAAATATTCCGTATGAGATATTATTAACTAGCTGTTGCCCGCTACTTCGCCCGCTCGAAATTCTGACCTTCTCTGGCATTACCTAATTCTTCTACTTTGAACGCCATTATTATAACTTTCCCACAACATCACTAAAAACTATGGTTATATTTTAGTAAATATATAAAATTCAGAGTATCAACTAACTTTTATTGTACTTTTATTGTACTTTTATTGTACTAACTAAATTTTATATCCATACCAAATTTTATTGAAATCGATTGAGCCATTTAGGCGTAAAAGCGTAACAAACATCCATCTACCCATATAAACTTTCGCGTTTATAATATTAGTAGGATGAACTCACTACGATTTTACTTAACTTATTACGTGTCAAGTTATTATTAAAAGTTAATAGTCGTCGTGTTATAATAATAAGAAAAACAATCAATTAAAATCACGTAACTGTGGCAAACAATTTTGCAGCGATTACATAAAAATAACTAGTTGGTAATCAACCGTTCTGATAATAACGTTTAAACTGGTTGTTTTGTTAATTTGGAACGTAGTATTTCAATTTGTTAATTATATTGTTTCGTGATCTATTAGTTTTAAGACCCGGTAGTCTAGTATTTGATTATAATTATTTAAAAGCTTCCATCTTGAAACTGGTTTTGCATTTATTGGTTTGACGAATGCTGGTTCTAAATGGACAACGACCCGTTTTTTTTTTATAATTCGTCTTAAAGTTGTAGATAAAAATTCTTTACTAATTCCTGATAGTCAATATGGAGAGATAGACTCTTTTGCTTATTCAACCGACCTCATAAACGAGGAGGTCCTCAATTCGTTGTCATCTTAGAGGTATTTTAATAAAAATGTTTTGAACGCATTACCTATACCTATATACTTGAGTCTTAACAGTTTATCGAAAGATTAAACCGTTTGAGCGTGAAATAGTAACAAACGTACCTACATCCATTCCTCCCTACTTTTACCCTCGCGTTTATAATATTAGTAGGATTACGTATATATACGATAAGTCAATGTAATTAAAGTGTTATTAAAATTAACTATTTCTCAGCTCTACAGTCTACTATCGTTTTAAATTGCACTCAATCAATCATACAAATTGAATTAATCAAGAACTTTCCATTTGACGTTAGAAAGGCATATTTCTAACACTATTTGAATTTGAAAGTAAAGGGAAATTAATCTAAATTAAAATTAATCTATAAAGCTAAATATCTTATCCATAAAAAAACTTTTAGTATCGTTTTAAAACAAGATTCTGATCTGTCTAATATGATTGCGTATTATGCGTAAATGTTCATAAATAAACTGGGCAAGATAAATAAAACCGTTAAAAAATTATGCGTTGAAAACATTTTTTTAAACTTCAAAAACCGATTTTACGTTTTTATTGGCAGATACGGTAAATTACATTTTATATATTTTAATTCATCTACAAGTAAAATAATACTTAATTAAAATACACGCATGTTCAATAAACAAGTTCAAAAAAAAACCTTAACTTTGAATAGTAATAAATTCTTCTTTTTACGTAATCTATTCTAACAAATGACTTACAAGCATAAACAAAAAAGTTTCGATGCATTCAAACCTTATTCCTTTTATTGTATCAATAGTTTTCCTTAAACCTTATCTATTTAAAGGCTACAGAATACTGAGAATTTCACAAAACAAACACACACTTACCTAGCTCGACAAATAAATGCTAGCTTTACTCTCGTACTGAGTACGCACCACGGAATGGTTACGTATTATTTATTGCATGACAATAAGGTGCCGTGGTAAAAGTCTGACACGCATTGATCGTGCTTCCTAGTACGCCTGTAAGCCTACTAGACAAAATGTAATACTTTTTTGCTGAGTACGAGTTGGTTTTTGTTGTATATTTTAGCATATTCTTTTTGGTAGATTCTTGGAGAATATAGTTCAAGTAGGCTTCAGGTTCAATTTGTTTCAGAGTTATTTTAGTTTTTGTTTTCGGATTATATTTGCTATATTATACTGAAAAATAAACACAATTTTCAATTGTGTTTATTTTCTAGTTTTATTTTTAGGTTGTATTGTATCTGACGTCAGATAGGATACTACGTATTCCTATCTGACGTCATCTCGCAAGCCAACACTTTGCAGCCATTATCATCTTTCACACAATCCACCCATCGTTTTTTTGGTCGCCCTTAAATGTTAAACAATATTTAGGAAAAAACTAAGTCGCCCAATTTCGATGAGGAACTATTAAGTTCTTTGTGGACATCAAATAGGCATTAACTGTACCATCAGTTTCCACCGAAGTGATTAAGTCTGCATCTATTAAATCTTCATTTACCTAAATGGAATTTGGCATCTTCATTGCAAAAGTCTTGCTATTTACGGTTATTCAACTAAGTTTACTTACAAACTGGGATTCCTCAATAATTTGCATTGCGTACAGGTTAAAAGATTAGAAAAGATTATGTCTGACTAGTGAAAGGCTGAATTGAGGTAACTGTTAGAATTAGAACTAAGACGTCGACGAATGCAGTTGCATGTTTCCCGTACCAACTAGATAATGACCTATGATAATGATGTTACGAACCCTGCTGTAAATGCACCTTGTTTGGTACAGAGTCCAAGTTATGCTGGTCTTTATTAAAACATACTATAAACATGTAAACTCTCTTTATCATATGTGGAACACACTTAAACTTCACAAAGAGTTACGCATTTACCTAGAAATGTTGCATAAAAATAAAGAAAATTTATACTAGGTATAATATTTAAGCATGCGAGGAATTCGTATGTCCTTTTATAAAGACCATGTTTTTTTTATGATGTTCCTCGAATTATCTACAAAGGTAACCTACGCTAGGTTGAAGAGCCAGATAATTAAGTTTTCTACATAAATTCTAGGTGAGTGAGCACAGAATTAGTCCGTCTGTCTCTAGTTTAATAAGATGGAATGTTCACTTTAGTTTTCTTCATTTATTTATACAATTACTAAGACGAGATGGTTTAGGTCGCTTCGTTAATTTTGGTACCCTTGACGATTACACTAGGTATATTTATTTTGAGAAGAAACTTCTTTTAAGCTTTTTTAAGTCTCTCTGACGTTAGAGGAGAAAGTGCATTTGTCATAGTGTGTTTATTTTTGATAGGTATTAGCAAAAACTCTAGATGAAACACCATTCAAAGCTGTATGCATTTTTAAAGGGGTAAAACATCCATCAAAATCCATCAATGAAATGGAATCACAAAAGAAATGGAAGCCGCAAAATTGAACCCAAAAATATAATAGTAAAACAAACTTAACGTCAAAACGAGAAAACTAATAAATTACTATGATAAAAGAGCAAAAAACAAACGCCAAACATGGTACGGTTCACAATATTAACCTCAATGAACTCTAGAAAGTATCATTTGGCCGGCGAAAGTTAAGTCAACATTACCTCGGCTAGTACCAAGTGAATACTTGCTAATGGTTCCTTTCTGCATAATGTTTACAACATTTTATACTGGTTTCTCTTAGCAATAAGTTCCTGCTTTGAAAAGGTCATTCTTTGATTGACTGTCCTTTTAAAATGTTGATGGATGGAGTTATTATGTTGAAAACGGAATAGCTTTAAAATTAATTAGATATTTTTACTTCATCTTTTCGAAATGTGCCTAAATTTGCTTCTATTAATACAAATATTTAAATTATTATGATGATTAACGATGCTATTCAACCAACAAATAAAACCACTATCAAAAGAGCCTACCTAGATTTCCAGCAAAATAAATAATCCCATTGCTTAAAACCAGCTACTTATACTAAACTAGAATTAAAACTTTCAGTACAACCTCTATTGAGCTCGAACTTCAGCAACAGGTTACATCCCGGAAAAGAATCATAAAGTTTCACTATAATATCAACTACAACTTCTCTGAAAATATTTGTTGAGATTTTTTTCTTACATCGGATGAATGGTGGCCTAAAACTCATGTCGTATGTATGTCTCTTTCTTCTACTTGCCAAATTACTCAATATCAAATTCACCGTCCCTGTTTTCTCGAGTAAACCTGAAAATATTATTTAAAGCAAAAATAAACCTAACCTTAATATTAGTTGAAGCAAAAATATTAATAAACCATCTTATATTACAAAATAATAAAATTGACGTGTTTACCTTTTACTTGCCCTGTCTATCTTCATTTTTTACTAAAGCACTAAGTCTTTTAGTGTTGATAAGTTCACAATAACATTAATCAATCAAATTATAATTTCTCGTTGCTTCATCAACCGCTAAAAATCTTTTCAACATGTCCAGATCAAGACCTTGACTTTTTGTAATAAAATCCGTATTATCTATTTATGAATGCACTTCGTTATTGATTGAGAAACGTACACGACGCTTGTATTGTAAAACCGCTTTACGAGTTGATTCAATTTCTTAATTTGTTGTAACTAAAGTTAATACTTCAAGTAAATTTTTATTATTACTGATTCCAACTGCCTTTATTGGTGTTAACGTTTTAAGGTAAACGATGGTGTTATGTTTATGTGAATATCAATATTTATGGAGGCAATCATGTTAAAAGTACTTATATGGATTTGTTTCTGTGCTATCATAATCCCTGTTTTCTGTTTTGTCAGCTCCAGGTAGTCAAATATGTCAAATATCTCGATCAACATTACCTAAACTGTCAGTTATAAATTCTACTACAAGAACTGCTTTATTATGTAACATTTTTTGTTCTAGATCATTCTTAAAAGTCAAACCAAAATTAATGTCTGATCGGACCTTACTCTTAACATAATTAGAATCATTAGTCTAAATACATAAGTAATATAACGCCTGTTATCCAAAGAGCGTAGGCAGCTAAACAAAGAACGACCAAGGAACCATTTGAAGTAGAATCAAATAAAAACTTACGACACAAAGGTTCTAGTTATTTGAACAGTTTATTTGTCGTTAACGTCCAAAAAATTTGGTAACAATATTTATTTAATCGACCACGTAAATATCAAACTTCTTGACTGTTCGCGAAACTAGTTGGGACGACCAGTTTATTGTGAGCCCTGTTGGATTGTCAAGTCTCTTTAGTTGGGCACGTTCAAATTCCGAGAATTCAGTAGATCATTATAGAAAATATCGCGATTTTGGAATGTCAACTAGTCAACCGTACCGTTTTATACCCTTATATTATGTTTTACATAGAACAAATCTCTTATAAATAAAAGCCGATCTGCAGTTAGTCAAAGATTTTTATTTAATAATATCTTACGCCTTACATGATTTTTTTAAATCTAAAATTGCTAAAGTCTTCAAAGAAATAGAAAAGATATTTACATCTGGCACTGAAATCCAACTTTAGAACTACTGTATCAATACATTATGCCAACGTCTGATAAGTTTCAGTACATTTATCATTCATACCTATACTAAGTCTTTGTTTCGATACCTTCCAATACAATTCTGAAGCTTTTAATACACCACAATAATTATACTACCTACTTGCTAACCAAAATCCAAACTGACCAAGCTCAATTAACGCTGGTCGTAACAACACTACCGACCATTGTAAATTGAACCTAGCCTTAAACGTAACATCAGTATTCCATAGGTCTGGTAACGCTGGTGGTTATTGGGTAACTTGGTGTTGAAAGCTTGCGCACGCGCATACAAGGCCGCCGGGTCTCGGTAAGGACACTGTATGTTAGGTTGTCACTTTGTATTACGATTTTTAATGTCATAATGGTTTAGCGGTTTGTAGTTTGTCTAAAAGATACGTGGTTAGTTATTGATTTTGTCAGTAATTTTATGACCATGTTATGGTTTAGGTAGATAAGGGATTACTTTACTCGAGTTGGGAATATTAATGCAATTTGTTTTCTTCAATTTCCCAAATCATATCTTACATAATTATGACAAAATTTTGGTAGGTTGCTTGAGAAGATTGTCAAACACAATATAACCAAAAACTTTTTGCTTAGCCATTCTAGTAGGTACATGTAGCTTGCATGAAAATCTGTGCACTGGATACTACTTTTTCATCAAGATACATAGGACCCTCGCTTTCAAGACTTATGGTAATACCTGTATCCAAGTAAATTTCTTTCAATATAAAAAAATTAGAATGAGTTAGGTCTGAAATGAGTTTCTTGCTCACTACTTTAAAATACAATACAATGTGTGACATGAGACAGAAACTAAACAAAAAATATCTACAAAGCGTCGAAAAATTGAGAAAAAAAACATGAAAATTCTACTTTAAAATTGTCAGCTCTAACTAGCCAAGTCCAGTCTTGTCTAGATGTGTCAGAGTTCATAACTAAAGGTCGCTGCATAAGTAAATGTATTCGCATTTAATGTCAGACTCGAAATTGAAATCAGTTGCATAATAAAAATAAATTAAACGCATGTTTTATTGAAGTTTGTTAATGCTACACTTAAGATTCCTGAGATAATTAAAGTGTTTAATTAGAGGAGTATTGAGTGCATTGAAATAGTTTTCGATTGAATAGGTTTACTGATACTTCTCTAAGTTTATGGTAGTGGTACTTTGAACAAGAATTGCTACGCTCGACCAAACGCAGGAGACATTGCATGCGGTTCAGGTTCAGTCAGTAAGAGTCTGACACCTCACCTCTAAATTCTCAACATTTCCAAAATTATTTCTTAGCTTTTTAATTTAAAGAGCTTGAAAAATTTATTACTATTCTACCTAACAAAATAACCAAACATCTTACTAGACAATGGTTTTATACACAACAATCTTCTAAAATCTAAAATGTCCAGCTATGACAAGAAAACATACCAATGTAGCTACTGTAGCTAGCACTCAGAATTGATTAGGGCTTGAGTACAAGGGTCGATGGATCCGTCAGTCTGGCGCAATGTAATTTGTAGGCAAGACGACAGTTTTGATGACCCGAGTGCCGTTTCGCAAGACGGTGGAAACCTTCATGCATAATGAGTGTGCGGTATATTTGGAACTATAGATTTACTGGTTGATAGACACGTATAGTAAGGTGAAATTTCAACAGCTTAATTTAATATTATTGTTAGGATTCGCTGAATCCATTCTAAGAGAGAGTTTATAAAAAAAAATGCTTTATGTAGATATATCACCTTAGTAGATACAAACTGTTTGTATACTCTTTACCTAGTTATATTGTGCGTCCACTTTCAGTTTATCTTTTGACTAAAAGTTATTCTTACACTGTTTCATTTGCATGGTCTTGCTCTAGCCCTTTCCGATCAATGTATTTTTCTGGCCTTAGTTACTAATCCATCTCTCGTCTTTTCTACTGTTATTTAAACATAAAACATCTACGTACTCCAAGGGCTGTTCTAGCTCGTATACCATTTTCACCTTCATGTAGCATCGCCTTCGATATATCGGCCTCAAGCGTTTGCACCATATCCGCTGTTTGGAATATTTTATTTTTGTATTTCTCACATACATTAACTTTAACTGAATATTCCTCGTGTAATTACAAATTGGTATGTCTGTAATATCCGAAAACGGATTTGGTTGTATTAATCAGGTATTAAAATCTTAATTTGAGCTATGGTTATTTACTAGATGAAATTTGACGGATCGTAGATAATTAAAGGGACTTATGTGGCTTTTATTGTGCTTGTACCATAAGATTATTTAATTCTCAAAGGATCACTTTAACTTAAGGAAAGCTTAAAGCGTTAAAAATTTTGTTGAAACTCAAGAACTTTTAAATATTGATGACCAATTAGCCACCGTTTGGTCCATTGATGAAGACTATGTTAGCAATATAATAAATAGCCATGACATTTTCTTGCAGCGGAGATTTAAACACAGCTTAATCAATGCATGAAAATTATTAATCATAGATTATAATTTCATTAATATCTAAATTACAATTCTTACCAGCTTAACTTACAAAATATTTAAACTTAAACCTTCGTGGAGTGACCTCAGCGTGTTTACATCACATCCGTAACTGATAGAGCCGTTACGGCCTACCGTTGGTAACAATTATCACTAGAGTCCGTGTGTTGAATATTACGAAGGTTAAGCAACGTTTAGCGAGGTTTAGAATTAGATTGGTAAGCAACAATGTCCTTGGAGATTGGTGATATTTATTGTTTTTATTGATGGTTCTGTAACAACATTTGTTTCGTATTCCTTGTGTCATAATTTGATCACCTAATAACAATCTGGTTCGTTGCTACAAATAAATATACCTCCGGTTTGCCTAAGTGGAGATAAGTAGACAAGTAGTTTCAAGTATAAATAAATAACATTAAGACTTGTTAGTAAGTTTTTGTCGCCATTACCAACTCGTGTAACAAGAGTTTACAACTCGTCGAGAGCTGTTCACTTTTTTGTTGTCCTATTCAACAGGCCACGGAAGTTAATATGGCAATGATATGTTTCTTGATCAAGTATTTGTATTTGCTAGTTAATCGTTCCCTTCTTCATTATCTCTTGCACTGTGTAATATAAATATGGCTATGACAGTTTTCTATTTGGACAAAATAGGCGTATGGATAGAAATTAATATTCTACATTCAATGCAGATGAACCAAACTTATCTACATCATTTTTACTTGTTATAACTTTATGGCAATCGTTTTTTGTATATCTACTTATTTTCTTAGCTTCATATCCATGTTCATTAGTTTCTTCTTTGTGAATGTCCACATTGTATCTTATACAACGTTGATAAAAGCGAGAGGCATTAAATGAAACCACATATTCTGTATATCATTATAAGGCTACACAACAAAAATCAAATCAATGTAAGCAATATTTTTATAATAACTTTCGTGAAGATGATTCATACTTAAAACGTTATAACGGTTTACTCACGCGTATTTATCGGGATAGCCCGACTAGTTTCGGACCCAACCGGAGCCAACTAGATAACTATGCCTATAAAACTTAGTCACCTAATCAGGAAGATACAGCATGTTCAAACTAAAAAAAAACTAAAAAAATATCCTGTGACTAAACTATTGCTTACATTGATTTGATTTTTGTTGTGTAGCCTTATAATGATATACAGAATATGTGGTTTCATTTAATGCGTCTCGCTTTTATCAACGTTGTATTATCTACTAAAACAGTTACTTTGTCTAAACTGGGAATTTAATTCCGAACGTCGCTCTTGTGACCGCGCGGCTAATGACGTGGTTTGAGATACAATTCCAATTAAGCAATCCTAGTATTGACTAAATCCTCTAGTTTAGAGGTATTTGTGACCACAAAACCAATGAGTAAATAGTTTGGGTTTAATTGTTTTGAATAATCCTTTCTATTTTGATTTTCATTATCTGTTACTATCTGTAAATTGTTTCTAATTTGTATATGAGATATTATTTATGCTCTTATGAATTTGCATTAAGTATGTTACCTTGTCAATGTAATGCTAATGTTATTTTCTTTTGTTTCAGGTATGTATTTTAAATTTTTGCGGTATTAATCAGATAATAAATGACCACACTGTCTTTAAAAGTAAAACGCAAGAGGATCAGAAAAATAAGTAAGTAACATGACAGAATTGGATCAAGAATTTTTCAAGCTTCCAAAGGTTACCAAGTTAGCCAGTTCTACTTTATTATGTTTCTTAAAATTATATCTAATCTAATATTAATTTAACCGTACAAACGTCCGAATCCAGAACGAACATTGACTAAAACACAATTCGGTTTAGGCAAGCACTTGGCCAATACTTTCGTTGATTTATGCCCGTAATTAAACCTCATAATTTACTACTTTGTGTAATGTTTCCTGATGCCTTACTTCCGCTATTTATCCTAATAAGGCTTTAGGTGTATTTGCATCAAATACTCACGATATCCAAATATAGGATGGATGATGCTTCATGGAACCTTAAAACGCATGTATTAAAGATATTCATGTCATTGCTAATGACAGTAGGTACTTTATCTGTATTTTATTGCAAGTGTTGTTTACCTGTACCTAATTTATTCTTATTTAACCTATTTTTTATTTTTGTTCTTAGCTTGTTTTATCACTATTTTATTCTTTTGCTAAGGAAAAAACAAATGAAATGAGCAGTGCCTTGGTATACGATGAAGTTTGTGTACCGTTCATATAAGCCTATCTGAATAAGAGTTTTACTATCATAAACTTACATCTTTCAGATAATTCTATAGAAAAAATATTTTTCCATGCCTACAAAGGAAAGTGAATGTACTTTTTTTTTGCTTTAAATTTTCCTAACTTATTCTCATTGACATCCCCTTAAATTTTTCAACTAAACTGATTTCCTTACAATATTTTCTTTTATCGTTTGAAGCAAATGATAATTACTTTGTAATACGTCCATGAATTCGAAAAGACTTCGGTATTTCGGATTCGAACTTATGACCTTGGACTTGGCAGTCCATCAGTCTTACCCCTAGGCTGTCACTACTCTTTTTAGGTATTAAATAATATGCTTTTATACTTTGACAATTAGCACGATTTCTCTAACTTTCAAGATGCGTCGACCGCAACTTTTCGATTTGCGCTTTCATATTTAACCAACCAACGATAGATATTTTGCCTGAAAAGTAGGTCTAGCAATCATTAGAGGCTAGATTAAATATTAATATAAGAAATTAGAAATTATGTAGCTGTGATAGGTATCAAGCTGTGCACATAATTAATGAAGCGCAGAAATAATACCCCGATTCTTCTGACTAATGCCTGATTTTGGCCGATTAAAAAACGAGAAATATGATTAAGATTATAATAGTATCTCATAATGACAGCTTGTTTACCATTTTAGTCACTAAACGAAGATTTTCCTTGGTTTAACCTAAAACTCATTACATGTGACATTCGTAAAATATCATCATAGTAAATCATTAATGATTGTATCATGTGTACAGTCACAGTTTTTTTATATAGTTCGTGAGTAAGATCCCACAGCTGGGCAAAGGCTTCTCCAATTTTCTTCTTTTTTATATGCTTACGTGTATCTTTTGCAATTTCTGGCCACGCGCGCTAGTACAGTCGTTTAGTATTAATAAAAGTTACCAGTTTTCGAGAACCTTCCCTGCTCAATTAAATAGGAATGCTTTATTTAATTTCATCCTGTTACGCCTAAAACCGCCAATACTACAATAGAAAATTATAAAGGCGAGCGCACATTACAACACACAACGGACATTGCAGTATACTCGTCCATAAATAGTGGCCTATGCGTTGACCAATAAGTTACGATACGCAAACTACACGCAACAGCCTAAAACCCAATCAACACTCTTATCACAACGTCATAAAGTTCAAATTCGCTTAAATTTTACTATATGAATTGCGTTATAAGTTTGTCAAGTCCTGCTTTGACAAATTGTATTATGTTGCTTTATTGATTCTTATCGTCTTTTAAATAGATGTCATTTTGGTTTATTAAGCTGCATGAATAAGTTTGTAAGTGACACAATAGTAATAGCTGATTATCTAATAGGTTATTATGCTAATGAGCTAACGTAATAATATGTTTTACGAATATTTTATGATTTTAAATATGGCGAAAGGGCTTGCAGTATTGTGAGGCGGTGTATCTATTACAAAGACTGACAGATCATTAATTTGAAATGAAATACCTATTATTATCGAACCATAAGTTTGTAACTAATCATAATTTACACCACTTTTAATAACATTAAAGGAGAATTTAATTAATTACCCAAATCAGTTATCTTTTTACAACTAACAATAGTCCTGTAGCTACTTTAGACCGTCCATGTCTGTTCTTCCAAAAAGCAGGGGTGGATGGACCTTAGTAGATGCATCACCTTTTACATTAAAGGCCCCTGCATGTTAGACTTGTGTCATCATATAAAACTTAAAAATGTCCGGGTTTCTTCTTTAGAATTATTTAGGTGAATTAAAAAAAAAAGAACTTGTACTAAAAGAAATGTGAAGATGAAAAGTATGTAACACAAGCTTCTTGAAATGAATAATTATGATTACAAACTATGTTACGGTGTAGGCAAGTGGGTAGGTATCATTACTAATGTATTTACAGAACACACATACTTATTAAAAAAGTATAACACCAGAATAATAAAATAATAAATAAGAACAATATTTTTCGTAACAGCTCAACTTGTACTGGTACTACAGAAATTTCTACAAAACCACCATAACTTGACCTCTTGCATTTTAAACACCAAACCGGGCAATTTATGCATATGCAAACTCATTAAACTAAAATTAAGGTTAATTTACGAAAACAAAAATATGTGATTGTGGCCTAGTTGATACTTTCACTTGACTTGGGTACAATGAGGCTTTAGTTTCGCCTTTCTCAAGAGATTTTGGCCCAGATGCATTTACGTGAACTGTTTTCTTAAGTACCTTTCATTGATTTTCTTTGGAGATAAAAACTTTTCACTTTTGCGAGATTTTTATGAATTAAGAGAATTATTTTATTCTTAGTCAACATATTATGGCCTAACAGGATGTTTTAGGGGTGCTACACTTTTTCATTCACATCTCTTAAACAGGCACCATGAGCTGACGCGTCGGGCGAACATATTTACCTAATACCTACATGAGCCTGCTTAAGAATATTTTCTTTCAGATCATTTTTTTTTTAAATCTGCCCTTTTATATCTATCAGAGAGATACTATATCAGCAACATAAGCAACAATAAACAAATGCTCTTAAAATCAAAACATCAAAGTTCACAAAGACAAGAAAACAATCTCTTATTAGCAACATAAGCAAAAATTAATAAGCGCCATCGTAATGAAAACATCAATGTCCCAACAAGAACATGAAAACAATCTCAACTCTCTTAAGAAAAAAGACAAAGGCGATATTAAAGATACAAGACACCCCAAATTAAAAAGACAAGCTTTGAGATACTATTTAACGCTCCCTAAACACAACTGAAGCCAGTACCATTAATTATGTTGTTACATCAAAGGGCCAATTACCCCGAATTACAACTAATTAAGCGAATTTCAACCGACTTTTTGATTAAACAAAAGACTAATTACCTTTTGGCGTTACAAAAATTAAGGTGCAGAAGATGAAGTTACATGGAGGAGTGAACCAGTATAAACATGTATAAACGTATCACTAGGTATTTTTTCAGATCTTAGTTTTAGAATATTTGAAACTTACATGAAGCAATGTTTTGCAAAATATAAATATAAAATATGTCTGCTGTTAAGGAATATTTTTGAGGTATCTGTTTGCGAGCTTACCCGAAAACAAATTAAAAAATGTAGCTCAAATATTGCCAATTGCAACAAATAACGCAGAACTATATAGCTGGGGACGTCAACATGACGCAACAAAGAAAATAAATTTATTATGGGTTTCTAAACCAATTTAGCTAACTAATATATCGTCATATATCCTTTAGACAAAGAAAAAGCTATCTTAACAATTTGTATTTCAATTCAGCTGTTCTAACGATGCTTTCAATACAGACCAGACAAGTTTATTTACATACATATCGTACATTGACCGAAAACTTATGTAAGCCACGTCAATACTCTAATTGAGACATATGTGTGTCATTTATATATTGACTTTGGGAGTTACATAATAGAATGACATGAATAAGTATGCCGTTTACCTTAGCTATTATGTAAGAGGTGAAGCAATGAGGTTTCAAGCAATAGTACTCGTTACTCGGACGCCCAAATGTAATGGAGATATAGGATTTGATATGGCAACTGAACGAATAGCTAAACTGACAATTGTTTTAAATGCAGACGTCATATACAGGGTAAAGAATCTTAAGCCAAAAATACAACGACAAAAATTTTGGAATACAGATAAAAGAATATAAGTCACGGACCAATGCTAGCTGAAAAGAAGATTATAAGTGAGGATAGTACTGATATAGCTAATGGACCTAATATAAATAGAGGTCATTACGCCGACCGTATAGGTTGTAGATAAATGCTAGTGAAGGATAATGTGATTAGAGTCAATATTGTGACACCAGGTCAAGATTCTGAATCTACTATAACTACTATTAATACATAGCAACTTGCCATAAATTAAATTCATCTACTCTTAACTCCCATTGTTGAGTTGGTTGGACTGTAGCTTCAATTATTCCAATATAAGTGGATCTACAAGAAACATTTCCACCTTAATCCAATTATAATACACAAAACATTAATATTCGAACAGGTTGCCCAAAACTTCTGTTTCAACTTTAGCATTTCGTTAATGAAGATTTCGTCAAATATCGGGTATCCTTAAGAATCCTGTTTTAAGTATTTGATCAACTTAGTTTCGTACGTATTCTGATGCCTTTATGATGTAAAAGTTATTCTAATTTCACTTATTACGTCCTTTGTGAGTGCTTTTGGGTAGGAAGTCTGACAATCTTGTAATTAAGTGAATATTATAACAGCTGCTTTCTAATTAGGCTTTGATAGAAGGAAAGTAGATTCTGATGAAGTGAATGTCGTGTTCAGAAATTTATACTTAGAATGAATTGAGGAAATGATAGCAATAAAATTGGATATTTACTTACTTGAAAGTTAGGTTGGGTGGAAAGTGATGTAAGTTAATAATTATCTGATAGTATTACCAAAATAGCTTTTGGAGATCATTATTAATTGGGAAAAATAGGGGTAAAACTAGGGGGTAGGGTTTCAAAAACTAAGTTATTAGAGCATGCTTTGAAAAGAGAACTTCATCAACTGGTTACAGTAGTGTAACATTTTTTTCTATGTATTTCCACAAACAAATATTAGCTATACTTCAAAATTTAAGTACCATCAATAACCCAAACATTGAAACACCGCATCTCGGTAAACTGGCACACTGACACACTGGGTATAAATAAAAAAGAAAGTGTTGTGTTGTCAAGGACACGGAGATCGACGTGACCGTTATCTTTACTTTTTGTTGTGATCATCGGATGATTTGATGCGGTTACTTTAGAAGTTTGGAATAATAGCGTTTGGGTAACGGCTTCAAAAAAATGGAGGAACTTCATTATGCTGTACATAGTTAGATTTTTTTGGATGACTAAGATATTGTGTCTGGGCAGCGTTCCTTGGTACTGTATTGTATGTACATTGGTTTAAAAAAATACCAACATAATAATATACACCGTGACTTTTAGGTCGTTTTAAAAAAGCAGCCCAGTTCATGTATCCAATGACTAGTAAACGTTTATAATAAAAAAATATGTTTTTTTTTAAGATTTGAATGAATAAAAATATTATTCATTATTATGACACAAGGCAGTTTTACGAACACTCTGTAGTGAGCGCGGTCCGAACCTTGTGCCAAAGGGGCCGCGCGGGCGGCGCGGCGGCGTCTTATCACAGGTCATTCACCTTAGCGTAAAACAGCTGTCTTACTATTGCAATCATAATGTTCGCAGTAAGTATGTAGCATGTATCTTCAACAGTTTGATACGTAAACATTTTTAACAGGATGTTTCATATTTCCAATGTATTATTTATTTTTTTCATGCATATTATTTTAATTAATGATAAAAAAAATATATTTGCGCCTAGAGGTATTTTATGACGGATACATTGTGTGGACGACTTTTTTAAAACGACCTAAAAATCACGGTGTATTAAGGACCAAGGTTTGGACCTTTGTAAATAAACTCAAAATTTGAAGTCTCTGACTGCAACAGTAGCAGAGATTGCAATAAATAAGATACTATTTATTGCTATTTCCATTTTTGCATTTTTTTTATAAAATACGTCAGTCATTAAATTGAAGTTACTCCAACATATTCTCATTCAGTCGTTAACCCGCTTAAAATATAGCAGCAATTGTTCCTTGCTTCACATTAATTGCAAAAGGTAAACTGGAACATTTCGACTAAATCAAAAGTTCAAAAACCAGTGATGTCCGTGAAATAAGTTTCACGCCGATTGACTTTGAAAGACATATTGAAGACTGTCGTAACTTCTTGTATACTTTAAGAAATAGTTGTTGATAACAATGAAGTTTAAAACAGAAAGTTTACCCACGTTCAAGGTTCTTCTATTATACAAGCTCAGAAAAGAATGGATTAAGATTTTATTATAAAACAATAGAATTTTGTTTCAATTGTTTTTTTATATGTGCGTGATAGTGGTTAATTGTTCATGTTATTTGACAGTTTAATACTAGTTGATAGTAAAAAGCAAAGTACAAAAACAGTAGCTTTCTCAATAGTATGGATGATTGGCTATAAAATATACAATCAACCTGAAGAATATAAGCGAGGGTTTAATTAAAAATTTGATTTGTATTGACAAATAAAATAGGGTTCGAAGCGGAGCAAGATAGAGAATCGTGAACTTGGGGGAGGCCTTTGCCCAGCAGTGGGACACTATAGGCTAAGGCTGCACTGTAGAAAAAAAATAATTGAGAAGTATAGTGAGAGTGTGTAAAGCAGCAAAATAAAGAACTATTACGTGTAGGAGTCCTAAAAAAGTTTCTACCACTTAGATCATGTTATAAGATGTGTATCTAAGAAATCAATTCGCAGTTCGCTAATCGCTTGAATCAATTGTTGTAGAAAGTCGAAGAAATCTAGTCCACAATATCATTTCACTAAGGAATCTTAGCTACTGGTGCGTTTCACTCAAGAGAGAATAAGATTATTGCATTTTGCATTGTTTCTTGACAATTGTTCAGCCTCTTTTATTATCTGATGTATCATATTGATGTATTAATTTTAATGAAATTTTGTGCGGATTTAAATGTAGGCTACTTTTTAACCGACTGCGATCAGAGGGGTATGCTATTGTAGCTATAACCGATATTTGCACTAGTGAAGTCGCGGGCAATAGCTAGTTAATAATAGAAGTCGTCTTGAAAATTTGAATAGAACTCATAGGAATTCTAAAAATAACTCTTAATGATTCAACAATAAAATATTTTAAAAATAACATTTTTATATTGAATCTAATGTCTAATATTAGTCTTTTAACATTTATGAATAAAGCAATGATAATAAAATAATAATTTACAATTTAGTGTGAATTTTCTATTTAGATACTAAGTAAATAATGATAATTTTAAAACGTGTTTACCTAGTCTAATAGGTGTACTAAAATAAATTTACAACATTAACCTCTACCCTCAAAACTTTAAATTTGATCATACTGAAATATATTTGTGTCTAAGATAATTTTGACAATAATTGACAATAATTTGGTTCAAACACAAAATAAAATTATAACCATTCCTCTTTGTAGTAATACAAAACAAACACATACTCAAAACCCTTACTCACTCAGTAATTTAATAAAAAGCATAACAAGACAGAACAATAAACACTAAAAAACAAGTCATCTTGTGTCGGTATCAACATAAGATTAAAATTTCCAACACTCCATTCAATTACTTTTTAAAGTTAAACAGAAAAGAACATAAACAATCCAACATATGCGTTGTCCTGAACTGTTAAGCTTGCTTTCTGCTGACGATACGACAGGTGTACGATTTGTTTTATAAATAACATCATAAATATCATCATCTCTTTCTTTTTCTTTTTCTTATTTTAATGTACAACCTGGTGTTGGAGATTAATTCGCCTGTAGACCTCCAAAGTGACAGAACCTTGAAAATTTGCAAGGGTACTGATACCTTGGGGTACTTACTTCACAATTTTTTATCATGTCATATATTTTTTATAATTCGTGCATGAATTTGAAAAGACATTCGTGCATGATGGGATTCAAACCTACGATCTTTGACTTGCCAGTCCAGCCATGCTATCGGTCAATTAAACACCAATAATGAACTACAAGACGAAGCAAATGATCAATCTGAAGTTATAGTTGCAGGAGATGAAGAGCAATGTGAAGATAATTTTAGTCACAATGGCGAGTCATAAGAAACGCTGACATTTTAGGATACATGCTAAGATAGCTGTAATGGTGAAGCTGCTTGATCGATTGCCTTGTAAACAACATCCTGTGCATATAAAATGGAGATTATATCTCAAAAATAGATCGTTAAAGTTAATTATAAGGATAACAGTTGTTGTAGCTTGAGCAGTTTTAATAACAAGAAAACCTATCCGTCTAAAACTTTTTATATCATTTGATTAATTTACATATTCAATAAAACTATTTATTGCATGTACCAATAAATTTGATCCATCAAAACAACAAGCACTTAATTCAGTAGCTACCTAACCACCTATAGTCATAATTTAAACATAAATTTTAGAACTAATTTATGTTGAGTGGATTCCTAAATGATCTTAGGTCATTCCTTGACCTAACGACTGCCGGCCGGAATCGTCAAAGTAAAATCATCTTAAAGGCTCAAAGGCTCAAAACGAGACCTTGCAGGGACCTTCGAGAGTTTATCGACCCCAACCTCTTTGGGCTAACGGGCTAACATTCGTTCCTTTGACATTACGTCGAGATTATTTTTCTGTGGCGCGGAACGGATAATATCGCAGAACGGATAATAAGGGGTCGAGCTCGAGATGTAGTGGTAAACAAAGGACGGTAAACAGAATATGGTGTTAGATGTCCCAATAAAGATTTCATTTGTTATTTGGAAATGTATGGACAAGGGGATTTCTTGGGAGCTTATAGGAAGGCTATGCTTAAAGCTCGGTGATTGTTTTGTTATACACCAGTACTATTTCATCTGTTACAGTAAATTACTACAGATTGTTTAAAATTTTGTCTTGTTTTAAAAAGTAGACTGGCTCACAATTAAAAGCTTTGTCAAATGTGGGCGTACTATTATTGTATTTAGTTCAATATAGTTGTAGATGAAGGTGAGATAAGACTGTAGTTATGTTTCCTGAAATGGGAAGTAAAGTTCCAAAAAAAAATATTAATCTAACTTAAGTATTTGACTTTGAAACCAAAATTGTACTTGGCTACTTAAAACAAACCTTTATTATTTCCTTAAAGGAATAATCATAAAATAAATCTGAAGCTGTCCTTACCAATTCTAATCAACGAGCCGTGAAGATAATCATATCACTTCCGATCTGCGTTAGGGACTGGACAATATCCTTCACTATTGTTTCCACCGGATTCATCAACCACTTTAAGATAATTATCAATTTAGACTCTGTTTTATGGGGTTAAAATTCAAATTCCATTAGCAAGATTGCAAATCTAATTTGGTTTTTACTTTGAAAGTCTTAGGAGACCTGACAAGTAGAATTAAGTCTTGTTAACATCTCCTATGGTTCAGTTTTGTTTGAAATCGGTACAAAACATGAATTTAGATTACCAAATTAATTTTGCGGTCATATCGCACCGTTCCTCAAATGATTTGAAGGTAATAATCGTTTTTGCAATCCTCAAAGTTAATCTGGTAATTTTTGGCGTTTGATTATGGGAATCTTATGCTTAGAATCTTGAATGCTTTGTCAGTGTTGTTTATTGCATTTGTTGAGTAGTTGCTGAACTAAAATCTTGAGGAGATGGGAAAACAATTGCTTTAATCTGAGTTTATATCAGTAAACTTTACAGATCATGTTGACGAAAGGGGTTCCTCTTCTTTTATCTTTAATCTAGAATGTTCCTGATTTCCTATTCCAATATTCAGATACGACGTTTTATAAAAAAAATGAATACGTAATTAGACTTGCTGACGTCATTAGATCTTGCAAAATGTCTCACGATCAAGGCTATCAGGCAATGACTCAGACGGGACTTTAAATTTATTCATACTGGTGACCAATTACGGATATCAATTGGCTTAATTAAATTTGTACCATATTTATTGACAAAGTCTAGTTTTTATAACAGGAAAATATTGATTGATTTGACCGGATTTCACAGAGATATCACAGGTACAGAAGCAATTAGGTTTCTTGTCATTTTAAGTCGTTTCTTTGAACATGCATTCTCATTAACTTCTTTTATCGCATGTATTTCTATTTATCTGTCCAAAGCATTAAGTGAATCATTAATAGCACTATGATTATTCTGTTTCATTAGCTATTTAATGTCAATTCTGCGAATCTCTATTTTGAACTATTCACGTACACTTTCTTTTGTATTGACTTTCTTTTGTTTATTATCTCCCGCTGTCTATTTTATGAACTTTTCAGTGAAACTTAAGTACACTCTTACTACTAGTATATTATAGTACCTAAGTGATCAGAATGCCCTCGGGTTACGCATTCAATTTGAACCTCGGCTCCATGCATCACCAGGGCAATCAGTAGCTACCTAATTTGATTGCTAAAGCTCTTACCAATCAAACAGACTATCATGTTCCAAGATATTGACATCCATATCTAGAAATCATATTATAACGTCTTTGTATTGGTCTCAAATCTTCGAAAAATACATATCTTATTTTTGTATATTGTTTTTGATGTCATCCATTAACTGTCCATACTTACAAAATATATTAATGCATTATTTTTCTTCTTTACAGGTAAGCGAAAATTCTTCATCGAGTTTCTACAACTACGAATATATCTGCGGAGTCAGACTGTTAGTCATCGGCGCTCCGTGAATTCAGGTCGTCATGGCGACGTGGCTCCGTCTAATGTCAAGTATTTATCCAGCATTCAACGAAATAACAAATCCCGTATTTGTAAACACCGTAATTAGGATGTTTTTGGATTTTTGGAGACTGATGGCCGAATACCAAAACTTCGTGTAGTTTTAAATCAACGTTAAGCTGCATATGGTCTCTTTCACTGTGAAATGTACCATATACTTGGTTGTATTCAGCTTTCATGACAAGACATGTAAGAGACTCTGTAGGCCGCAGACTTTTTTCCTTTAGTTTGATCGAGTTCCGATTTAAACCTTCTTAACAGCCCGTTTAAAATTTCGGGTTGATTGTGGCTGCTTACCAGACCGACTGCTCTAAAGTAGTCGGTAGTTTTTAGACTACGTCTTCAACTGTGCCATTAGTTAAGTTAGTTATTCTAAAGAGACGTTCTTATAAAGCATAAACAGCGTCCCCCTCCTAAAATAAAATGGCACATGTTAGAGAAGAATGATTGTGCGAGAGAATTAAGAGAGCGAGTGGTAAATAAAATGATTGAAATGGGTGATATGGACGACCAAAGCGTAAATGAATGTTGGAATGAGATGGCTCGGTGTATTAGGAGTGCCGCAAAAGATATTCTGGGAGAGACGAAAGGAAGAGGCACGATAGATAGGGATACATGGTGGTGGTCGACAGAGATACAGAATGTTCTGAGGGAAAAAAAGAAGAAATTTAAGGAATGGCAGAGTATTGATAATGAGTGTGCTATACTCCATGTGTTTAGGTAATTAACTAAATGTAAACAATTTTGGTATGTCTTTTAAACAAAATGTGATCTTTAAAAATGTAAAATACGTTTTACAACTTGAAATACATTCAGATTTTCTAAAACTATAGTTAATTGATTTCTAAGCAGGAATATCCAAATTAAAAATTATTTCTTTGGTTAAAAAGTAACGCCAAGATTGTTTACATTTAGTTAACTACCTAAACAAATGGAGTATAGTCTAAAAGCGGAAAGAAAGAATGAGTATGATGCACTTAAGAAAAAAGCCAAAAGAGTTGTGGCTATAGCAAAAGCGAATGCCCAACAAGAGCTCTATGACACCTTGGATACCCCAGCAGGCCAAAAACAACTGTACCGGCTTGCTAGAGCTAGGGAGAGAAAGGCGAGGGATGTCTGTCAGGTGAAGTGCGTAAAAGATGATGCTGGAATAATCCTGTCGGAAGATGAGAAAATAAGAAATAGGTGGAAGGATTACTTTGAAAGACTGATGAATGAGGAGAATGACTGGAGTGGTGTGCTTGAAAGTAAACCAGTAAATAAGGGATTAGTAAGAAGAATAAGTGTGGATGAAGTGAGGAACGCGGTATGCGGAATGAAGAATGGTAAGGCATTAGGACCGGATGGAATACCGGTTGAAGTGTGGAAAGTGTTGCGGATGGATGGTTGGATGTGGTTAGCATTATTCTTCAATAAGCTGTTGCTGGAGGAAGCCATACCTGACGAATGGTGCAATAGTTCGCTGGTGCCCATTTTTAAAAACAAAGGTGATCTGCTGGAGTGCAATAACTATAGAGGAATAAAGCTAATATCACACAGTATGAAAGTTTGGGAGAAAGTAATTGAAAGGCGTCTGAGAGAGGAGAGTGAAATTTCACAGAACCAATTCGGTTTTATGCCTGGTCGGGGTACGACGGATGCCATCTTTGCTATCCGCCAACTGTGCGAGAAATACAGAAGTGCGCACAAAAACTTGCACATGGTATTCGTCGACCTCGAGAAGGCATATGACCGGGTGCCCCGTGAGGTTCTGTGGTGGGCCCTGGAGAAGAAAAGTATGCCTGGGAAGTATGTACAGTTGATCCGTGCGATGTATGGTCGATGCAGTACGCAAGTTCGTACTGCAGCGGGCACTACCGGTAGCTTCAATGTTGCGGTTGGTTTGCACCAGGGGTCGGCTCTCAGCCCGTACCTCTTCCTGATGATAATAGATGCTCTGACGTCGGACATCCAGGAAGAGGCCCCCTGGTGCATGCTATTTGCCGATGACATTGTGCTTATTGCCGAGAGCGGCCTAGAGGTCCAGAGCAGACTGGAGGTGTGGTGGCAAAGGCTGGAGAACGTTGGCCTGAAATTGAGCAGAACCAAAACAGAATATTTGTTTTGCGATTTTGGCGGTCTCTCCAGCCCTGTGCCTATTACTCTTGCTGGAACACCCATACCAGTCTGTTCCGACTTTCGGTACCTTGGTTCGCTTGTCCAAGGCGATGGCGATGTAGACCGGGACATAACTCACCGGATCAACTCGGGATGGATGAAATGGCGACAGGTCACCGGAACAACTTGCGACCCACGGATGCCTCTCAAGTTAAAGGGGAAAATATATAAAACCGTGATAAGACCTGTCGTATTGTATGGATCGGAATGCTGGGCTATGAAAAAGATGGATGAGAAACGATTGCATGTAGCGGAGATGAGGATGTTGAGATGGATGTGTGGAGTGACAAGAATGGATAAAGTACGGAATGAGTTTATAAGGGGAAGTTTGAAAGTAGCACCGGTTACGGAAAAAATTAAAGGATATCGGCTGTCTTGGTATGGGCACGTGATGAGGAGGGATGAGAATCATGTGACTAAGAGAGTGATGAGTATGAATGTTGATGGATGGAGAGGAAGGGGAAGGCCAAAAAAAAGATGGATGGACTGTATAAGGAATGATATGAATGATAAAGGAGTAAATGATAGTATGACCTCTGATAGGGGAGAATGGAAGAAAAAAACATGTTGCGCCGACCCCAAGTAAAATGGGATAAGGGCAGGAAGATGATGATTCTAAAGAGACGTTCATATTTTGATATAGTTAATTATACGAACTTTAAATACAAACTTGCGATCAATATACGGAAGTTATGTCTACATAATTTATAGCGTAGGTAGGTGGACTTTCAAACCAGTTGATATTAAGAATTTGCTTACTTAAATAATGTCAGTTTATTCAAACTACAAACGGAACCGGGTATGTTAAATCAAATATTTTTTTATACTTCCATGGAATCATAAATGATTCAAGTGATAGATTTATGAGCAATTAACTCCAAGTTAGTCATAATAAAATAAGCCTACAAATTTCTATGACTCACGGAAAATTTAAAAAATAACTACTGGTTCATTTTAGTTTCATAGTACCAGCTAGTAAAACAGTTACCAAAACAAAAACAACTTTCCTATCGTATTCTATTTAACTTTCATTCGACCATTCGATTAACAGTAAGTACCCATCGACATAAAAACCTAATCTATTTCAGTCCAAAAAACGACATCGATCAAACAAAACAAGATCGGAACGGTCCAAACACCGAACGTGCTGAACTACTGGTTTGACAAGAAACTGGTCCACCAGTGACATTTGCAAGACAACTTGTTGCGTCAAAACTACTGACAGATGTAGAACTATTCCGAGCGTTTGCATCCGAGCGGGTTATGTTTTGTAACTGTAATATCTGTAATGGGAGTCCTAAATGTGTAACGTTTGCAGATTTGTTCAAGCTTCTGGTGTTATGCGAAAGCACGTGTAGAGTTTGCTTCTATTGCTGTTGGTTTTGATGTTTAAATGTTTTTTGGTAGATTTTCACTAATGTAATCAGAAATGGAAATTTTTGGTCCTGCTTAATCACTTAAATATACAATTTCGTACAAACCTACATTTTGCTTAGTGACTGCTAAACTACTTTAGAAATCAGTCATAACTATAAATACTTGAAGTTTGATACTTCTAAAATAAAAACTAACTAAACAACTAAATTTGTTCCTAATATCGTTCAACCGACGTATTAATTACTCGACAATGATAACCAAAACACATTGCATAATGCTAGTAGTCTGCTTGTACCACTTTTACTTTTATAAAAAGATCAGGTCGCATGTAACAGGTTGGATAACTGTACTAAATTTCTTGATGCCGTCTGGCCTCAGATTACCTTGGGAAATGAACACTGTGGGAAGAGTGAACTTCGTTAAAACAATGTTTCGCGTTTCTGAAATTTCTTCCGCAAATAGTTTTTGTGCTAAAGAGGATTGTGTTTGTTTCGTTTTCTCAAATAGCTAGCATTTTGACGCTATTCTGTAGAGTCGCTGTTTCCTTTTAAACTGCCTGTGGCGATATTTTTAGTTGACATTTCCGCCTTGAGTGTCCCTTGGAGGCTTTCTAATAATTCGACGTTGCAATGGCTGTCAAACTTTTCAATTCTTTTAAGCCTTAGCGAGGATTTTGTTTTTAA
The DNA here is from genome assembly GCA_941860345.1 of Chrysodeixis includens. Classification (NCBI taxonomy): domain Eukaryota; kingdom Metazoa; phylum Arthropoda; class Insecta; order Lepidoptera; family Noctuidae; genus Chrysodeixis; species Chrysodeixis includens. The sequence goes on from OW796097.1 coordinate 13,171,233, forward strand.
GTTTGCGCTGATTGGTGCAGGGGCTTAAGATGGTTGTCGCAAAAGATCGCTGATATAAAATCTCATAGATCCAATTCGCAAAACTTGCTATCTACGGGTTACTGTTTTCAGAACCGATATTTTCTTCAGTGAGCAACAACCAAAAACTTGTACAATTGAATCGAACACTCGGCCTACAATATTTCTAGAACACTTACAAAAACCGACCAATAAATAATATGTTTTAAACTATAAAACACAATATCAGTAGCAAATTAACACAGCAATCAGTGGTTGCGGCAACCAATAATTGGCATTGCGAGTATGTTGCCAAATGCACTGGCCGGTCGGTGCCGGAACTCAAATGGGATCGAGCCTCGATAGTGTTACGTGAAACTCGGAGTTTCATGAACGTGTAGCTATGTAGCGCATATTAATATTGTATTTCACTTTAGAAAGGTGAGAAACAATGATTTGTAGAAGTATAATAGGCTAGTGTAGGCAAAGTAGAGGCTTGATAGTCGTTATCGATATCCATTATCTATCTTAATTTTTTTTATAAATTGCCTAATTAATTTAGACGTGAAATAATGTTGAAAAGCACCAAATATTGTTAAAGTAAAGTATATATTCAAACAACAACAATAAATAACTTGCAAAACATGCTTTTAAAAAGTCTCTGCACCACAGATTAATGTAAAGGACGTGTCCAGAAAGTTTCAAGCGCCAGTTTTATGATGAAAGGGTATTTTTTGGAAGTCAAACTCAATTCCCCAGGTTGTGCTAGCGAGGCAATAAAAATGGTTGCAAAGGCAAAAATGTTTGCCCCGACTCTACCAAGTCTGGTATGAATAATTTTGGCTAGGGAATTTTCGAGTGTTGAATATTCAATACTAAAGAAAGGATTGAGCCAAAGTCTAGAACTTTATTGCCGAATTTTTATATGGCTTCTGGAGCGCTTGACTTTTTTGCTCCAAAAATCAAACCTGTTCTTCGAAATTTTATAGCTCAGAGAATGTTTTTAGATTTGTATGTGAGACACAATTTAGTAATAAAGTTTTTGAAATCCCACTGTATTTAAAACACATTTTCTCTAAACAGACTGAGTCACTCGTCAATCTTCCGTATCTAAAACCTTAAAACAAATAACTCTCTGAAATCCTAACGCACAGTGCGTAAAAAAATACACATGAGGACAAAAAGGGCATTACCGAAATTCGGGTACTTTTCCGAGTAATGAAATTGTAGTACAAACGGTTCGAAAGAAAAAGGCGAGGGATGCGCAAAGCTGAGCCTGTGTCTTATTTCCGAATCGTAAATAAAGTATAATGGTCCGCTGTTCGCGGCAAGGTAATCAATTTTGGAATCTTATGGAGAAAAAGTGTAAAAATAAAGAGACCTTTTTGTACTTTAATACATTAGTTGGGTTTTTTATTAAACAGCTGTATGGGGTAATATTGCTATTTTATTATTCTGTAGTTCGGTATAATTTAAAAGACCGTTTTGCGCTAATTAGTAGTTTAAGTAATTTGAATTAAAATAAATTTGTAAAACAAGATACTGCAAACAATTCTTAAGAATTGAAAACGCATTTTATTAAAAGTGGAAAAACGTTTAACGAGAAAAACAGCGAGACGCGACTACAAACGCTTTTCCTGCATACGTTCGTTCTAAGTTAATAACCATACTTCACCAATGTGGTCTAAGTGATAACCGGAGTGTACAAAAACAATATTCCAACGTTAATACTTTCATATTAATTATATTTTTATATTATAAAGTTAACTCCGTATTTGTTAAGTAAGTATTTCTTGACTAAGTATCTGATTCCCCACGATACTTAGATTTAACTTTAGTATTAATCGTGAGCCTAAAAGTTTTTCAGTCTTGAATTTGATCAGTAATATTTTTTCTTTCTTAAATATTACCAACAAAAATATGCACCAACCACATTCAATGAATTACAGAACTAAACCAAAATCGTGATGTAAAACGTCTATACAATACATTTACCGCAATACAATAATGTATTGAATCAGAACGCTTATCTATGAACTAAAATACTTGTTTAATTTTTTCTGAAACATTTTTGATTTGAAAAATGTTAGATAGAAAAAGTTTTTTTGTCTACGTCCGCCCACGATTTGGACCACAGTGCGCCGTCCCCTGCGTGTCGGAATCCACCACGCTCTACTTACCACCATTGTAACACTTGTCAATTTCTAAGTAAATATTTCAATTTATCTACCTTTTGTAGATATAGTTTGATAGTGAAATGGAAAATTTAAAATAATTTCATTGTAGTCACTATTATCACAAATAATGTTCTATTTTTTTGTTATCCCAGAAGAAATCCTCATGGACTGTTCTCCGTCAGGGGTTTGACGGGGGGGGTGTCAGATTCCTACCGGCTAAAACCTCTGGAGCGTCCTTATTTACCTATAGCCAGGGGCACGGGGTTCGCTTTTGCATTTACCGCGACCAATGTACCTAAGATATTAATATAATGTAACATACCATAGTGTTAATATAATACTGAGTTTTAATACATCTAATTGATCGTATAAAAGACACCTTGAAAATATGAAAAAAAAACGAAATTAATTAAATCACACCTTCTCAAAACAAAGCTTTCAACTTTACAACTGCAGCCGTAAATCCGAAATGCAGTTTTAATTACCATCCATATAACGAAGGTGGAAGATACACGAACAGACATAGATATAAATTCTGTGATGAAAGTAAAATGCCTGGTGTTAACCGACTGGCAATTTGTTAATGATAATTAAGATTTGAATCACGTTGAAAGAAACACACGAGAGGAATCAGAGCATGAAATCGTTGGTATTAAACGGCCTGGAGAAATTGTGTGTGCTATGGCAATCGTGTATGGTGATGATATATGGAATGTTGTTGCTATAGATTTATTCTTTGATGCTAAATTTGAAATAATAAATGGTCAATACCTACATGATTGTAAAAAAAGGTTAACCCATAACTTTTGTGTATAAGTTACAATAGTGGTGAATTTGGTATGATAGTACTATATTAAGGTAAGGCTGTAAGGTATATGGTTTGTTCAGAAATTCGTTCAAACATCTGAAATTTTATCATGCATCTTAAATTACACGATTCATATACTACTTGATAATAAATATGTTGTAGGATAGCACAGAACGTAATTCGAGCAATAATCACAAACACAGTATTCTAAGGAACTGCTCATGACCAAGATTAGAATAGCAAGTATAAGACATTTAAAAATTACAATATTGATGCTGATTCTAGCTTCAACGATTTTACTGTTGGAACAAACCAATAATAAACAGTAAAACCTCCTTTAAAAGCTTGCCCGCTAACGGTTTCTTAAAATGTCACCCTTAATTATCAATTCTCTCTAGAAACGGGCAGAGCTCCTGAAATAGTGACGTCATTACACCACCTACTGAATGTTTCATAGACAGTAATTTTGAATTAGCAATACCGCAGTGTCCCGCAATGCCTTTTGGCCAAATGTGCTACTAGGGTTTGGAAAGTATCGATGGAAATTATTAAAAGTATCGACTATAAACGTTTTAATAAGTCTGACTTAGGATGGATCACATTTCAACTGCAATCCAACCACAAATTACAGTTTAGATGCAGTTTGAATTCAGTTGATACAACTGCAACAGAACTTTTGGTTAGCATACAGACGAAACAGTCCACTGGATTTAAGCTGCATCTGAAATGCAACTTGCGCTTGGATTGCAGTTAAAATGAGATCCATAGTTTAGAGCCTTGAAGTCTTTACATCTATTTAATTATTGCTGTATTATATGGTTTGCTGCAGGCAAAATTTTAAATGTCTTTCCTTTCTCAATGATTTGAAAATCTACTAAATGATGATACGTTACTAAACAACCTAATGCCCTAAATTAGCTAAGACCGTTTATCTAAATTACACCATAATTAACAATGCAACATTATATGTAATTAAAAGCGTTAAGTAATTTACAACAATAAGTGCTTATGATTAAGATTATAATACTATACATAGTTGAGTAATCTAAATAATTTATACTTAATTTTTCAACTGGCATTAGCCTTCGCAAGATGAAAAATGGAATTGGTAGCAACATAATAACTAAAAAATGGCCAACTTAATCTTATTTTAAATTTAAATTAAGATTTCTTGAGCTGTATTACGAAATGTTTTATCTGTGATACTAGAACGATCGTTGAGGCTCTTAACTATGCCATTAATTTGAGTAATTTTAGTCTCAAAACAAGTAACAATGGCCTACTCAATGTGATTGTGCGTTAGATGTAACGTGATTCTAGTTTACAACTTGCAAAAACGCCTTGAAACACCATTTATCTTGTTCATAATGGTTTGAATTACAACATAATCACACCTAGTTGTATCTTTATTCCCGAATTTCTCACCAACACAAGCTTCAGTTACATTAAATAAAAGGACCGGTATACGATATCGGAAGTTTTAAACTTATCGATAATTTATAATCATCATCGATACTCTTAGCAGCCCATCACTAGCCCACGACAATTTGAAGCTGCAGAGTCCAGCAAAAAGTCTCATTGGATATTTATCTGGCACGGCAATGGAGCTAATGTTGTTGCAGTTGCAAGCCTCCACTGATGAAATTTCGACGACCACTATTTTCCACATTTTTTCATGCACTGTTTAATTCCAAGCCCGTTTTCCAAATGTTCGAAAACTTCTTTTTATTTTTCCGCGAAAGTTTATGGAATTAAATGTGTTTTTGATTGCCGGTCTGAATTTGAAAATGAAAAATGGCGTTTCAACGGGTTGAGTGTAAGAAAAGAAAGTTAATTTGGAGTTAGATAATAATGGTTCTTAGAATTTCTTGGTTTTGTTTCCGAATTCTAATTAGTGGTGAAGGGAGTTATGAAAAAATATTTTTTAATCTGGAAATATTTATTATACATTTTATTATAACATATACTTAAGTCAAAAAAAACGTAGAAGTGTCAATTAAAATCATCTATATTTTAAAACATTTAGTGAAGCGTTTCGCCCTAACGTGCGTTTCAGAATAATATTGCGGTCAACAATTTTTCATCTGTCGTATAAAAATAAATCGCCACATCTGTCAAAGTTGCACATCACTATAACATCGATACTTCTGTTTCGATACACGTTTTGTAATTAAGAACAGGTTTGACATCAACATGTCATAATATGTTGGTAATTAGAAAGATTGGCGGCTCTCTCATTTATTTAGAAATAGGTAAATTATGCAAGTTGTGTTCTGTAACTATGGTACGTGTGTTGTAAGTATAGTTTATGAGAATCAAACACTTTTGGAAGTAAAGAAATGAAAATTGGCTTTAGAAAAATCATTTTCTTCAAAAAGAGATAAAGATGCTGGGATATAAGTATAAAAAAATATTGGTAAGGTTTACGGTAACATACATATTGAAGCTAGATTTTTGTAGTCATTTTCAATTATCGAAAAACTAGGTTTTAGTTTTAACATATACTTACAAGATACAATAAGTAAAGTCGCATAAACTTTCTATAACTTTCTACAGGGAATTACGATTATTCAACAAAAAATGACGTTGATTTCTTGTACGAGTAATTGGTATCAAAAAGGAATAAATAAGTAGAAAAATATTTGTCGTTTAATAAGTAGGTACACACGTTATATTCACTGTGCCCTCGGTGTGGGTTGAAGTCATTAGCTTTTCAACCGGGACAAACAAAAACATGGGAAATAGGCATAAATATTATGGTCGAAATTAGAGACGTCCTCCTTTTTTAAATCGCTTAAACATATGTACATTTTTGCATACACTCCGTTTATCAAGTAAGTAACATCACCACATAGTCTAAAATTAAACTATCATTAATCATTCTTAGACGTTGATTGCGAGTTACGCAAGAAGTACCAATATTTAGCTGGCATTGCTCAATGGAACAATACTAGCGTTACATTCACGAACGAATGAACGATATGGCAAGGTCAATGACCATAATGTTATAATTATTTTCACCTTTATATAAATGGGGTAATGATTTAGACCTTAGTTTTCCGAGACTTATCTAGTGTAGTTATAAATTAGATTGAAGGTAAAGCTTGTTTTATGTATTTATTTGTATCAGATTCTAGCTAAAGAGTCAAGTTTATTTCGTTGCGACGATTTTTGTTAATTAAACAGTCGTAATATTTTAATACTGTGCCATAGTGGTTATTAGGTGACCAATTTTATTTTTACCTATTTTTAGTTACTATTGCTTTAATTACTTATATCGCTAATTACCTCAAGAAAATCATGGTAGTAACATTTGTTTGGGTAGCAATCGAATGTTGCCTAGCGTAAAAACACTTCGATTTGCATTTTTGTCGAAAAAAGGGCTTTTTTCTTTAAAGAAATGCACGTATAAATTATTCTTTAAAAATGTGTGTATGGATAGATGGATGTTTAAACTCTTTCAAGCTCAAACGGCTGAAGCAATTTGGATGTATTTTTTTATAGAGTTTCTTCCCACCTTTTATTAACACAGGCTACTTTTTAACCGACTGCGTTAAGGGGTAATATACAAATTTTGCAGCTATGACCGACATTGGCGCGGGCGACAACAGGTTATATAATATTTAGGTGATTTTAACGTATAGTTTATAATTTGCGAGTACTTGTTAGCAGTTAAATCTAATTTTCGTTACTTAGTTCAGCAAATGTGAAAGTCCTTGATTTTTGACCTCAGTTTCTAGATTTAAGGCCAAAATAACGATTACGCATTGTTTTATTGTGTAACGTGTTAAATATTACTATTAATAGGTTAATTCATTTTTTATCTAGGTTATATTAAAATTAAAAAACAGTGACAAAATTCTATTTCATGCGTAAATCCAATTAATTCCTTGCAATGCACCAACAAATGTAATAAATAAGTAAATTATTATTAGTAGACTATTTATCGGGCTGCGTTCTTTGATCTTATCGTTATTTAAGTCTACTTCGGTATTGTTTTCAACCGTAACGACGGTCTATCTGACCTCCACATGTCATACTAGGTGACACAATTTTATTATTGTATGGTATCAACTATATTAATTTACACTACAATCCTTTTTTTATATTTAATAAATAAAGAACGACTCCTGCACTAAGGAATTTCACTCTTGTGTCGTGGGGGATTTCACAAACATTTAATCAATATGCACAAAGACACCCAGACTCAGAACAAGAATTTTTAGATCGCAATTGTTCTTTTCCGTGATAATCGACCCTATGACACTAAAACAACAAAAAAAAAACATCTAAAAACTACTACATTTACCGTCATCCACTCATCCTTTCAAGAATGTACCAAAAAGACCCAGCTCTTAAACATAGATACGAAATCTTATCCATAAATTCACAAAACAAGGCTACTGTTTACCCAAAACCAGTAAAGTACTACACATGATAGTTTAACTAAACTAAATAAACGAGCATTGCATGCCACAAGACACAAACGTTACAATTTTTATGAAAAGCTTATCCGACATACAGCTTGCGACCTTACTAGCCGCTTGTTACATAGAGTCGGTAATGAATGGAGGTTGCAAATAAAATTATTTGTTTTTTTTTGCTTAAGGGTTTTTTGGCCAGAAATTGCAAATGAATAGGGTCTGGAGAGAGACAGGGGAAGTCTTTGCCAGGTAGTGGGAGGCAAGAAGAAAATGTTCTTTGAAAAAAGGGACAACGTGTTTTTGTGATTGGTATTTCGTCTTTCATACGAATGTGTAAATGCAAGGATAATAAAGAACTGCACGGATTGACGAGTGGTACGTATTCGATCCCTAGGTAGGAGAAGAATTTGTGCGTTCGGCACTTGTTTTAAGTCTGGGTGTCCTTGTGCATTGAATGTTTGTGAAGCCCCCCGCGACACAAGGTTTAAGTTACTTAACATAACTAAATAAAATTAATTGCGAGTAACAAGATTAAATTTTTTAACAAACTTTGATATTCTATTTTGTTCCAAAGTACTCGTAAAAACTTTCATTAGCAAAATACGTGAGTTGCAAACAAACTATCAACTTTTCCTATAAGTTTTCTTTCGAACTTAATTTTCTAGTTTTCTCATTCAAAGCTCCCAGTCTCAATAAACTTCGGAGAAGTTCGAAGCATCGTTATTAAACAAATAGTTTCAGGTATATTGTTATATTTGTGAAGTAAATTGCGTCAATAATAAAGTCGTGCTAATACTAAACGTGTAGACAGTCAGACGCCCAATGTGTACATTTTCTAAACTAATGTCCTTTTCCGATATCTCTCTGTCCCTATGTATGCTTAGATCTTTAAAACTGCACAATGGATTTAATCGCGTTTGATTATAAGGTAAAAGCGAGCGATGTTTCAAGAAAAAAGTTTGCATAATAATATATCTAATACCTCAGTATGGCACCCGTACGAAGCTATAGCCGCTCGCTAGTGTACAATATTATTTTTTTTAGTGGCTGAATACAAGTTTGGTGTACACACATCTTTACCAAGAATCACACACAAAACCGCTGACTATAGTAACCTAACATCATATACAATAGAATGAAACACAATCACACGTAAACATTACATAAATAGGTAATATAATGACACAAGCACTGGCAAGCAATAAACTAAATCTGACAGATATTCGCCCACTCGATGAGAACCTCAAATACACACAGACTCTTAAAGTAACTTTACTACAGTTGTGGAAGAGAGATGCCGCTTTACGCCTAGTAGCGCGTTGTCTCGTTTTAGCAACTGCAGTATTACTTTAAGTTATATGGTAGGCCTTCAGATTTATTGGGCATTGTGTGAGAAAGTTATTTGTTTCGAGTTCATTATTGTAAGTCGTTGTCGTTATAATGTTATTAAGAGTATTAAGGCTTTCGACTGATTTATTGGTGACATTATTTTCTTGCTTGTAAAAGGGTGTTGAGAGATCATGTGACGCATTTAAACTTTTTGTTACCTACCGTATTCTAAATATCACGTTTTTAATTAACTAATGCATTTCATGTCATCTTTATTACTTTTGAAATGTTATTTTAACAGATAGACATTAATTAAGAACTCTCAAAGCAGTATTTGTCAGCATTTCGTTATTGACCATTCAATACCTATTTAATTATTATCTGCAAATGTTACAAGTTTTCGTAAATACCAAAATTTTAGGCTTACTTAAATGGAATTATTGACCATAAATCAGTTTAATAGATAATCAAATCAATTCGATCATCCGTTTTTGGTGAGTTCCTAAAAATAAACTGTTCGACCTTTGATCATTGATTTGTAATATCTTTAAGTATAAAAGATATGAAATATGGTAGGTTACTAAATTTAGCGTCATATTAGAAGATAAATTTCTCAATATGTTACTTTTAATTTGGTATAAAACCAAGTAGGTATGTCTGTATGCTAGGTTCAGACGTATTTAATACAATTTTTATTTGTATTTTTATTTCCATAGCAACCACAACTCAAACTGGATTCGAAATAAAACAAAACAGGACAGTCTCACCTTTAAATTTAATTTACATTATTTGATTTGCTCAAGCGCCAGCGCATTTAAAATTAAAAATGCAGTTTTTAATTTTAAGATAACAAACTCAATTTATTCTCATTGCGTATTGAGGATTCATCCCTATAAACTTCAATAATTTATGGATCGACTATTCATATACTTCTCGCTATCAGTAGGTCATCAACAAAAAAATTAAATTTGTATTTAAGGTACTTAAACAAACTCCTCAAAGTAAACTACTATCATTTGCCTGCAAATAACATTTTTCCCATTATTCATCTACCATTTTTCTGACCTATGGGTATGCAGAAATATCAACATGTTTCTATAAAAAATACAAAATAAGTCGTATTTCTTAACCCACGGAATGCAAAAAGCAACCTGCTTACAAAAAACAAACGAAACTCAAATATGTTAACAACTTTTCCAAATATTAAGTAGAAACAAAAAACTGCCGCGTCTGTGCTTGGTAGCTCTGTGGCGTTGTCCGCGCCTTTTCCTTTCGTTCGGCCTTGAGTGCGTGCCACAATAGTATAACGTTGATACACTGCGAACAACTTACTAATTGTTGCTTGGTATACTGGCTTTACATCTGGTATTTCCTTTAATTTTTAAGTAGGAAATAATGTGATACATTTGGTAAGATTTGTAGTAAATTTTAGATGAAATGGTTGCAAAAAAAACATTATCATAACTAGCTTGGTAGGTTAGAACTTTAGAAAAATATTCAGACGAAATAAGGAAAATAATATCAGATTTTAAGTACCTAAAAGAGTTGTTTATTATCTTAACGCTGATGTTAACAAGAAATCTGTCACAATATCCCTAAAGCAATAATTCAGCACATTTATTACACCTCAAAATCTAAAAAAAAACAATCAATCAACCTCCTTTTTGGGAAAATAGCAAGCCCCTAACACATACTCGCACTATAGCATCTCAATTCGTTGGCAAATACACTCGATCCAATTTCCCTAACGACAGTCTACTCGCGGTCTGTTTATGTTAACTATCGAGACCCTTGAGGTCTTATAAAGAGCTTACCATAAAAACAATAATATCTACCCTTATGCCCCAAATACAGACATGAGTGCCACAAAAGTATCTTCAAGCTCTTTAATGGAGGATAGGAACCTTTTTGCTGGGTGAACTGGCTGGATGTTTAGTTTGCTATACCATTAAGATGTGGTGTCGTAATTGTTAGGAATAAACGTTTAGGAAGTACCTACTGATAGTCTGTTGGTTACACTGTACTGACTGTACGTACACCAAAAACATAATTTTATTTTTTTCAATCTTTGTCTGACTGTTTGTTAATCTCTGAAATGGCTGGGCTGATTTTGACGGGGCCAGTAGCTGATGCAATAACGAGTAACTTTGTATACTTTTGTTTTAGTTTTTTTTTAATGGACTAATTATTTGTTAAATTTCACGTAATTGAAGTCGTGGATATAGCTAGGTAGTGCTATATACAGATCTTGAGTTGTAAGGGATAGTCAATAAGCCTACTGATCGGGTTTAATGTTTTAAAGGTCATACTGATTGCAGTAACAGGTGGACATGTCATTGTAAATTAAAACGAGTTTGAATCAGCCTTATCTGAATGAATCTATATGAGTTATTTAATTAGCAGTGAAACCTTTCACTTACTTGAAATAATACCTCCAAAGTTAACAGATCCTATCATTTATATCCGTATCGCCAACTGGCAGTTATGCGCAAAAAAACACTTAGGAACTTAAAATCGACATCAGTGCCATCTATTTTGCCGCCAATGAACTACGACAGTGACATTGACATATCGAGTACTAAACATGGAATAAATAGATTTACACTCCATTAAGTCGGCTTTCTGCTTGCCTAGTTGATGTTATTTACTTTACAACGATATTGGATGGATACGTTTTGATTTGACTAATCTTGTAACGCTGTAAGTGGAATTTTATTTCAACAAGGGAATTCATATTACTAGGTTTTTTAGTATTTAGTAGGTATTCTATTGCAGTGACATATCATATGATTCTGGCTTGAAAACTGGTTGTTTCTTATATCTGTGAATTATCAAAGAGGGATAGGGACAAAGATAATGTCCAAAAATATTTTTTATGTGGCCTATATAAGATCCCACAGCTGGGCAAAGGCCTCCTCTTTCTCCATCCAAACCTACCAGTCTTTTACGATTTTAGCGACCTAAATATCCAAAATCTCGAGCAGATTACAAATTGCTAACTTTTTCAAATTCGAAACTATTCTCATTAAATCTTCAATAATTATGCTCTCAAGTAACCTTCCATTTAGCCACTACAGTTTCATTCATCGCTGATTAAATCACTTTTGAATAAGAAGAACGTTCTCAATGATACAATACATAAATACTAATGATTCCTTGCATTATACACTGCGTATAACAGTCTCGATGGTTGACTGGTTGTCTTGACCTTATTGGCCTTATTATGGTAATACTAGACAAGTCAGTCAACATGTTTTTTGTGAGGCATATCGATCTGTATTCAGAGATTTTCCTACGTACCTTGATAAAAACGAGAGGACTATTAAGGTATGTCGATAAAGAATGAGTTTTATACGGCTGGAGTGTAAAAAATAAATCTAGATTTTAGTTTATCTAACGAAGGAAATATTGTTTTTCTTATCTTAGTCTGTAGTGTCCCACAACTGGGCAAAGGCCTGTCCTAAGTCCTTCCACGATTTTCTATCGGTGTTCGTTCTTTTGTTTACTTTACAATATATTTTAATGGTATCAACACAGTCTGAAAACAAATCAATAATGTACAAAATTTTCGGCCTGCAACATAATATTTTATTGACCACTACCAAAATATGCATAAAACACCGATGCTATGCACTCAGATAATAATAAGCTGAACTTCTTCCTTATGGGAATAATTTAAAATGGACGGAAAATTCACAAAATCTCAAACCTCCATTGTGTATGTTAGCTCAATATTTTCATGTACCTGTAATGGCATACATTATCATAGGGAACACACATAAATATCAAGTTGGGAACAAGCATGAAGCAATTTGGACCATTTTTCATTGTTACCCTGGATTTCAGGTCCCGTTGCATGACGCTTTTAATAAATTACTGCCGCCCGCCGACGATTTGCGCTAATATTTGTACTTTCTAGTACGGTGGGGAAAAACAGGAATTGTTTATCCAGTTGTTAGTTTCCAACATATTGTGTTGATAAGTCAATGAAGCCTTCAAATTTGATAGACGCACTTGTATAGGTATTCGAGCTAATAAAACTTGACTAACATTATGATAGGTATTATCCGAATATTTGAATTTGTTTATTTTTAAGTTGTGATATACCAGTTTGTTGTCGTCTAAAATAAAGTCTGAAAATAGGCGTATGGGGATCAAACGTCTTGGCCAAGAATAAACATACGCTTTTAAAATTTAAGACTAAATAAAATTAAAGATCGAAATTAGAGTTTAATAAACTTATAACCATATAAAAACCAAAAACAGAACACTGGACACTGTAACCAATATCAAATATTTCGAAATTTGATACCACACCAATCAAAACCCAATAGACCTAAAACATGAGCAAAAAACACCCAAGTAAAACCTACTATTCAACTATGAAACCAAAAAAAAGCAAACCTCCTCCTATCAAAATGACCGCGAGCCAAGCTTTTATATAGCATAAATATTATTTTTCGCCCACCAAACCATTTGTCATTATTTTTTCTGTAATCAGTACAGTTCTTATTGTTCGGTACGATAGTGATTTTTAAATTAAAAGAGCCGCAGGCGTTGTCCTTATTTTTGCATTTTAGCGACGTGAAATAAATGCCTATATCTTTGGCTTTTCGTTGCTTAAAATTGTTGGGTCTTAAATGGAAATGTTTTTCTGTAATCGAGTTTTGAGGGAAGGTTGTGTACGACTTGGTACGAGATACATATGAGGAAAGATTATTATTTTATGTTAGTTTACTTATTTTGTCTTTTTCGACAATTTATCTAACTCCAAAACTTTTTTTTTCGCAAATAAATTTACTGCAAACCGCTAATATTATTACAATTTGTAGTTCGATCATAAAGTGTGTCAGGAGGAAAATATTAATGAGTATTTAAAAAACACGAAAAAGTAACCTTTTTAAATATCGCGTCATACATGTATTGTAACTATAATAAGTACAAAATTCTGAACATCACAGATTATGAAAGTCCATGTAACTTTTCCAAGAAAAATCTTAGAATTTTCTAACGAGAATACTTACTACTAAGTAGGTATATAATAAGTACTAAGAATAAATACTAAGTATTATAAACCTCTGACAAAGTTTTCAGAATCCCGGCTTCTGAGAACTCCACTCACATTGGATTCAAATAAATAATATTGATCCAGTTATATTTGTTTTCTTAGAAATAATGAGGTTGCCGTGATTGAAGGTGAATTACAGCTCTTTGAGAGTAAACTTGTTATTTTCTCGTACCCCCAATGGAGTTTGTTGAGTTGGTTTTTAAGGACTGTTACTAGAGAAAAGAAATATCGAATCATATCGCGAGTAAGACCCGTTTGTGGTCTAAAAGTCGCGAAAGTTTAAAAACATTAATCGAAATTAGAAAATTTCATTGGTACATTGAAGTATGACACCTTAGACAGAGGACTATGTACTATAGTTTGACGGCAATGTAACAGACATGACTGTAACTGAGATACAGTTACTAACATAAATCTTTGCGCAAACATAATTTTGGTCAGAGTTGTTAATTTTGCAACTGAATTCGATTCCAATGAAATTTTCACGTGTATTTCTGTTGCCTGAAATATACAAGATATTTTCATTTTAATAAAGATTTAGGACACTTATGAGTAAAACCGCAGGGCTTAACATGTTGAACTATAAAGTCCTACATATTCAATAACATCCATGACTATAAAAGGACTAGTGTATAGGCATTTTCCTTTCCCTAAAACCAGTCTTTAAAGAAGCTAATTAATTAACAATAACCATATTATCTTACAGATCGTCTTACGTAAGTTTAATTAGAAGAAATAATACTCAAACTTTATTGTTACTTATTATTTAATGACTAAAGTAGGCATAACTTGTTATGTATTGAATGGAGTTGTTTTATGCCTAGTAGCCATTATCAATCCGGTTTTTAATGATAGGAATTTAGTACTTGTAAGTAACTGGTATAAGGTAACAATAACAGGCCGTTTGCATGATAATTTTGATAAGGAGAATTAGATTTATTCAACAAAGAATTTATTCAACTCATGTGCTTTAAATAAGACTTATACGTCATTTTGAATAATGAAACTCATTAAAAAAGGTTTAAAGTATTTGTTCTACTTTAAGCTGATCTAAAACTAATCAGTGTAAAATACTAGAAGAAAATTGGCTTAGAATTATTAATAAGGAATAAGGAATTATATACCTACTTGAAACAGGAGTAAACAATACTGTGACGTCTGATAAGGAAGAACGCAAGAAAAAACGTCTTGCGCCGACCCCAAGTAAAATTAGATAAAAGCAGGAACATGATGATAATGATTATCCAGTCAAAACTAATAATTAACATTATTATATTTCGCTTTGAAAAACTGACACAGATTACGTTGAAAATCGAGAAAAAACGTACAAATGAAACAGCACAGCTTAAACTCAAAAGCACTAATTTAGCTTCCCATGAAACAGAATCGTGTCCACGCGAACAAAGGGGATTATTCACAAAGCTTACATTTTGTATTGACTCAGTCCTTTGTATAGTATGATCTGGTATTAACTGCAGCACAATACGTTGTTACTGACGTATTGGGGTTGTTAATTTAATCCAATGCGTGAATTTAACATTTAATTTTCAAAAATCAGATGTTACAGTTTTACACTGAACCAAATCCATTGTCGCCTTATTCGTTTTGTTGTTTTAAACCATTATAATAGGGTTATCTTTTAAATCCATTAAACTTAATAATAAGATAGGCAATGGCAGGTTGTCCATGTGATATAATATGGTAAGAATCTATCCCCCTGAATCTGATGCTACTGAAAACTAACCTCAACGTGGATTGAGAAAGAGTCTAATCAGTATCAGAAATATCAAAGTTAGTCAAGGTCCGAAGATGTTAAGTTCCTAATAATCAATTTGTAGCATTTACAAATAGATTATTTTCTTTAAATTATTTCAAAAACCTGAAATTAGTATATCAAAGCATATCTAAAGAGACGATTAGAAAAAAGTAACAACATATTCAGTCAGTTTTATTCAAAGAATTGTCAATAATGTTCTCAAGGTACACATACTCGTACGTCTCAAAAGAGCACATCAAATCAAATATCATCTCCAGACTGCACGACAGCATCTAGTTTTGATACGCAAATCAATATGAAAGCCAGGCACTGCATATTTCATACAACTATGTTGTATGTAGGTATTCGTGTTATAATCTCAATACTGGGGTCGCTTCTCCCTGCTGCATTATTCATGACTGTGACGTGTTGACTGAAACTGTAATCTTGAAGAGGAGGTTGGCCCTGAAGAACGCGATTAGCGGAGACGAGAAAATTAAAAAAAAATATGTCCGGACCGATTTCGACCACGGCGGCCAGTGTTACTATGACACCAGCCGCCAGCTACGCGGGACATAATAGGTCGAGGAAAAAGTATTTTCGCATTATAGTATGTATGAACTTGTAATAAAGTCTTTCTTTCTAATAAAATTAGAATTTGGAATTATGTTTTTTTTAAATTTTAACTTTCAATTATACCAAAACCAGATACAAATACTGTAGCCAAAAAGATTTTATTACAAGTTCATACATACTATAATGCGAAAAAACTTTTTCCCCGACCTAATATTATAGTGTTCAAGCGCGTGCGCAAACACAGTTGCTATCTTTATAGAAGTTTAGTTTTAAATGTTGATAATATATAATTTATTAGTAGCTCTGAATTTAAAACTACACACCTAGTAAGGATACAAAAGTGGCTTATATTTTTTTTTTATATTTAAAGACGCAGTGACGCTTGTTGTATGACCTCAAGGTCCTGTGACGCGAGCCACTTACGAAAATATTAAAGCGAAGAGTGACAAGATGTATGGAAATATTATTTTTATTTAAACAACGGCTCACGTACCGAGACTTTATTGGAAAACACTGGATTGTGGCCTTGGGATTTCATATCAGATTTTGTTCTTAAGAATATTATATGCTACTAGCTGTTCCCCGCGAATAAGTTCGCGAAAAAAAATAGAGATAATATAGTTAAAAGTATAGTATATAATATAGTATATAGCATAGTATATAGTAAAGTATAGGATATAGTATAGTATATAATTGCCGATTCTCAGACCTACTGAATGCATGTACAAATTTTCAAGAGAATCGGTCCAGCTATTTCGGAGGAGTACGGTAACTAACATTGTGATACGGGAATTTTATAAATAAGAAGATTATTTCCATATAATATTAAAACTAATATTAAACCTATTTATATTCTCCTTAGATTCTAATTTGAAAAAACTATGTTCCTTTATTAAAGGTCACAAAAACTATATTTGATATTAATCTTGATATTATTATTACTTTTCTTTACAGTTCGATGGGTTCAAACTACTTATACGATTGATTAAAGCAGATATTCATTTTCTTCTTTGGAAATACGATGATTGAAAAAGAAAATGGATACTTTCAGCGAAATAATTAAGCGTTTTTTCTGTAACAGCAGTGCAACCAGCTCCTAGCGATTTAATTATCTTTCTTTCGCTTTTAAAGCAATATTTTAATGTTTTTCTTTTATTTGTTACAGTGGCCACCAAGATTGCTTCGGTGGACGTTCACAATTCTGCTGATAGCAGCCATCCTTGCTCCTACATCCAGCTCGACCAGCAGTAAGTATATGAAAATAGACTTTATAATTTCGGCACTAAGGTCCTTTTTTCATCGGCTGTAAATGGAGGTTATAAATGGCTGAAAACTAATTGTTTACCAACAAGAACTGCGTTCATTAATCAATTAGGGAAATTAGCAAGATTTATAGTTGCAACATTGTTTATAATTACAGTTAATAGCCGTTGCTTTATGCGTGTAACGGAAAAGTCTAGGAATATTTTAGATACTACTTCTATGTATGAACCTATAAATACTCGTCAATAACTTTCTCCAAAAAAAAAACGATTTCTAAATAAAACGGAACTTCCTTTCAGATTCTAATTAGATATTAATTGTGTGTGTATTTACAACCAATTTCCTTTTTTAAAAAATCTGTAGGCAGTATCGTTACGTACGCGATATGTATGTTTTTTTTTTTAATTTAACATCCTAAATTTATTTACATACACTATACTTGTTAGTATACATTGTACGTAATCAATACCGCTTACAATTTAGTTTCTGCACTTCATTCCGACTGGTTTTAAAACATTTATCAGAATATTCGACTTAAAACCTGTATTTTTCCACCATTTGAAATACTAGAAATAGTTTCTAGAATTTAGTGTAGTCTAAATTATTCACATATCCTCTCCGTATGACCTCTCATCTTATAGTTAGCATACTAGGACGGACTGAATGCAAATAAGATCCGAAACCTCGTGTTTGATCAAATATGTATGCAAATGAGTATTTATTCGATTTCGTTAATCCATTATAACTTGTAGAAACTTAAATACAGCGTCAGTTCAATTCAGAACTTGTGTCTTTGCCGATTTAATCAATGCTTGCATTCTGATGCAAAATTAGCTAAGAAACTAAGTTTTGATATAATTTTAAGTGGCAATGGATGCTTTCCTTTGAAATCATACATCCTACTAATCATAAACGTGAGAATATGCCTAATGGATGTTTGTTACTCTTTCATGCTTAAAGAATAAATCCAATTTGGATAAAATTTGGTATGGAATTAGCTGATACCATGGATTAACACATAGGCTAGATTAATGTTTTGCAGCTATAACCAATATCCACGTGGGTGAAGTCGTTTGATAGAGATAGTAGATCAATAAAAGCTTGTACCACATCAATCATAAAACCCATCAGTCCAAAAAACAGTGGACACTGGCAGCTGGACAAAAACACATCGACGTTCTAATTCTAAAACTCAAAAATTCCATCCAATATTTTCCCGAACTGTAGAAGAAACAAACAAAAATGGCGTTCAAAGGCTTCCAAATATAAAGCGATTTTGTTTTTCAAAAATAACTTTAACGGACAGTCAGCCATTCGGATTTTAGTGCTGTACCTAGCCTGTATGTAGATTTGTATGTATGTATGTGATGTGTATGTGTTCCAAGCGATTTGTTTGAGGCAAAGTTATCGTTATGCGTGTTCGCTCTGACAGATCCTGTATGGACCTGGTCCGCTGAGATATATTGCTGATAATCCAGCAATTTATTTGCCCGAAAAGCGCTCTTTTTTATGTGGTTGATTTAGGATGGATCTGCCCGATGGTAGCTATTAGGCATGAGCTATTTTGTTGAGGACTCAAGTAAAAGCCATTTTAAAATTAAAAATTATAAGTAGTGCATAATTATTATTATTAAATTGACATTAACGATAGTTAAGAACATTCTTATTAAATATGGATAACTTATCTTCGTTACCGACTACTTTTCTGAGGATAGTTGGATCAGTTTCTGTTGAAACATAATTTTATTCAATAGTTAAAACGCAATAGAAACACTTTTGCCTAGTCTTCAATAAATGAAGTACTTGAAAAGTCATTCTTCTGATTACCATGTAGGTACTTTATTCTAATCATACAATACATAATTGAAAAGTTGACCCATAAAACTTGCATACATGCAAACACATACAAAAATATTATCTCCATCCATATTAATTACATGTTTTAATTACCAGTACGCCTTGGAAATAGACAAGAAAGGAAGCAGTGCGTTAATTAACTGCTTTAGTGCGTGATATCTTAGCTAATGTCTGTTAAGTACGTCAAGACGTATTTCTTTATGATGTGTTATGTTATTTTTGAGTTCTTAATTACGTTAGAGTAGAAACTCTATATCATCGGGCGGTTAGCACGTAATCACTCAACGCTTACTTAATCATCAATTTCGGACTTCTCAGTGTTTAGTTTTATAATTTTTAGTCTTGCTCTATCTATTTCATCAGAACCAGTGTAATTATTATTAGCCATTAGTGTCCCACTGCAGAGCAAAGACGTCCCTTTCCTCCTTCCACCAATCCCGGTCTATGGCTAACTGGGGCCAGTTTTTTCAAAATGAATCTAGCTCATACCGCCATCTTCTCCTGGTCTTCTTCCGTTACTTGCCACTAATGACTAATGTAATGTATTTCATCACTAACTTTTTGATATACAACCTCAAAATAAATTTTCTCTACCAGCTCAACATCTATGCTCTTTACCAACGCTGCAACGAATAGAAATTTTACCCGTTGCTGGTTTTAATATAAACAGAAATGAAGCGAAATATAGTCGAATAAATTTTCAAAGCTTGGAATATCCTTACCATTCCATCCCACAAGATTTATATATTTCATGAAAGAACGGACGTGTTTGCCTTCTGATTTCTAAAATGTGCGTGATAGCTTTAAAACTGTACGCGTGTGGAATTCATCTGTGTTGATTTTTTCATGCAAATCCTTTCATGTTTATAGAGGGTAAATAGCGGGGGTGGTTTATTAATCGTATCGCGTCAACGTATCTGTTTTGTGTAGGTTTTATTTATGGTTTAAATATTTTTTGTAGGTCACGGAGGTTTTGCTGCATGGATAGGCAGATATCATGTATTACTTTAGTATACCTAAAGATATTGAGAATAAAAATTTTGATAATATCCTATTGAACTACCAGAAGATGTTATTGCTTTGTGTGGAATAAATGCAGTAATAGTAATAAATAGTATTGTTTTTAAGCATACTAGTTGACAAGTAATACTTTCTAACAGACACCAGAAAATTACATAAAAGAATAGAATTAACTCATTCAGGTTAATATCTAATGTATATCTTTTAAAGGCGTCATAAAGGAAGGAATTGGAACGTAGGAATCTAAAATATTCATAACGCTAAAACGCCGCCATTTCCAAACATCCCCTTCCTTGCTAAGTAACATTTCAAACGTCCAAGGACAAAGCTCACGTCTCCCAAAACAAACGCTATGGCTAAACTCATACATTAAAACAGTTCCTTTTGTGTGAGAAAATTTACTTCACAACACTCCAAAATTGAACCTTAAACTTACAGCCATAAGGTATAAATTTGCTCATATCTATACACTATCATTTACAATGTCCCTTATGGGCGTTTGAAATTGAAATTCAAAGTGTACACCAAGTTTATTACTCGGAACATATTGGAAAAATGGGTTTGTAAAAATGTCGCAAGATACCTTTCGTTTAAGAACTGTTTTGTTGTAATGTTATTTTATTTGCACGAGTTACAACGCCATCTATTGGTGTAGAATAAAATTTTCTTCCACTTTTTATAAAAGTACCTAATTAGAATAAACAGTTTTGTTTCTTCCGCAACTTTTATAAAGACAAGGGGTAATACAATCTGTAACAAGTCTAAAGTTTAGTTTATACAATTCAACTGTTATAGAGCTACAATATTGTATATTGCAAAAAAAACCATTCCGTATTTCAATAAAAGGATGCCACCAATCTCACAATAACTTAACTACCGACACAACTAACAAAACCTCCTAATTTTCCTTAAAAACATCCTTTAAAACGTAATTAAAATCACGTGTCACAGGGTTCTACTCACCCAAGAGAACGTAACAAGCGTGAAGACACAGATTACTAAAGATAGATTGTAACTAACACTTAGGCGAAGTTAACGCAACACGGCTTAGCTTTGAAGGTAAATGGAATGGAAAAATTAGGCGTTAGAGCACTCTTTGATGTCAAGACTCTGGATAGGTTCAGTATAATTACTTCCTAGATATTGTGGGAATTCTGGAAAAGGGTCTTTTATCTTGGGGTATTTATGGGTAATAATTACGACAGTTAAGGTTTTTCGTACATAATATTTACTGCGGCTGTTTTTTTTAATGCTTGACGATTTGCAACTTGTTTTGTTCAGGTGGCTAAATATATCATCGTTTTAAGATTGGTCTGTGTTAAGAATAAATTAATACGTAACGTAACTTTGCTAATAAGACCCACTCATCCATTGGATATGATTCTTAATTATCGTTAATTAATAATTGTCATTTAATGCAGTTTTAGTCATGAGCTTACGCAGTGCCAGTTTAGATAAATATTGCATTTGAAAATTAAATTTCCAACCATGTAAACCTTACAACCGCAAAATCTACCTAACCAATGCCTTGATTTATACAACAAACTGACACCTAATACTCAGTTCTGACGCTAGACAACGACGACGCTATGCAATTACAGTAGATATGTTTTCAAATTGACGTGTCATGATGTCTTCCCTTTGAAACGAGGGCAGAATACTAATAGTCACTTAAGTGTACTTCTTTTTGTAGCAAACTCAGTAAGATAAGGGTATCCTCTTTTCCCACGAGTATATTGTGCGACGTGACGTAGTTTCTGAACTGTTTACTGATATCTAGTGCAGCTTACTGAATATCGAGAGATACAAAGATTGTGTCATCGTACTCTTGTTTTTTGTAGGCGAATTTAGTTTATTTGAGACATGCACATTGTATAAATTTTGGAAGCAAGGTCATGACCACAAAAAATGTTTGACCAGCGTTTTTTTTTTGGTTAGGTACCACACTTTTAATATGACAAGTTTCTTAGAGGTTAGGTTGTATTTCATTTGTAAACAATTACACTGTTTTATATTATTAAATTAAATACAAACAACGCTAATTAGAATAATATGTTTATACTGATAATGACTTTGTTAACACCTAGTTTTTCTTCCACAGCCGTCCGCAGAAGACTTCGCAAGCCCAGCAAAGTATCCACTTCAGTGACGACCAGCGTATCCAGGTCCTCAGACCAGATCATTTCAGCTAGCGTCAACAGGCCTAAGATCCGTGGACGGCCCAACATTGCCAGCAGGAAATCATCCGCTGCTATTGACAACTCTGTGGCTACAGATAATCATAAAGACAAAGATGGATATAAGGTTGGTATTACATTATTATTTTGTTAGCTTCAGATTCTGTGAACCAAATTGTAGATTCTGTAAATGAGCTTTTGGTAAAAAAAATGTAATTATGTTACAAATATTTTTTGTCACAATCTTTGCGTACGAAAACAGTTTCGTTATCTTTAAATCGAGGCCAATTGTAAATTTTGTTATTTCGGTACAAAATTGGTATTTCAAGTGAATGTGGTCTAGCCACATTAATAAAATTAATTTCATTCAAGTTGTTCATATAATCTTCACATCCATTAAGATTCCATCGGCCATTATAATAAAATAAAAAAAATATATTTAGAAAGCTGATGTTTACTCAATCACATAAAATATGACAAAACCGATTAAATTAATTTCGACATACAAATATACTTCCCGCAAGTAGTAGATAATGACAGGAAAAGACGGTGGACCAAGCATTGAGCCTTGTGTGAACCATGACAACTTCACTTGAAATAGTAACTGGACAAACGATTTTCTACCTTATGTTAACAGTAATAGAGGCGACAGATATAAAACCAACATTTCCTTGTTAACTACTTGGTTAACAAAATTGATAAAAAAACAAATGCTTAACAATCTTCCTCGACCTGGCAAAAGCGTTTGACACCGTCTCTGTTCCCCGGCTTGTACAAAAACTAGAAAATCATGGCATCAGGGGTACCCCACTCAAGTTACTTACAGATTATTTAAAAAATAGAAGCCAATACGTAAAGATCGGAGATCATGTTAGTGACAAAGCGTCAATAGAATTTGGAGTACCTCAAGGCAGCGTATTGGGGCCTACGTTGTTTCTCTGCTACATTAATGAACTCTGTTCCCTAAAAATTAAAAACTGTAAAATTTCCGCGTATGCCGACGATACTGCCCTTACATTCTTTTCTGATTCATATAACGAATTGTTTAAGATGGCACAGGAAGGTTTCAACACGGTATGTCACTGGCTTTCATCAAATTCTCTCACTATAAACGAAGACAAAACTAAATACATTATTTTCTCTATTCATAATCGTACGGACGTAAATAATCAAACTTCAAATATAACTGCGCACAAATGTAACTTTCCTCCTGCCCCTAACTGCAACTGTTCTGTCATAAAATCAATTAAATGCATAAAATATCTTGGAGTTGAAATAGATTCAAACTTAACATTTGAAAACCATATACACTCTCTATCACAACGAATTCGTAAACTTACTTTCATTTTTAGGAAGCTTCGTGATGTAGCAGAGAAACAAACCATACGGTTGGTATACGAGGCTTTGGTACAGTCAATTTTAAGTTATTGCATCACTACATGGGGTAGCGCCTGCAAAACAAAACTGATAACTCTAGAAAGAGCACAAAGACTTATTTTAAAAGTAAGTTTATCTAAGCCTCGTTTATACCCCACCGCTAAACTATACGAAGAATCGCAAGTGCTATCAGTACGACAGCTATACATATTACTTACTGTTCTACTTAAACTTCCTAACATATCGGGGGAAACAAAACATCGCATAGCCACCAAAAGAAGAAACTATGCTATATGTGAGCCCGTCCATGTAAATACTCATTTTGCACAAAGATTTTTCGCCTACAGAGGAAATATGCTCTTTAATAAACTAAATAAGGTAATTTCTATATCTAAATGCAACAAAAATGAATGTAAAAATAAAATAAAAAAATGGCTGTTAGGACTAAATTATAACGAAACAGAAAAAATTATTGAAGTGGTAAGGTAGTTTTTGTGTTTTGTATATCATATATATTATAAGTATATAAATATATAAACATAGCATGTATATTGAAACACTCACACACTCAAACACACGCGCACACACACGCACACGCACACACACACACACACACACAAGCACACACACACGCACACACTTTTAACATGCACCCGCTGACTCATTATAAGCATAAAGTAATATGTGATGGGGGGCCTGGAGATCTATAGCACAGGCCTAGGCTTAGTTTAGACTCCAGATCTCCCACAAATTACATTTACGTAACTGTCAACCTGTGTATCTAACTTAAGATTGTCCTCGTACATAATGTGTAATTTGTGGAGATGAATAAAAACATTTTATTTATTTATTTATTTTATTTATTTCCAACCACGCTAGTAATAACTTGGTCAT
Organism: Chrysodeixis includens; assembly: GCA_941860345.1. Taxonomy (NCBI): domain Eukaryota; kingdom Metazoa; phylum Arthropoda; class Insecta; order Lepidoptera; family Noctuidae; genus Chrysodeixis; species Chrysodeixis includens. The sequence continues at coordinate 13,195,956 of OW796097.1, forward strand.
GTAACGTACAACGCGGATATGAGTGAGATTTTCGAACGCAAATGTGAAGTTGTTAGCCTTCAAAATGAGTGTGCTTACTCGTTGAATTTTTGAGCAATCGTTAACTTTATATGTATAAGCATAAAGGTCAGAATGAATATTCGAAAAGCGTTTTAGAATTTTAATCTTTTGCAAATATCTTCGAGATAAGTCTTGAATTTTGAAATTATTAACGTTTACCAATAGCTGTTCTTAACACAAGCGCATAAGGTTTAAATTTGAACTCGTTAGAAAACTTTCATGTTAAATGTACCAGTATTTTTAAGCTATACGAGAGTGGGTTATAAAACTGAGTGCTTGAACGCAAACTTTGTTAAAGAATATGAATCTAGAAAATATACGTTTAATATTGTTGGTGTAAGGGGCACTAAACCCTTGAGGATAATTGTGTGCAATAAAAGCGCAGTAAAATGAGAATTTTCTAGAAACAGCTCAGAATAATGAAACAATAAGAATGCCTACATTACTTGGTCTAATGTAAGTATTCAACTTTATGTGTACGACCATTTTCAGTCGTAGAATAATTCAGTAGAGTGGAATATTTTTCGAATGTACTTATTTGAAGCGTATAAAGTGTAAAATATTATTATGTAAGGACATATATTCGGTTGCAGAATTTGCAGCTCTACTTTAGAGGGTACTAATAAAGGTTAGCTTGGAGTAAAATATTATTTGATACCTACCTTCTATGCTATATTTATTTAAACATTTTTTTTATTCGACATTATTGTAATTTCAAGCAACCTTGACAAAAAGCATAAAGTTAACTTTTAAAAATGCTTAAATTTTATTAAAATGACATATTGAACCATGCATTTCTTTCTCTAGATTGTCTGCTACTACACCAACTGGTCCCAATACCGTACGAAGATTGGCAAGTTCACTCCCGAGGATATCCAGCCGGATCTCTGTACCCATATCATCTTCGCCTTCGGTTGGCTGAAGAAGGGCAAGCTCAGCTCCTTCGAGTCCAACGACGAGACCAAGGATGGAAAGACTGGATTGTATGACAGAATCAACTCGCTGAAAAAGGCTAATCCTAAACTGAAGACTTTGTTGGCTATTGGTGAGTTTAAATTTAAATATGTTATTTATTATTAACAAAATTTAACGAAGCGAATCATTGGTGTGATGATAATAAAAAGAAATCACTTATGCAACGATACAAAAAAGTTTTTTTTGGATAGGTTAGGACTACACGACTTTCACACAAATCCATCTAGTCACAAACTAAGCAGAGCTTGTTTTATGAGCACTACAACTGATAAACGTACTCATATACTTCTAAATACATACGTACTATTCACTAATTACACGCAGACACGGGTCATAATAATGATCGTGCTCATCACACAAACATTTATCCTGGGTAAGGATCGAACGCACAATTTCTGGTCAAACCAACAGACCATTTAAATAATAGAGCAAAAGATACTTGAAGCAAAACAAAATAACAACGCAAAGCATAACTTTCGCTCAATCATCATGCTACAGAGGTACTAATGGCTTCGCCGCAATGTTTTAATTGACGCACAATAATGCGATGCTCGAATGCAATTCGAAATTAAGCGTGATACGGTTTAAAACAATGAGGTCGATTGAGTTTATTGAGCAGAAATAAATAAATGAAGGTTTAACTAGGCCTGGAGTTGATAGCTTATTTCATTGGCGCTTTTAACATCTGTAAATTTTATCGTGATTTTCAATAGCTACTTTAGTTTTTAGATCTACTGTAGTCTAATCGACCGATTATTAAATGCTCATGTGATAAGTAATTGTGTTTTCAACATTTTTTACCTAAGTACGAAACCAAGGAGCCAACGAAAAATGTTACATTTCGTAAAAAAAAGTCCATCACTTGATTTTTTTCGAAACTTTATTCCAATAATGTTCTCAATCCCATACTTCACTTCATACATAATCGGTGTTACATAATGCACCAATCAATCAGCCGTTCATTGAACCTGTTTCTGCAACAGATATAATTATAAATAACATGACTCAGATACTTTTATGGCAACACCACTTTCTAATTACAAAAAGCTTTTACGTGTTTTAAATGTTCTGTTTGCGTACAGTTCATTTATTGTGACTAAGTGGATGTTTTCTAGGTTTTTAGATGGTGCCTCTTTTATGAGCAATCTTAAGGGCCCCTTATTCCGAAAGTTTAGGCATTTAACGCACCGAAACGGCTTGCGCCCGCGTTGCCCAGAAGCCGTCGCGATTTGAACTCCGGTGACCTATGGCGGCGGGCGGGCACGCCACAGTATAAATAAATAAATCAGTAGTTCATATATTGTGCTAGTAATAAGTAGTAGTTTGCAACAAAAACATAATAATATACTTAGCTTGATGTGCTATCCACTAAACTATTGATTGTCAACACTAATATGTTATGAATGTGTGACTAAGGAAAGCGATGATCATTCTATAGAATTTAAAGAATGGTTGTAGAAGATTTGGTGAGTACTATAGAGCGTGGCGCTACCACCCCGACATTAATTTAACACGGTTAGGACTAGTAACCATGAATCATTTGAATCATGATACGTTTTGATATTACGTAAACTGAAAGACTTTTTTTTTTTCAAACAAACTAAATAATAAACATCTATCTCAAATTGTGATCACTCTGTGCGAAAGTTCATTCATCAAATAAATTACCTACGACTAGCGGGCTTACGTTTACTCGGTGCGGCAACGTCGCACGCCGCCGCCCGCGTAGGTACAACAGCTGTGCGCGCCAGCTGGCAACAACGCGTCGCGACTTGTAGGCATAAAATATCTCATGTTCGGTCCGATTTTGGCGGCACAATATCACAAACACAGATCGTACCTAAAGCGAAGGTGTATAGTTAAACATCATAACACGCACTTTTATTTGGTACTTATTAGTCCATTAATCACTAAATTTATTTAACTGCATTTATTTTAAAATTTATTTGTTTGCATATAATATAATAATATAATTTTAAAATTTATTTGTTTAATATATACATATTATAGATGATAAATCACACCCAGACACAGAACAAAATGATCGTGCTCATCACACAAACATTTGCCTCAGGTGGGAATCGAACCCACGACCTCCGGTTTAGCAGTCAGGGTCACTAACTACTAGACCAACAGGCCCGTCAACTCATATTCTTTGAGTTATATAGTGGAAATGAAAATGTTTTATTTATTGGGCATGTATAAATTAAAAAAAAGTGTTCGGTATTAATAAAATATAATAAAGAACTCAATGATCGCATAATGTATGTCAATGTAGTACTATTATTTTTAAATATATTTTTTTTTAAATAAGAAATAATAATAAACTTTAAACGAAGCGATAAACCGTTCCCTGCGCCCGCATGCACCGGTGCATTGACCCGATGAGACCCAAAAAAACGACTTCTGCGCATGTCAAGGCCAGCGCTCAAGATCCGTGCCGATAATTATAAGCTATCGGTTTCATACATTTTTTTCATTTAATAAAAATAAATACATTTAGTTTCGACATACCACGCGCCGAGTGTCGAAACTAAATGTATGAAACCGATAGCTAACCCAGGCGTGGCACACGCGGCACGGCGCGCGGGGCGCGCGGGGGCGCGCTGCTTTAGTGTCGACGGTCTGTGCGACGCGCCGCCGCGCCGCGCGGCCGGCTTATTTCTACCTACTAAACACATCGCGACCATAAACCGTGATATTGTACCTACCTGAGAGTGGTATCGGTGAGTTGTGATCGATAGCCATGTTCAATTTCTTTCAAATCTTATACGTAATAAAATAATGTAATAATAAAATCAAAACACAATATTAGTAAGTACATCTCCTTGAATTTGACCAGGATGGAAATCTGCACCTTATAAAGGTGAATATTCCCATTATAGACTTTAAATTCTATACATACTGACTTCTCGTTGCTCTGTGTATAGAAGTAATCATATTGTGACGTATTTATAGAATAAGTACTTACGCAATACACTTTCGGATTATCTTCACTACAGACACCCTTCTTTTCTTAATTTTGTTTTTTTTATTTACCATTTCAATCACTTACGTAAATTTGTGGTCGCGAGCAAAAGTTGCATAGGTCCTACCTCGATGGCGTCCGGCCGGACACTGGCACCGAGCGCGCGGTGCGCGCGAGCACTTTTCACGTATTTATTTTATTTAAAAAAAAAATAAGCGCCATATTAAAATTCTATCCAATAATATCCCTGGCAAATCCGATTAGTAAATGAAATGTTAAATTTATATAAAATTACGTTCAGTCCAAGTCTTATAAAACTAAAAATACTTCTAAAATCGACCTTACTTCTGAATTTTTTTTTATCGAGCAAAATGTTAAATAATTCGTTTCTATCCAAAAAAGTCACTAGATAAAGCATGTATCTGTACTATATATTTTTTTAAGAATTTAAATATGGTGATTTCTCCGAAAAAAACTCGATCTAGAAACGTAAATTTCGAATAAGGGGCCCTTAAGTAGTTTTTTATTAATTAACTATAATTGTAATTAGACTCACCAATGATTTCAATGAGAAAGTTAGGTTTTTTTCATATATTAGTCCAATATTACCTACTAAGTAAGTTTCTAGTTCTTAATCAATTATTTTTCTTGACAATTTTGCTAGTCGAGGTAATGTCAAATTAAAAACACTTAATGTAATGAAAATCAGTGCATCCCTTCTCGGGTTATAAATCGTGTAACGAAACATACACTATCTTAAAGAAAAGGTGCCTAAAAGAATCATCAATGACGATATAGGGAAAAAAGAAAACGCTTCAAACACCGATACATATAACCCTCTAGCTACTATAACACGCGAGTGCGAAAACACCGCAGCTCCTTTCCCACGCCACAAAGCGTTGGCGCCACGTTTTCACCTATTTTCACGAGAATGTTCGACAAAAACCACCGTTTTCATGAGACCATGTAAGCTGTGGTGCAACGCATTATGTGTGCTTGAAGAAATCGACACACAACTTTTTTCCTATTCTACCACACTACACATTGCGAAAACTCGCTCGTGTTAAGTTTTAATTAGTGAGAAACTGAACTCTATAGATAAATGTGAGATCAATCTGATTTATGAATAGGTATTCGATAAGTCCTATACATTGTCGACGAAAAATTCTCGTTTAAACTTTAACAATAGCGCAGTTTGTCTTCAAAGTAAGCTACTTTATAAATTCTGTATTAAAATCTTTTGTTTATTTTCCTTCTAAAACTTGAGCTGTTCAAATTTTGTGAATTAGTCCCCTGGCAGACATTGTATTTTAGAAACATAAAACAGTGGAAGCCAGATGGTATACTGACGCTCTGGTTTGTTGCTAAGCACCTTTTTAGGCGGACCATAAGATCCAAGTGTATAATAAAATTAAAATTCATGTAAATAGACTTTTAGACTACATCAAAACTTTTTGTAATCCACAAAACTGATAAATAGCACCGTTGCTCCTTTTATTACTTAAGAATGCTTACATAACTTGACTGGGGCCGTGAATCTAGTGGTTAGAGGCCCTGACTGCTACCAGAGGTCGAGGGTTCGATCCCCACCCAGGATAAATGTTTATGTGATGAGCACGATCATTTGTCCTGTGTCTGGGTGTAATTTAGTGAAGTATGTTTATTAGTTGTCTAGAACTCATAATACAAGCTCTGCTTAGTTTGAGACTAGATAGCGTTGTGTGAAAGTTTTGGAATATTTATAACGTGTTCCAGGTGGAGTAGGTACTTCAGTTATATTGTAATTCTCTTCTGTTGACATAACTTCGCCTGCTGCTTAAAGCCAGCTTCTTTTAATCTTCTCACCCAAACCAGACCCATGCAAAACCTCTAATTAGCTTTTAAGCTACTCAGAAAAAAACCACATCTTCAACCAACTAATTAACCATTGTTTCTCAGGTGGTTGGTCCTTCGGTACCCAGAAGTTCAAAGAGATGTCCGCGACCCGGTACGCCCGCCAGACTTTCATCTACTCCGCGATCCCCTACCTCCGCGACAGGAACTTCGACGGACTTGACGTCGACTGGGAGTACCCAAAAGGTGGTGACGACAAGAAGAACTACGTGCTGTTATTGAAAGGTAAGAATTTGTCATAGTCTACTACTAATATTAAATGAACTAGTTTAAAAGGTATAACGGATTACTCACGCGTATTTGCCGAGATAGCCCGACTAGTTTCGGACCTAACCGGAGTCCTTAATCATGAGCTGACGCGACGGTGGAGTGCGGGGTAGAGTCAAAATCATCCTCACGATGTGATTGACTGTGTGGTTTAGAAGATGTGTACATAAAGTAAAGGTAAACGATGTTTAACGCAAACTGCTTAATCCAGGTCTAATGTAAATATAAAAACGTGCTTATCAGAAAACTGTAAAATTGTCTGTGTAATTTTGAAAAAGGTATTTTGTTAGTCAACCAAAGATAACAAGCAAATACACTATCACATAATATGTTCTTTAGGAGAAAGCGATGTCTATGACAATGTTACCCTAAACTTTCCCTGCCACATATTTACTATCAATTCATTCACATTCACATATTGTTTTCCGATATCAATAAATATCCAATTCTACATCAGAATAGAACGGTTCAGAACAGCTGAACATTTTAAACCAGACCACATTTCATTGGAATCGTAAACGACAGTTTTCCGGTATACCGGGATTCATTTTAAATGTAATCTAGCCGGGATTGCAATATCTGTGTCCGCGTTGTGGATCTTCTAAATATTGCCAAATATCGGACTGTGGTCGCTGCGCTCAGGTGCTAGTTCACATAGACTTATGAAAGTTTAGACTAGACCTACGTATTCAAAATCGACGTTATGACAAAAATTACACTTTGATGTCATGTCTTTGTAAACGTTAATCGGAATAATAGAAAAGCTTGGCGTAATGATTAAACCATATTGAAAATTAAAATCTTGCGGTGCAGGTTAAATAATTAATCAATCGTAGCTGATCATTGTCTAAGACAGCAAAACCGATTTCTAGAAAATTACTATTCACTACTCCATCAATGCAATGATTTATCAATTAATTAGAAATTATGGCAGACTCATAAATTACAGGCCTGCTAAAGAATATAAAAGTTGTCTTTTTTAATAGATATAGTACATAAGGATTTTTTTTCTCTTAGCTCATAATTTTTTACAGCTGCATTTTGCTTCTGCATTCTTATTTTGGGAGTAAAATCCCGACTTAGCCAAAATACCTAATACATCAGTATTCATATAAATTGATTTGAATTTGTAATCAGTCTGAATTTACCCTTCAGGGTAGGAACAGTATAAACATAATATAACAGTGTATATATAGGTATAATGTCAGTTGCGATGATTATTTAATGGTGGGCCCTTCCATTGGGTCCCATGTGCCACCGTTATGGCGACTTGTAATCTCAGAGTGAAGGGTTTTAGCTAATATCCTTGAAAATGCGTTTTATTAATGATTGTTGGAGTTTATAATAATCCAATTTTTTTTCGGAAAAGGTTATTGTTTTAGGTGTAACAGAGTGAGAGATCCGATAATTTACGTAAAAAAATGTATAAGTACGTATAATTTGAAACGCAACCAAAACAAGACTTTTCAAACGTCAAAAAACAATATTAAACGAAAATAAAAAGGAAAATAAAACAATAAGGTCTGTCTGTCACAATAGGTATATGCAGCTTTAGAACTTTACTAATTATTATTAGAATTTACATTTTTGACATTAATACCTTGTTTATTTTATCTTTGTTGCCCACTGAAAATCTTTACTTAAACTACATAGTGCAATAAAACCTTGAAATTCAACAAACAAATTTATTTCTATTTAACCACATTCAGCCTGTCCGATACACATTTAATAGTTTTTCCAGATAATCTTAAATAGTTGCTAGAAAGGCAGATTCACTTCCGTCATTCAATTACCATACCATACCATAAATTAGCAATTAAAATGTTTAAAGCTCATCAAACACGAAAAACATCCTAAACTATAATTATATGACCTGTTCTGTCGCAAAATCGTCCATATAAATCATAAAATTAACCCGCGTCTAACCTCCTTCGTAGGGCTGTGCGCTATCAAAACACAATTTATCGATATATCGATAGACCGTGTCGGTAACGCCGCTCGGTTGCACCTGTCGCCGGCAACGGCAGTGTTGTGCCATAAAAAAGGTTTATCGATAAAATTTTCGGATTTTATAACTAATATTTATGGCTGGCCGCTGCAGTGCTTAATTGGTTTATGAATATATTGTTATGCATTCTGAAAAAACTAGGACAACGTCTCTTTACAATTCAATTTGTAAATAAAAAATAATATTATATAAAAACGCAAAAAATACGTTTACAATCACTAAAAAAGCGATATTCTATTAAAATTTTACGATGAATCAATCAATTTCGAAAATGAGGTCAGAATTATAATAAATTATTGACAAATGACTATCTTAGTGATTTAAATGTTTAACATTTATATGATTCAGTCAAGGTAACGTTGAGTGGACAAAAATAAACCTTCGCAGTGTTAACTTAGTCAAATGTATGCTAATGTACTGATATAAGAATCTTCAAAGGTCGTCAAAAACTTGTAATAAAATACGTTGACAACCGTAGATTGAACTATACTGACCTCTTACACTAAAAATCATAGTAACACAGAATAAATAAAAAATAAATAAGAATAAAGGTTTCTGATCATTTTAACCTGTAAATACTATTTTCTTTTTTTTTTCAATATTGTTTTGTTTGTCGTTATCCGTACATATTTATTGTCCTTTTTGATATTTCAAACTTTGTTTTTATAGTCTAAAAGTAAAACATTATTATTATTCTTCTCAGAAACACACAAAAAATTAAGATCACAAAATAACGCAAAATTTTTGAATAATTATGATAAAATTTTGGTTAAAATCAATTAAAAACAGATTAAACAATCATATAACCTATCCTAGAGTTTTCCTTGTCAACATTTAATTTTACCTAGAAATTGCCATAAAAGGTAAATCTAGGAAGCAATTTAGATACATTATACACCGTGATTTTTAGGTCGTTTTAAAAAAGTCGTCCACACAATGTATCCGTCATAAAATACCTCTAGGCGCGAATATAATTTTTTTATCATTAATTAAAATAATATGCATGAAAAAAATAAATAATACATTGGAAATATGAAACATCCTGTTAAAAATGTTTACGTATCAAACTGTTGAAGATACATGCTACATACTACCTGCGAACATTATGATTGCAATAGTAAGACAGCTGTTTTACGCTAAGGTGAATGACCTGTGATAAGACGCCACCGCGCCGCCCGCGCGGCCCCTTTGGCACAAGGTTCGGACCGCGCTCACTACAGAGTGTTCGTAAAACTGCCTTGTGTCATAATAATGAATAATATTTTTATTCATTCAAATCTTAAAAAAAACATATTTTTTTATTATAAACGTTTACTAGTCATTGGATACATGAACTGGGCTGCTTTTTTAAAACGACCTAAAAGTCACGGTGTATAGACTTCCTATTTCATCTTCTAAAGGAAAAAGCAGCTTGTATAAGCAATCACAACAAATTGATAATAACTATTTACTTTTGTAATACCCATTACATTTAATGTTACTAAGTACATATATCGTAATATCGAAGAGAAAAAGTATTTATTTACCAAGTTGATTGCTTCTGCCAATCATTTTAATACTTAATGAAAGCAAAGAAAATCTCTTACGTATTTATTATTTTTTCTGAGCCGAATAGGTCTTGGAGTCTAGTATGTAGTTTATATTAACTTACAGAAAAATATTCTTTATTTCTTGCAACGAAAGATCTGATAGTAATGTGAGTTATTTAATCTAAAGTAATAAAACCTATTTGTTTATCATTCATATTTTTTTCTTAGCAGAAATAAAAGTAGAACATTTAATTTGATAATCTCAAATTATTCTACTCTTACAAAAAACGTGACAAGATTTTTTAAAAAAATAATCATGAATCAGTTTTAGCTTTAAACCTCATTATCGATAAATCCTTCAAAATTTCCCCATCACTAAAATGCTTTATGCCATCAAAAATCACGGCACGTTTCGTCACCGGTTCGTCACGACGGCACTAAGTCGTGTCCTAGTCATAACAGCTTAGAACTAAATTATCAGCCTTTTGAAATTATTGCAGATGGACAAAAGATTGTGGGCAAAATAGTCCTCAAATTAAGGTAAATTACTAGGCTCAAAAGGCTGTGAAACTGCTTTGAATTTTGTGCAGTAAAGCGTATTATTATCGCAGCTTAGTCAAGTGACTGTGTTATTTGGACTACGTAAATACATGTTTCATGTTAGGTTTTCAATAAAGCCTTTGAAACCATTCATTACAATCTTGACCAATGCAGTAAACATAGATTTATTTTAAAAGTTTGAAACTTGACCAAATATTATTTATTTACCAAAACTAATCTTCACACTAAACATAAAATAAAATCACATGGTAATTTCATTGGCTGATAGAAAAAATATGCGTTGGCCGGGAATCGAACCCGGATCAACTGCTTGGAAGGCAACTATGCTAACCATTACACCACCAACGCTCGTGGCAGATGCAATAAAATACATGACTGCAATTGTCTGTTTCTATCTATCGCTCCTTCAGGAAAAATCCTCCCAGTCAATGTATCACATTATATTTTGTCTAATGGCACTCCACACAACAAACGACACTAATGTAGAGGGTATGTAACACGTAATTAAGCAGATCCTAGTATTAAGGCGCTACCTCGATTTTATTTGCCATTTGCCATGGCAGATTGTAAGACAACCAGCTTACCAATGGATCTGAAATTTTGATATAGGTAAATTGATACTTTTATCTAGATTCTGCCAGAACGAAAACACGATACTGATAATTTTACTCGATCATAATTAATTTCGAAAACACGTCTAAAAAAAGTACTATTTTTGATTTTACAAGCAAGTTACACGATCTTTAAGTTTCAAAATTACTCTAATACATTCGTGACATCAATATTAAGGTTCTGTCAGAACAGTTTTTCCATAACTATTACCAATCATTTTTAAATAAAGTTTTAAGATTTTGTATTTTTTGAGCGGCATGATCATGGTAGACGCTACGCAATTCTGAACCTTATGCCCGTGCGCTAGCGATTGATACACAATAATGTACGGAGACGAGCCAGTCGAGCGATTGGGCTCTTCGGGGTTGGACCTATGCATGTTGTCGCTCCGGTCGTAGGTATATTCATTTGTGACGTGATGATCTTAGGTTTTAAATATTTTGTAAGTGTAAATATTAGTTGGCTTAGACGTTATAGGTAATAGTTATATTATTAAATTAGGTTTAGGTTTTATAATATAAAATGGCAAGAACTTAAAAAAAAATATAGTTTCTTAAAGAAAAAAGAAAACAACACCTCAAAGAATGTGCCAAAAATGCAGGAGGTGAAAAAGGCAAGGTAAATAAAATAAATTCATCATTACCTATCTATGCAACTAGTATGTAGTTATGTAATTTGTTAATTTTAGTGAAATTGTTGTTCTATTAGATAACATATTTTTGTAGTTGTAAACAATAACCATTCGTAGGAGAGTTGTACATAACTATAGGTAGATCTCGCCAAACTTTATGGTGGCTTTGGATATTGCTCGAGTCGCTGCATAAACACCATTTTAGGCAGGGAGGTAACAGCGGGTGATGGTGGGCCACATAGGTACCTACAACAAGGTTGTACGCGTATAGGTACTCGGAAGTTAGATGCGATGCGACCAGCCACTATTACATTTGGCGAGAACTTTTGGTATTCTACACTAATATTATAAAGAGGAAAATTTTGTATTTTTGTTTGTTTGTATAATGGAGAAACTCAAAACTACTGGACCGATTCTAAAAATTATTTTACCATTACAAAACTACATTACCTATCCACGAGTAACATAGGCTATATTTTATCTAGGTAAGTAATATGAGTGTTATTAGATATTATTGTAAATATTAGCACAAATCACTAAATAAGTAGCTACTACGTAAACATAAACACAAAACAAAAACAACAAAAAATCTATGGAGACTTTGTTTTGTGTTATTTTTCTTGTATTGCCTTTTAGGAGAAGTTTACAAATGAACGGATTCTGCCAGAAAAAACAATATGTGCTTTAGATGCCGTTCCAGCAACGAATTTTTAACATTACATTATTATTTATATTTCAGTTTTAATAAATATGTTTAAAAATTTATTATTATTGAGGTAGCTATAAAAAGAAATAACGCAATTCAGCATTTTTTGCGGGCGCTATCTTGGATTTTTAATTTATCAAGCCCTTTCATTTGATACCGATATTGAAGGTTTTGTAAAAAAACATGCTATTCGCCATCTGTGGCGGCGGCCATCTTGGGCCGATATTCATCAAATAAAGCTAGGAACACTTCCGATTAATTCCCATTTCAAACAAAAAAAAACTAAACAACTATCGACTCAGCCGTTCAGGATATACACAAACACACACACACAACACACCACACACATACATACATACATACAACCATGCACGTCCAACTTATCATATTAGGTTTTCATTACAAGTATTTTTTGTAAATACAAAAAAATAATAATCCGATTAAAAATTAAATGTAAGTTGCGGCTCCTTATCTTCCCTGTTCGGTTCTTTTGACCCCGCGCTGACCTCGATGTGTGCGATTCGCGCGAAGTTCAAATTTGACACATTGAGTGAAGACGATAGCTTGCGCGACGCGCGCGACGCGCGGGGCGCGCGGGGCGTAGTGGGCGGAGCTATCTAAAATGAAAATATTCGCGGTAGCGTCTTAAGACCGTAACTTTGTCGCCATTTGCCCTACTAGTTTCTAACGTTCCAACATTAATCATTAGGCGCTAATGACTTCAAAGGGCCAAATGAGACTTGCCACTGATGGATATAGATACTTTAGATAGTGTAGTAGTTTGGCCTACTGGAATCTTTTGAACGCTGTTGCAGTGTGGAAACATCATCGCGGGGTGGAATGGCGTCTCTCTCTCTCACAACTGCAGTAATATTGTTTTAAGAGGCAGAGGTAGACACTTAAGCTAGTAAAAGTACTGCTGATTCGTATAGAACTATAGATGCAACTACTCATATCACGAAACAATTAACATTGGGAGTATGAATTTTGGGATATAAAGCAAGGGCTTTACAAAATATGCATTTACCATATTTTTGAAAGAATAAACTTTAAAACAAAAAATCCAGCATCTAATTTTGCATTGGCAATGTTTACCTAAAATAAAATTCTGCGAATTAAGTTTTTGATAAAAGAAAAACAAAATGAATACATAATTAATAAACACAAACCTAATTAATGGGGTCTAAATGTCATAGGTTTTTGGTAGAAATAATTATGTTAATAGCAGTATAAAATCCCAAAAAATTGTTTGCTAAAAGAAATTATTAGTTTTTATTGTCATTGTGTCCTTTTGCGCGAAACGTTATAAAATCTGCGCAACATCTTAATAGTCTGCAGATATTATAAACACGCAAGTTTTTGACTTAGGCTTCGCACAAACAGGCCACCGACCACGGCCACTGGTGGCCAGCAAAAGCCACATAACATTTGACTTGCCAGTTCTGCGGTCTTACCAATAGGCTATCACAATATCTTCTACCAAGTTACCTACCCTAACAAGGATACAAAAACTAATCTCAATTGTCACTGAGGAGACATTTCTTCTCCACTATAAACATCAAGACAATTATACATTCACGTTAATTTAACACTTGAATTTAATTTAACTAATTGCTTAGTTCTAACCTCATTTAGTCAGGAAAGCCAAAACATCGCAACAACTGAAAGTTGCCCTCACAGTTTGTCATTGGGGTATGTAATTAAACCCCCTTAATGTTTCTTGTTAATGAGCGATCGTATGTAGGGTTGTATTAGGTCTAACCCTGTAATTAAGGTTGTGAATTATATTGGTATATATAGGTACATACCATGACTAGTTTAGTTCTACTAGACAAGATGAGAGTGTCTTTTAGTAAGAGAATTATTTGTCTGGAAATCCAACTTTCTGATTTCTGACGTGGTGCATTGTCAAGCAAAGCCTGAAACCACTTTCATAATGATTAAATTTTATTTCTAACTTTGTATCTGAGCTCCGACTTTCAATAAATATATAGTTTTGGAAGTTTTGTTTAATCTATCCCTATTAATAGTTCTAGACTGATAATTTTATAGGTAACCTCATTTCTAAATGTACGTGGTCACACAAACGAGACTTTTTTTCTAGAAGTGTTTTCGATACACCGAAACCACATCTTAGATGAACCAAATAAAACAGTGATTCACACAAGTCTAGCCAAACCATACCATGTAAGTAAAAGTTAATCACGCAATAAATTCCATGATTACTACGCTGAACTTCCTAATTCAACTGGCGTATTTAGGAATTGATCTCATGTTACCATTTTCGATTCGGAACGCCCACAAAATACTCAAGGAGACCTACCAAGACATCTTAAAGTAATTTGATCGCTGGTGTGAGAAAGAGATGCCGCTCTACACCGTGTAGTATGCTATCTCGCTTCAACATGTACAACAGTATTATTTTAGGAGCTGATGGTAGAGACACAGGACTATAAAAAGCTGGCTCTTGCTGCATCCAACAATCAACCTTGACATTTATCGAAGGTCACTTGATAATATCGCATTTAATGTAAAATGATATCATTTGTTTCTTGTGTTTTTTCTGGGCGATAGAGTGTTTTGTTTTTTTGGCAGAAAATTTTATTGTGAATGATTTTTTGAAAAAAAAAAAAAAAACAAGAACTAATGTTATACTAACCTACAAATGTCCCAAAGGGCAAATCCCTCTTCCCCAATTAAAAAAGAACCTTAAAAAGAGTTTTTTTTTTTTGCATTTTATTAAACAGCTTTCACATTAATTCGTTATTTTAATCCAGTGTGTGTTTTAGAGGCATTCAAATCACAAGCACAAATACCCAAATACTTTACAATTTAATTTACAATCGCCTTACTAAATAATAAAATAATACTCTAATCCTACATAACTGCATCAATCTGTACACATTTTATCAAGATTGATAACAATGGTTCGTGTCTCGCGTGACTTGTGATTGCTAAATCGTTGGTACATGATTGAGCGAGGATATCCTAAACCACCTTATTTGTAGAGAAACCCGGCATGAATATCCTTCGTTCTAAACAAGAGAAATATTGTTAAGGAGAATTCTTCTAAGCTAATAGTGGGTGGAATGAACTACAGCCTTTTTTTAGTATATTTTGCGTCGGCCAAACGTTATCCTGACGTCATCTCTTGAAGTAATATTATTGCGATTGTAGAAAAATGACAACCCACTACATGGAATAAAGCGGTGTCTCTCTTTAACAGCTGCAATATAACTTTAGGCACTAGTGTTAGGCCCTGTATTTTATTAATTATTCACTCACAGGAATACCTTTTAGAGAAAGGACTAATACTTTGAGGGGTAAAATAGAACAAGCAAGACATAAATGAAGAAGTAAAAAAACAGATGTGTCAATTTTTTTTTGGCCTATGTACGATGTAGATATAGCAGATGAAAATATATGAAAAGGCACAAAAGAGACGACTGGAACAGAACAAACAATGCACCAATTCCAAACGCTCAAAAGGTCAACAAAACGAAAACTGCAAGTTGAATCCCAATAGAATTCGAACCACGATTCGAATTTAATACAGCCGGGATCGTATTAAACAAACGTAATATAGAAGATCAATAAGAACCTTTGACTGTAGACAAGCCAATAACGGTTCGCGATCAGCCGGTGTACAGTACGAACAATCTCGGGGACTTCAATCAATAGCATGCTCAAACATTGACAGAATAAGGGAAGGGGTAGGTCCCAATGATAGAGAGAAATTATGTAATACTTTTGTTAGTTTTCATATTTACACTACACGTATTTTATACCAAAAACGAATCTTATTCGCGATATACGGGTAATTCGATATTTCTTTTCAATACTAGTTTCGTAGGAAGTTGATGTGGGTATAATAAAAGGGTCATTAGGTCAAAAAGTCAGTCAGTTAACATAAATAATTGATGGTTACTGAATCTAGTGGTTGGTTAATCGAATTTATTTTTAAAAGCAATTTTTTTTTTATTGTTTAGCCGTCAATGTTCCACTAAAGCTCTGCTAAAGTTAAACCATCCTCTCTTCCATTCCTCCAGAATTTCAAAGATTCAAGAATGTTAAATATACAAAAATACTGTCTATCCATTCCATTATCGGTATTACCATTATTTCTTCAACACTGAATCAACTATCTCTCACTAAATCACCAAATTCGTTCACCAAAAACTCTTTCAATCGACCGCCATCACTACCACCCAACCTTTACCTTTTACATTGATTACTATGTGGAATTACTCGCGAGCACAGAGAGATTGCGACGATGTCAGGTCAATTTCACGCGGTTTTAGCGCTTTTAAACAGGATTGCCAAGTGAACATGAAATGCTTTAAAGAAAGTTAAATCTTAAGACCGTTTTAGTAAATCGTTTTTTGATTAATCGTGTGTGGAATATTTAATATCTGAAACATTTTAAAGTATTGTTACTTGCAATATCGTAATAATGTAGCAAGTATTTTTGTTGTGTTTTAATATCGTTTTAGTATGTTTTCTCTTTTTTTTAAACACATACCTATTCTTTACTGCGACATACCTACACCAAACAAATTTCGTGTTTTCTTTTTGGTTAAAATAAACAGTTTTAACGTTTAGCCGTTACGTTTAAAGTAATAAACCAAACATTAAATTTAGAAAAAACAATTACGCAACATAAAACAGTTTGCGCGAAGTTGTATTTTTTAACAATTTCTTTTAACACTTATATCTCTATACTAATTACCTTAATGCCTCAGAAATGTTCCTTTTTGAACATAATATGTTACCGGCAACATAGTTAGTAAATAATTAAATATTGGGTAAGAGTTTATATGAAAGGAATTGTAAGTTCCGTGCGGAAACGTGTGTAACCTTATGCGGAAATATTACGTATCCGAGTTTAAAACGCTTGTCAGTTAACGACTAAATGACACACATGTTTTTGAATAATATCAATTAAAGGTGTTTATCTTGAAGATTTTTCAGGGATAGTTTAATCACCTTTTGCTTTTTAAGCTGAAAAGTATACCTACAATTTCAACCTCGATAGGTTAAAGGTGTATTAGCAAACGAGTTACTAAATGACGTTCTGAAATATGTTTTTGTCTTTTACTTTTCACTTTGCAACGACAGAGACAGAATATCACAACGATGATTTATAAATGATTGTCGATTTTTACCACAATATTTCCAAATGCTTAATTGATTCCTTTAAAAATGAATTAATTTTTCAGTCAAAACTATTTCGAACCACACCGCGTTCGATATATCAATTATGAAAGTGCATATACCTACTTAGCATTTAAATCCCTTATTAAATGCTTCTAAAAAGTGGTTACGAATAACCGGATTGCAACTATACCGTTCTTTTAACCCTTTGAGTGGCGTGATGAGTGAGGTGATTATGAGGAACGCACTTATGGGTTGCATAAGTGCATCACGCTACGCCAGTTCATCAAGTTTTTGTGTTTTCGCTGCACGCAAGGGTTATACCGATCAATCATTATTTTTGTATAAGTGTAACTTGGTATATTTAGGTTATTTTAAGGTTAGGTTACGATTTTTTGGACTTATTTTTATGTTTTCTTTAACAAGCAAAAGCCAATTGTGTTTAATCGTCTATAAAAAATGAAAAAATGCTTAAGGGAATCTTCCTACGGTCTAGGTGAACTTTGAATGAGATTGTATTATCATCGATAACAAAAATATTATCTAGCCACTAGAAGTACAAGAGAATTGGATTTAAATTATTTCCGTGATTATCTTTGCTGACATGGATTAATTTCACTGACAAGCATGCTCTTAATAAGAAAAGGATATCACTAATAGAGATTATTAAACATTAAAAATTGCCAAATCAACTATTGTTTTACTACACAGTCAAGATGCGACATATTAATTTTACATTACATTACAATCAAATTTTAGAATCTTTTGTTTACGTAAAAATAATTATTACGTTATCATACCTACTAATATTTCCAAGACCTCTCTAAATGGCAAATACATACTTAGTTTTTGCGCACCAATTTTTTCCTACACTTAGGAAGTTAAAACAATAACTCATGAATGGTCATATGATTAATAGGCCCGGAAACCGGAGGTCAAGCGTGCAGCCTGTCTCAATACCTACCATCGTGAAATTATATTTGATTTTAAAAGTCGAGACCACCAAGGTCTTATTAGTTTAACTTGTGGTTATGTTCAAGTGCTGGGTATAAGCGGTATGAGCACATGACCGCATGGCTATATTGATTGTGGTTGTCATTTTATTTGTAATTTAGGTATAGGTATGGTGTTGTAAAAATGGAAAGGGTTATTGATGTTGTAAAGCATTTTTTAATTATTAAGATGTTTGTTTTCTATTAGATTATTTAGTTTCTCAAAATGATTAAGATGAAACTTTATTTGTAGGTAATTTACGTCATACATGGTGTTGTAAAAATGGAAAGGGTTATTGGTGTTGTAAAGCACTTTTTTAGAGTGATGTTTCTTTTCTAATAGGTAGATTACTTAGTTTTTCAAAATGATTATGATGGCTAAGAGATGAGTATAAAATTATTCTTATAGTTTACTCAAAAGTCGTATAATTGTTTGTAGCTTTATTTGTAATTTTGTTTGTGCTTGATAGTGAGATCACAAAGTTAACGATTTTTGGAAATATATCTTTTTTTAAGACGATTCTCAAACTTAGAAATTAAATCTTTGTATTTTTGGAGGTTTCACCGACATTCAATTCACACGCACAATGACACCCAGACTCAGAACAAGCCTTTGTAGATCTCACAAATTATTGTCCTTCCCGGGAATCAAAACCACGACAAGTCGTGTACCGCACTCTCTATTAGGGCCTAGAATCCTTCCACTGCCTTTTAAAGTAGGTACGTCAAGCATTGCTACAATGTGTCGAGAGGGGTCTTGTTTCTACAAATGCAACACTCTTACTTCAAGAGGTGGTTATACCTCCCACCTCTGATAGTATAACAAAATCACACATATTCGTAACTATTGCAGTATAAGAGTTTACTTAAGAATAAAAACTCCAGTGAATATTTGTTTTACACATTGCCCATTTAAAGTATAATATCCACGAACAAAGCAGGCCACGGTCGCTGTGTGAATTATGAAAAACTTTATCAATTGCGACACAACCCGTTGCCATGGTTACGTTATGGCGTTTACCGTTTACGTAATTATTCTCGTTTTGTCTCGTTTATGTAAGGCTGTTATCACAGTGTAAATATATACAGTAGTTCAACTCGTCCGATTCTAAAAATAAATGCCTACTGCCGCGCGGTACGTAACAGCGATAGGGCTGCCCAACTACAACATTTTAATTACATCAACAATACATTGTCCGTTCGTCACTACGACACGCTCGCAATTGTTTCATGCCACGTTCATGCCACGATCCTATAGCGTAGGCATAAGTCCCGTTGCGCACGTTTCTATTAAGGCTTCATACTGTATATAGTATTATACTGTGCTGTTATACTGGTAAGAAGTAAATATATGACGGCGCTGTTGTAGCGCCTTTTTGGATAATCGATGGAAACCTTTATGGGCAAGAGCGAGTACCTGTCGCTCTGACGCACGGTGGATCGAAAATCGGTTTTGGTGGACTTAGGGACTTGAATTCGCAAGTGCTTGTTTTTATGCCGGATATCGCTTCTATTCGTCATTACTATGTACAAAAATGACACCCGAGTTAATTCTGCCCAAAAACGAAGGAAATATAAATTTTTTACGAAAAATTTGTATGGAGCTAGTATGAAAAATCAAATTATCTCGAAAACGGCACGTTTAACCGTAATATCCTTGGAGGTGGTCATAGTGCTAATTATTTATGATTTTTTGGTTGCCGATTTAACGAAAAATTTAATGCCGTTTTTTTTTAAAAAATCGTCAAAATATTTTTATTTTTTTTTAAGTATAAAACGATTCCTTTTGGTGTTTTAACTACACATAACTTAAAATACACACCCACACGTAGACAACTATGTTTGAGCTAGATATTTATCAACACATAATGAGTTTTAAAACTTTTCGTACAACCAAATTACTAATTTTTTATTCTTCTAATGAGTCCAAAAAGAAGTGATTAAGTAGTAAAACAAGGTTCGGGAACCACCAATAACGGTAATACTGCTAGAAAATTCTTTGAGTTTCCTAATAAAACCTCTGTTTGGATGAAGACCTCATCAAAAGATTTGCCGTAATTTTACAAGCAATTACTTCTGGAGAGCAGGTCGATATAATAAAATTTCGAGATTATGCTCGCCAAACAGCAGAAAAGTACGTATTATTATACGACTGGTACTATAATTATGTCGTCAACCGTTCATAAGTTGTTAATCCATGGGGCTGAAATAATCGAGAAAAATAATATTGTGCCGATTGGGACTCTCTCGGAAGAAGCCTCAGAGTCTCGAAACAAAGATTTTAGGAGGTTTCGAGAACATCATTCGCGGAAAAGAAGCAGGCAGGATTCCAATCAAGACATTTTAAATATGCTTGTTGTTTCTTCGGATCCTTTGCTAAGTGCACAAAGGCCTAAGTTAGATGCCAAGAAGAAGCAGAGCTTTTTTGCTGAAACTCTCGACTTAATTCAATTTCAAGAAACTGAGTTCGAGATTTTGGATATATCCAATCTGGACGCTGACTCAGAATTAGAGTCTGATAACGAGAGTGATAAGGAAAATTAGTAATAAAATATAAATGTACATATTTGTAAATTTGTATTTCAGTGTGTTTGGGATTTTTTTTGGAATATTTAATGATATTTTTTATTTTTTTTATTATTTTACTATGCTTAGTATTAATTCCTTAAATTAAATTGTTTTGTGTATAATACAACGTTGATAAAAGCGAGAGGCATTAAATGAAACCACATATTCTGTATATCATTATAAGGCTACACAACAAAAATCAAATCAATGTAAGCAATAGTAAAAAACAGCATTTTTTATGATTATTTTTCTTGTTTTGTGTGTTCTTAATATTTGGGTTAGTAACATATCGATATTTTTAACTTGGACACCAAAAGGGATCGTTTTACATGGAAAAATAAATAAAAATATTTTGACGATTTTTAAAAAAAAAACGGCATTAAATTTTTCGTTAAATCGGCAACCAAAAAATCATAAATAATTAGCACTATGACCACCTCCAAGGATATTACGGTTAAACGTACCGTTTTCGAGATAATTTGATTTTTCATACTAGCTCCATACAAATTTTTCGTAAAAAAATTATATTTCCTTCGTTTTTGGGCAGAATTAACTCGGGTGTCATTTTTGTACATAGTAATGACGAATAGAAGCGATATCCGGCATAAAAACAAGCACTTGCGAATTCAAGTCCCTAAGTCCACCAAAACCGATTTTCGATCCACCGTGTGACGGAACGTCAGTTCGTTGGGTGGCCGAGTTGCGAGTGGCGGAGGAAGAACGAGCAACGGCCCCGAGCGGACATCAACGACGGATCGTCTAGCCACATATTGTTAAACGATTTGTATTCTCAATGGCCAATTATAGTCTTGATTGTGATTGTGAACTACGCTTATTTCTTAAACCTCGCCCAACCACCCACGTAATAATGGTCCATCCTGATACCGGCGCCTCTCGCCGTTATCAGAAGTGGGATGGATCCGCTGCCCACAGAGAAGTAATGAGATTCGCCAGCCCCAACATAGAAGCAACGATGATATTCAACGAAATTTGTTAAAACTGCAAAATCGAAACATTTTGACAAGTTCTAGAAGAAAACAAAAGACGAGAAAACTGAGCGTCACAATGTAAAACGAGCACATCGAAGGAGTCAACCTACAAGGAGTCCGGCTTTCGTCTGCTGCAATCGCCGTGCCGCGCCGCGCCGCAGCGACGCGTCGAGGAGCACTACACGAGAAGCTACGACGGGAATGGAGAAGTCGACGAGTGTTGCAGTCACTGCGGCTGCCGAGAGGTGCAGTCACAGCAGCTGCCGGGAATAGGATCGACGAGTAGTGCAGTCACAGCGGCTGCCGAGAAGAGGATCGACCGCGACCGACCAACGGGTGAACGAGCCTGATCCTGCTGCAATGGAGGCTGAGCTGTACTGCGAGCTTCGTGGGAAGCCCCGGTACACGGATTGGACACGCGTGCACGGCGCGTGCGAGGAGTGACAACGAAGGATGTGCCCCGAGGACGGCGCACTGTCAGGAGAGGCCGTGTTAGCTAAAACTTAAGTGTGGGTAGTTTCTATTCCCACCACCTATAAAAGCGAGTGGAAAGGTGGTTGGCATCGATACTCGGATCACCAATAGCACCTTACGTGAGTTGTCCGTAAGATCGCTGAGCACAAGGCGTTCCAGTGGACGTGACTGCGGGCACGGTCTACTGCGTGGCGAGCAGGCGTCGCGCAGTGTGCGCACGCCACCGCTGTCGTCTGTGGTCCCAGAGCTGCCGAGCAATTGTGGATCCTGGAATGCTGTACTGGGCCGAGCGCGACGCCGGCCCCGAGCGCCTCGTGGCCGCCGACGGCGCCGCGCAGGACGCGCGCACGCTGCTGGACGCGCAGGCCGACCCGCTGCTGTCCGACGTCTGCGTACATTGATGAATCCGGTGAGTAGTTTTCATTTTGGTATGATTCTGGTGCTGAGTGCTCACTAATGAGAGAGTCACTATGACCGGTATAGGTCTGGCTAACGTTGTTAGTACTGTGTAGATTCATACTAGATGGGGACCGTTACTTGTTGAAGGCATCAGATTCTGCCCATGACAGACTGAGAAGGACGCCTGAAGCTCGAAATGTTGTTAATGTATTGGTTGATCAAGATAGTGATCAGGTATCTAACACATCGCGCGATTGAGTGAGGTGGCCGGAGGCAGCTGGCCTGAGGCGAGGTGGCCGGAGGCAAGGAGGCCAAAGGCGAGGTGAATGAGGTCGCGATATGTGTTGAGATGTTGAGATGTGATAATGATGAGTTAAACATTGTGAGAGAGAGCTTCAGAAATCCCTCGAAGTTAATTGATTACAAGTCAGTAAGAGAAAATTGTTTCTGGTATAAGTTAGATTAGCACTCGTGATTGTCTTAAAGCGATGTTTTGTTGGTCAGAGATGACCGAGCGGTAGTAAATACTACTTGTGGTATTTTCCTTTACAGATTCACACGAGGAGAGGTGGTATATGTCGGAGAGTTCGTATACCTATTGTACCTGCGTGGTGTAACGCCGATGACAGCGACAATATGATGATTGTTTGTGGAACATCAAGTATGAGAGTCGTGGAACTGAATTGCTTGGGTGAGGTCTGTACTGCGCCGTGAAAAGGATTCTTGGAGGATGAACCCTGATGACGAACGGATGGAAGTACTGAACTCGTCACACTGTGATACGTCACCAACACCTGCGGTATTTTGATGCATCCGGTGAGAAGTTTTCAGTTTGTTATGTTAGCACTGTAAAAAACGGAATGACCGTGACGGCGTCAGATTGTGCGATGCGATTTGGTAGAAATGGCGGTGTTGCCCGGTTCTTATGCTGTAAGTTCGAAGGGGCGCACTTGTCCAGTCCAAATGCGTTGAAAGGTCGAAGGGGTGGTGTCATCCGGTCTGCAAGTTGGCAGTCGAAGGGATGCATTTACCCGGTCCTTGTAAGATGGCTTGCTGTAGCTAAGTTTGTGATATGGTGTAGTCAAGTGTAATGATATCAGGATAGACGAGCGTTACATGTCGCAGTAAAGTCATGATTTTTGATTCTTAATAGATTATGAAGAAGGAGTGCGCCCAGGGACGGGCGTGTGTCAGTCCGGCCGTGACGGCGCTGTTGTAGCGCCTTTTTGGATAATCGATGGAAACCTTTATGGGCAAGAGCGAGTACCTGTCGCTCTGACGGAACGTCAGTTCGTTGGGTGGCCGAGTTGCGAGTGGCGGAGGAAGAACGAGCAACGGCCCCGAGCGGACATCAACGACGGATCGTCTAGCCACATATTGTTAAACGATTTGTATTCTCAATGGCCAATTATAGTCTTGATTGTGATTGTGAACTACGCTTATTTCTTAAACCTCGCCCAACCACCCACGTAATAATGGTCCATCCTGATACCGGCGCCTCTCGCCGTTATATAATAGTAATTTGTGACAGTTATGATGGTAACTTTAATTAGAAACGGTTTTTAATAAGAATTTTGTAATAGAAGATGTTCCTGCAGGCGGTTGTTGCACCGACGTAACTGATGACCGGGCGTCAATGTATTTGAATGATATGGTTATTAAAAATAATAGGTCTTAATTAAAGTGTTAGCGATGCAGTAAACCATAGTAACTTATCTAGTGTGTTTGCTTATATAGCATCAAGAAACTAAATTAGTTTTAGTCAAAGGGAATAAATGAGTAAGGCAAGGTTGATAGCAAATGTTATCCCTGAATTGTAGGCACGTAAAAATAATTAAGTAGCTAGGTAGGATAGGCTGGCTACAAAAAAAGGACCTTTACCAAAAAAACAAATAAATGTATAAATTAAATCCCAAAAAAAAAGTCCCAAAAAGGTTTACATTAAAACAGAAGAGATACCTCGTAAACAGGGTGCGTTTTCCGGGTGAATAAATAAATAAATATTTTCTTGGCTTTCCGAATAATATAATGTTACGACTCTATTTATTGTGAACATAAATCCTCTTAAGTATCTAATATTGGTGTTGTGATATATTTATTAATTTATTTCTGCTTGTGTAAGGAAGTGCTAAAGTAGGTTAGAGTGAACTCGGTCCTTTTTGTAGTTGGGGGCTATTTAGGGTATATACTCGTAATATCTAAAGGGGCGAATACTTGAAGGCAAGTAGGGGTAAGATCCAAGGGAAGATCCAAACGAAGTCTAAATCGTTCAAAACTTGGTTATAATCTAGGTGGCTACCTAGATATACTTCCAGATATTTCTAATGAAATAAATTAACTATTTGAAGTGGGCTAGATTGATAGTGTTACGGTTAAATGTGGCACCAAGCCAGAATGCATATAAATAAATATGCAAATAGATAAAACACAGTTATATAACGTTGGCATGATCTGAGTTTTGGAATTGGTAATATTGGTGGGAAACTAACAAACTCGCATAATTTAAAACATAAAATATATGATATCAAACATTCCATGAAAAATAAAGGTTCAGAAAAGTCTACTGACTTAAGCTTCTTTACTTGAAATAAAATTTCTTGTAAGAATCTCAACTTCAAAATATCCATAATTATGTGTACCTCGTGCTTCATCTTATTGACTTCAAATTTATAGGCTATTCAATATTCTACCATAAACCTCTCAATTCTAAGTACTATAAGTTTATTTATAAGCCTTAAAAGACTAGAAACAAGGCTAACAAGATCATCGGACTTCACAATTATGAGAATCCTTTCACAATCATGGTCTACGGAACCTTCGTGCGATATCAAAACTTTTTGTATTTCATAAATGTTAAACGTCTAGACTAAGGATACTTGAGATCATGATTCACTGTTTCATTGTTCATTGCAAAACCTTGAGGTATCCCTTAATAAAATAATAGGTTGTTAGATAACCCCGGCTTGTGAGAACTCGAAATAGTCATCAATTTTTCAGCTTGATCAAAAAAATCTGGAGTCCTACCACTAAAAGCATGTTATTGCATTTGTATAATAACTTAAACCTTTGAATAATGCATTAGTTGTAGAATTAATTGTGATCCTTCAGTTTTGCTTCGAAAGTTTTAAGTGCCTTTAGGTGTTCAACCCCTTTCTATATTCACATTTAAAATCCTAAAACTCCAACCCCATACTAATGGATAAATCACCTATTAGAAAACCATCAATAATTTAGCATTAAAAACAGCGTTTCGCAAACCAAGTTTTACTTCAACAAGCCATTCTTTCTTATTGAAAACATTCCTTGATCAAAGACAATTGAATCTCATACTTCCAATAAGACAATAAGCAATCAACACGTTTTATACCTGTATAGGTAGGTAGGTAGGTATCACATCACTCACCGTCCTTGCTACATTTAGAGAGGAATAGAGGCCTTTCGAAAATTCCTTTACACCAGCCATTAAACCTTGTTATAACAACAACACTGGTCTATCATAATGAAATCTGTTTACATAGTTTTTGCCTGTGAACTTTAGAGCTAGCATAAATTTACCATTTCCAGATATTTGAGTCCTAGAGTACATAAAGTTAATGGAATGTCAGTCATCGTTGGAAACGCGTGATTTGCGATTTGCGATGTACGAGCAGTTTTGTTGCTTGTGAAATTATTTTACCTGCATGCGATCACGTTTTGCACACGAGTAGTTCCATGCTAATAAACAAAGGCACTTAATTAATTTTATAATGTCTTTTACGTCATTTTAAATTGGAAGGTCATTTACATTTTAGTTGATCTAAAATTGGAATGTCTGATGCCAACCAAAATTTATTCTTATTCCAATGTATTGAATAACCATTTTTTAATAAAGTTGTATCTTCTTGTTACAGAATTGCGTGAGGCTTTTGAAGCCGAGGCTCAGGAGGTGAAGAAACCTCGTCTGCTGCTCACCGCCGCCGTCCCCGTCGGTCCCGACAACATCAAGGGTGGATACGATGTGCCTGCTGTTGCTAGGTTGGTACCTCTCATTTCTATACCTTTATTTGTCTCTTTGGGTTCAAATGTTTATTCTGTCTTCTCTTCTCTTGTTCACGAATAACACATTACTATGTAGGATTTAATACCCTTATAATTCGACATATATTATATTCATTCATATGGACCGATAAATTCAATTTGGTGCTAATAGATTTGAGTGATGAATGGACAATGAAACTAAAGCAACAAAACTCGTTTCCTTACTTTAGTCGATTACATTATTCATCCAAAATACTCTCATCTGTATTTGTCGTATTTATGGAGTTTCTTTATTCCCCAGCTGCGGTCCAAAAGATAATTTCGCAAAATGTCCATTTACCCTTACAACTTCACAAAAACTTTTTTATACCGAACCCTATACATTAACTTCCAGAGTCCATTTGTATTTAAATACTGACCCAAATAATTTATACTGAGTAGAAACAGTGTCGCACGGTCGATGCAAATTTTTCTTTTATTAATATTTTTTTATTGTTTTACCCACTCCATGTGTTTTCCCACATTCGAATACATTGTTCTGGGGTACAACTGTTTCAAAGTCATCGATTAATGAAACTTTATTCTAATCTATACCTTACGTATTAGTAATAAGGACTAATATGTTTAAAAGGTTAATTTTGTGAAGCTTAAATAAATTTGTTGAACTAGGCACGAATTTTGATGTTTTGCTTATCACCCTTTTGATATGTCAATCAAAAACATTTTAATTCAGCCTTAAAAGCAGAATCAGCTGGTTGTGAAATTCATTGTTTGAAATTCTGATTTGTTGATAAACATTTTGATATTTAATTAGTTTGTTGAGTGTTCGAATGAGTAAAGTACGCACCTTAATGAGAAAAGTACTTGAATTTGTTACACACATATATTTATGTCGTTTAATTGATTCTAATCAGAACCAATTCAATTTAACGACAATATTTTTACAAGACATCTGTTCAGCAATAAGACAATCTAAGTTCTACAAAATATTTAATGATACCTAAACCACATGAACATCTCACACAAAATGTAGTATCCCAAGAAAATCTACTCATCCATTTCTTTGTTACCAGTTACTTGGACTTCATCAACGTGATGGCCTACGATTTCCACGGTAAATGGGAAAGGGAAACCGGTCACAACGCTCCCCTTTACTCACCATCTTCCGATTCTGAATGGAGGAAACAACTGTCTGTCGACCACGCTGCCCATCTGTGGGTCAAACTTGGTGCTCCTAAAGAAAAACTTATTATTGGTAAGATTTTTGAAAATCATTTTGTACTTTGTCAATGATAAATTGTTTTACATTGTAAATTGTAATTTGAGCAGCTAATTAAAATTTCTCATTCAAAATTACCTCACAAGTCACATCACAGTAAACAAACTAATCTCAAACGCGTATCATATTTCCGCGAACCCTACAAATAAGCCAGTATCTCCAAGAATTTCCAAGAAAGGCACATTTTGATGACATACATAATTTCCAGGTATGCCAACATACGGACGAACCTTCACCCTATCCAACCCTAATAACTTCAAAGTGAATTCTCCAGCCAGTGGGGGAGGTAAAGCTGGCGAGTACACAAAGGAGGGGGGCTTCCTTGCCTACTACGAGGTTATTATAATTAAAAAGTATTGCTTCAAGTATGAAAGTGATTTATGCTTTGGGATCCTGTTTATGAGCTTCTATTAGGAAAATGGTGGCGTGCGTTGATGGATTTATTGAAGCTCGTATTGTTAATTAAAGTCTCGTTTGACAAGATTGGTGGCGTAAATTAATATTTATTTACTCTTAATAAAATCGTGTTATGGTTTTTAATAGTATAGTTTTAGTCTGAAAAATTCTTAACGCAAGTATTTTTACTAAACGAACTTCCTATTAATTATTATTATTTTGGTTTTGAGAACATTTTGTCTTCATAATATTATATTTTTAGGTGTGTGAAATTCTAAGAAACGGTGGTACCTACATCTGGGACGAGGAAATGAAGGTCCCATACGCTATCCACGGTGACCAATGGGTCGGTTTTGATGACGAGAAATCTATCAGGAACAAAATGAGGTAAGATAAAGAAAAAAAAATATCTTTCCATCTTCAATTTACTACAGTAGGTTTTAGACTGGATTTGGGATCTAGACGAAAACAAACAATAGTGTTAAAAATAAAACAAGGATTCACGATTAACATTATGATAAGCCCTAAGCCATAAAAGAAGCATTTTAAAAGTGTTTCAAAATTTGTCAAAAAATTAAGATAAATAAATTCGTTTTTTCTCCAGATGGATCAAGGACAACGGCTTTGGTGGTGCTATGGTATGGACTGTTGACATGGATGACTTCAGCGGCAGCGTTTGCGGCGGTGATGTCAAATACCCACTGATTGGAGCTATGAGGTAAATATCCGATACTAACTATTTAAGAACGTTCACAAAGTTCGCAAACAAGAACGGATTTACAACGCTCCTGAATACGATCAAATATAACAACTGAGTATTGGGGCTATAACTGTACTCCAACCTCATAGGTGTCTTAAACATTTTTAGCTGTTTGTATAATTATCTCCTTTAGTTCATCTACTTTCATTGCTAATCGTAGATACTTCATCAATATTCTCAAATGAAAAAGATCTCGATAATCAACTCAATCTTTTCAGAGAGGAACTCCGCGGCATCTCTCGTGGTAAGGACGCCAAGGACGTCGACTGGGCCTCAGTGGCCTCCAGCGTTCTCATCGAGGAGACCGAGAAGCCAGAACCGATCAAGATCAGCCTCTCCGAAGTCCTCAGCAAGGTCAAGACCAAGCCCACCAAGAACCGCATCGTCATCAAGAACAACAACAATGCTGCCCTTGACAAGAACAGTAAGATATTCTGTTAAATTTTTTAACCGACATAAAAAAAGGAGGAGGTTTTCAATTCGAACGTACTTTTTTTTTACTAATTCGTAATGATAATGGAGAATAAAGGATTTATTGGACTCTTTTTTAACAATACTTGGCAATATTTTTGGTGGTATACTGACGTAATTTGGTAAAATTTTCAATAAATTTGATGGACAACACACACACACATAATAAACAACAATTTATCATCGGAAATGTTAATAGTTTAAAATGGAAATGAATTTGCGAACCCAAAGCCGCTAGCTAAATTAACGCTTTTAGTGCAGTGTAAATTAATGTTACACGTCATTATTATTGTTAATTGTTTTTAGGCTTCTATTAAGTAATTAGTGGATGTCATAACGTGTCGTTACGTACGCGATAATGTCTATATATCCGCATTCAGCTGAATAATTATACATCGACAAATATGAAAATGGTGTCTATAAAAACACTTTCTCATGTCGATAATTGGTTGTTAGCCAAACCCATAATGATTGTCTTTTAGTTTAAACGGTTTAACTTTCTAAAATTTTAAATGATTGTTTAAATAACTTAGGAATTTTAATAGTGATTGTGTAAGCTTGTGTTACTTCAGCAGCGCATTGTCTCATATTTATAATTATTACATAAGGTGATAATATGCAGGTATCTCTGGGCACTTGTAATGAGGTAACTAAATTCAAGCACACACGCGGTTATATATTATATACTTAGGTACTTTTCAAATGACAGTTACATCCTGAGTAAAATTATATTTTATCATCATATCCGGGAAACTTTTCAAGACAAGAAAAGTTTCAAGGAATTTCCAATATTGAATTTTCTAACTTCGGCTCAAAAGCCATAACTTTTATAGAACGCACGCAAAGAGCTTAAGTCACAAAAACTTAAAACACAGGATTATCTTCGAAACTTCAAAGCGTATAAAGTTACGATTTCGTTTAACAAAACTCTTTTGGGCACGTCAAGCGCAAAGCTACGATGTAAACATGTTTGGGTAAATCCATTTTCTAACATCGGGAAAAATAAACGATGGCTGAACACAAATGGAAGATATTTTTGAGTCCTGAACACTTCACTAGACACCTGTATTGACAGGCCTTGCTTGGCGTTCCCCGAATAATATTTTAAGCATTTCACTGCATATTTTAATATCGGTGCGTCTTATTTGACCTAAATTCTGAGAGCTGCCAAAAGAAAATACATTTTAGAAAGTCGTATCAGCAAATACTGAACAACATTAGGTAGAACATTTTATACTAAGAAAAGAAAAAGTTAACGAATTCCAACAACACCGATACAACCTCAAGAACTCCGTTCAATAAGAACCGAAAAAAATTAAGATCTTGGAAAACAAAAAGTTTGTTCACATAAAGTTTCATTAGCAGACATTCTTAGTGGAAATCTCTTAACAGATGGAACAAAAACAACGGAAAGTGTATTTGACACTAAAAGCTCGACATTCAACCGAGTACCGCAAGGGTCACTCTTAGGCCTTCTGTTGTTGCCAAGAATGGCTTAGGAAAGTCGACAATTCGTGACATAGTTGCTAAAAGTTTGAAACATCGAGTGCTTTCACGTTCAAGTTGTACCAACGACCAGAATTTTGTGATCCCTGAAAATATGTCTGCAAACAATAGAGCATCACATTGTTAGGTGAATGAGAGCGCGTGGTAGGTCTGCTTAAATTGGTGGGAAGGTCCTAATGGGGTTTGTGATTTAATACCGTCAAGTTTATGACATCGCCAACCGACGTCTTAACAAGTAGGTACAAGGTTTAT
The DNA here is from genome assembly GCA_941860345.1 of Chrysodeixis includens. NCBI lineage: Eukaryota > Metazoa > Arthropoda > Insecta > Lepidoptera > Noctuidae > Chrysodeixis > Chrysodeixis includens. The sequence goes on from OW796097.1 coordinate 13,227,423, forward strand.
GGCCTCTTAAGAGATCGTTATAAATAGTATGTTTTCATTGTATTACTTTACTTTGGTGTCATCTAGGTTCAATTTAATTAAATTATAACACCATAGTTTCATGCTAATGTGATATTTGAAATCGTAATAACAGACAAGGAATTCGTAAAAGTAAAATAGTAAAAAAATAACAATTTACGTGACCCGCTTTCTGAAACAATAAAGAGAAAATGGGTATATTTGAAAAGGTCTTATCTAAAGACAAAAATCAAAAGTTTCCGAAGCTAATGACAAAACAATTATTCTGAATATTTTAGATCTCAAAATCTATTTTCTGTGATCGATTACACTCTGATGGTTGATTGATGAGCTTTTTAATAAAACATCAAATGAATAACAAATTACGATGGCATATTTCGAAATTGATTCCATCCTACGTTTTAATACGAATTAGGAAATCCTGATCTCATTTTTAATTCATTGCTAACAGCGACGTTAAAATTGAATTTTACAAATCAAATTTCAAACCTGCTTTGATTGTATTTTTTTTCAATAAAAATGATCATTTTTTAATATACTAATCGAGGCCTATCACTAATGGAACTATAATAATTTGTAGACTTTTTTAAGAATTTCTTCCAAAAAATATTGTATCGCTATTTGAGACCACCTGAAAACGGCAAATGGGATGTAAAAATGCTAATATCTTAAAATATTCTTCAGTCTATCTAAAACTTCATTTTTTTCCTCAGGGCGTGAACCTCAAATCCTTTGCTACTTGACTTCCTGGTCTTCGAAAAGGCCGTCAGCCGGTCGCTTCCTGCCTGAAAACGTAGACCCTACTCTCTGCACTCACGTCATCTATGCCTTCGCCACCCTCAAGGACCACAAGCTCGCTGAAGGAGACGAGAAAGACACTGAAATGTATGACCAAGTTGTAGCTTTGAGAGAAAAGAACCCGAATCTGAAGGTATGTTGGTTTTGCTTTTTTGGTGACGTAGTCCTTTCTACAAGTAAAATTATTGATTTCTTTTTTGTTTTATTAGTGTGTACTAGTAGATCAAGGGTAAAAAAATATTGAAATTATGGAAAAATTAAGTGCTTGACTAGTGTGATACTTTATTACCACGCTAGCTCACTACAGATTGGCAATTTCTGAAATCAACATTTGGAATTCAGGTTTTCTCACGATGGTTTTTCTTTACCGTACTTTGTCAGTAGTGTCTTAGAATAATTAAGAAAGTGCATATAACTTTGAAAAAGGCACATAGGTACTTGCCTGCCCTGGGGTTCGAATCTACACCTCATGCATACAAATCCATACATAGAACAGCAAGGCCACCAAGACTTACGCTGGTATTTTACTTATCTAAAACCCTTTCCCTTAGATTCTCCTCGCCATCGGTGGCTGGGCCTTCGGCTCCACTCCCTTCAAAGAGCTGACCTCCAACGTGTTCCGCATGAACCAGTTCGTGTACGAAGCCATCGAGTTCCTCAGAGACTACCAGTTCAACGGGCTTGATGTGGATTGGGAGTACCCAAGGTAAGGACAAAGTTTCATTAGTTATGGGTATAATACGTATTATAGGAGATTATTACAATGTGTGACAGAAACTATACTAAACAAAAACATTTGAGAGATTAGACGTTATGGAGTTTCTTGCCGGTTTTTCTTCATCAAAATGACATTTTGGAATCGCACAACTAGAGTCAGTAACGTTTTTTTTTCCAAAAGGCCTATTCGAAATAAAAACCTATCGAATTTTATTTTTTTTATGGCGAATTTCAGCCTCTAAAATAATGTCACGAATTTTCAAATATAAGGATATTGTACCCTTGAAATTTACTATTATTGCGAAAAGCCAATGAATTGGCTCATTGTTACAAAACATTAATTTACATTTTTAAGATATATTTTTTAAGATCATTGCCAACGTGAATCCTTATGAAAGGTCATGAATCCACACGGTATAATGGGTAAAAACTATGTAACCCGACCTTTTTTCTCTTTTTGTTTGGAATTTCTCGACGAAAAGTGTTTTAGTAGAAATTCTATTTTTGTTAGGGATAAGTCTATTTGAGGGTATGATATCGACACTGGTGTGAAAGCCTTACATAATATTGTATACACTGAAAATATTGGTTTAGAAGCAAGTAGAGCAGTAATGGAACGCACGGCATCGGTAATAGTGAAATGCAAAAGTCAACTTTACTGCATTGGCTTAAGGTTTCTGTAATAATAAAGAGGTTAAGTGGTATCAAGTAATTTTGAATAATTGTTGATACTATAAATTTATGAAAAAGAAATACTTTTTGACGCCATTACAAAGTTAAGAACAGCATTGTGATTTGTTTTATAATTTTGTACTGGTTTTATGTAATGCGTTGTGTAATAATAATTTTAATTCTTGACTTTGTCAATCAGTTTCTTGGGTAGGTATTAGCTTAAATAAAAAATTTTAAGTAAAAAATTTTTTTAAGAAAAAGCTTTTATTTAAACGCTCTAAAAAGAAGAAAATAAAATATTCCTTTTGGATTATACTAACAACTCCTCATTATACACAATTTATATATAATAATAAAAGCTTGTCGCTCGATTTACCACAAATTATTATGATATAAAGGAATGTTGATAGGTATGTAAACCTCGCGACAAGCTTTTATTATTATATATAAATTGTGTATAATGAGGAGTTGTTAGTATAATCCAAAAGGAATATTTTATTTTCTTCTTTTTAGAGCGTTTAAATAAAAGCTTTTTCTTAAAAAAAAATTTTACTTAAAATTTTTTATTTTTTACTTTTTAGTTATCGCTGGCTAGGTTCCTCAGTCTGTTCAAGTTATTATTACTTTCAAAATGCCCTCTTATTTGATACCTATTTTGTAGAAGTAGACTAAAGGTAAATATTCCGCCATCCTGCATGGTCCGCCATATTGGATTCAGAATGACGTCATATTCTTTTTCTAGTCACTCTTATCAAGCCCTTTCATTTGATACCCATATTGTAGAAGTAGACTAAAGGTAACTATTCCGCCATCCTGCATGGTCCGCCATATTGGATTCAGAATGACGTCATATTCTTTTTCTAGTCACTCTTAACAAGCCCTTTCATTTGATACCCATATTGTATAAGTGGATTAAATATAACTGTTCTGACATCTTGTATGATCCGCCATATTGAATTTAGAATGACGTCACATATCGTATCATATATTGTCATCCAAACAAAATGCGTCCACAAAATTTCAGCACAAACGGTTGATTATATCTACTTCAAAATTGAGTTCAAAGATTTCACCCGAACACACAAATATCCATACATTGCAAGTTAAATAAAAGCTTTTAAAAATAGGGGATTAATTAACTCAGTTTCAACTGTCTGTGATTGGTAATCAGATTGTCTGCAATCTTAATTTATAGTCACGATACTGCATGGTGAATATGATAAAAACTCCTAGAAATAAATAATCAGAAGAAATTAATCTAAAAATTAAAATTAATAAAAAGAAAAAATGAATACACTAAAACAGTAAATAATTGTCTATAACGAGGTATTGCAATGTTAGACACATAATTAATTTTATTCTCTTAATTAATTACACAAAATTCTAGAATAGTAGGTAATTTGGTATTAGATCTAACCTCTAGACGGAGTCATATATACGTTGTATATTTTAATTTCAAAACAACACACAAGTAATTAATAGGTACACCTAAGATAAATCGATTCCAGCAATTATGTACAAATCTTAGGTTAATAGACAAATTAATTTGATATTATTTCTGTAATAAAAAAAAAAGAAGCTTAATATACCTAAGCTAACGATATTACGTATGAAAAAAGAAGATATTCTGCATCGCCCCCAAATAATAATAGGGATAAGGGCCAGGGAATGATGATGATACCAAAGCTAGTATCGATATACTATACTACTATGCAGATTTTCGATGGGTCGTTAATAGCTGCGTTTACCCTAATATCGGTAAGCTAGTACCCCAAATGGATCGATGCAGAATGCGCTGGGTCTTGTTCAAAACTTGGTGGAATAGTTTCTTTAAACTATGTTCAGGACCTGGATTAAGTTTTAAACACTAGATGAAAACTTGACAAGAATTCTCTTTGAAATCTTAGGGAATACAAAACTTAAGGAGTATGCCTCACCCGAAGTATGCCTTTAATATGTGAACTTGGTTTTGGAACTTGAATAATAATATTTACCTTGGTGGCTAGCTAGCGAGTTAAATGAAAATAGATGATTGTAAACTAATACATTGAAACTAAAGCATTCAGGGTTCAAAAATCCTCTTTGACATTTGTTGAATTATTGTTGTTTCGATGGGCTCATGATGTATGTAACTTAATTAAATAACTGATTTATTACCATAAACGTGTTTAACTTATATGCTAGTTTTCAAGTCTTATAGTCTGTAAAAGTCTGATTATTCTATTTTTTTTTAAGCGACTGTAACACTTGTAATTTATTCGTTACCGCGAGGGATTCACATACATTTAATTCAAATTCACAACAAATCAAACATATCGTTGTTTTGCGTGGGAATAGAACCCACGACACATCGCGCACAGTATACCTATCTAATCGATATGGTGACCCATACTACTGGGCTATCAGTTCAGTCAATTTCAATATCTTTAATCTTTTTTGCAGAGGAGCTGATGACCGTGCTGCTTTCGTATCCCTGCTGAAAGAACTGCGTCTGGCCTTCGAAGGAGAAGCCAAGACCTCTGGCCAACCAAGACTGCTGCTGTCTGCTGCCGTGCCTGCCTCATTCGAAGCTATCGCCGCTGGTTATGACGTGCCTGAGATCTCTAAATACTTGGTTAGTCATGTTCGATTTTAATAATGTTTTTTTTTTTTTTATATTTATCCTTCGTTTTGTGATTATGTCATTATCGTTAATGTTAGGAAGAGCAAAAACATGGAAGCTTTTGTATTCTGTGTCGGAGACAAGCCACCGTCTGTCACAAGTGCTATGTGATTTCTATAAAACCAGTATGAAATCATCCAATCATTGTGCGTGTCCACTTGCCACATACTTTAAAACATGTCGGCAACAAGAAGTGCCTTTATTTGCGCAGCCCTTATAGTTCAAATTTAGATAAATTTATTTTTTGCCTTGCTTGTCAGCTGTAATATGATATTATCATTGACAATAAACAAAGAAAGCCAAATAGTTGTTTAAATAAAATAGTTCAATATAGAATCTACTTGGAAATTTCCATTTGTAATTTGTTCAACTTGCTACGATAATTGAATGATAACAGAAATTACACGTAAGCTGAAGCTAATAACAGTTTGATTAGTATTCTAGCTTTAGAAAGTGTGCCGTTTGCGGAGGTAGCTTTCACCATATTATCTATAGATAATGAGCTAGAAACGCCTGGAGCTATTTTCTCAGTGTTATTTTTTATTTCGACATGTGTGACACAAAAAGAAAAAATAAATAATGAGTTTGAAATGGCTACTGTTTTCTCCAATTTCTTACTTTCCGTTAATTTGTTTTTGTCTTTAACTTCAGTTTCAGTAACGCCTTTTAGTCTTTCGTATATTTTGTCCCCTGCTTACCTTACTATTATTCAACATAGTCTTATCGGTGCCTAACCAAATCTTCTTCCAGGACTTCATCAACGTAATGACATACGACTTCCACGGCCAATGGGAACGCCAAGTCGGACACAACAGCCCTCTCTTCCCTCTCGAGAGCGCCACCAGCTACCAGAAGAAACTTACTGTGGTGAGTACCTATACCTTAATGCTCCTATAGAAGAGTTTATAGAAACTAAATAGACGAATAGATTGTTACATCTTATGGATATTATTTTAGATTAATTGATGACCAAGATAACATTACTTTGGATTTTTCTATAAAATTACCATCATTTTTAAATACGAGATTTTTCGCATTCATGTTCTCACATTTATTTTTATTTCTTGTTTTTACCCTTTTTAAATAGCCTATGGATTACTACTTCTAGGCAGAGAGCTCCTCTATGCCTTTCATAAATTTGCTTTGTCTACACTTAACTAATCTCCAAAATTTCTTCCACCTACAGGATTACTCAGCCCGCGAATGGGTCCGTCAAGGTGCTCCCAAAGAGAAGCTGATGATTGGTATGCCGACTTACGGAAGGTCGTTCACCCTCATCAACGACACGCAGTTCGATATCGGAGCCCCAGCATCAGGTGGTGGTAAGTCATAAATTAAGTCACGAAATTATTTCTGTGAAGACTTCAGAAGGAATGCTGGTCTGGGCATCAGAATATTCAATCAAGACTTAGTTTTTAAACACTTTGAACTAAAATAAGCGTTCGAAAACTGAAGCTATCTTATACCTACTTAACGATGATAACTGTTAGAATTGAATAACGAAATGCAGGTACGAATTCAACTGCAGATGTTTTCGTGATCTGTAGTTAGTTTTTTCTGGTCACATCTTTTCCTACCTCATTGTTATCTAGTATTCTAATCGATACCTTGTAAATTATTATCCAGACATTAAAGAAGTTTCCATACTCACTACAGGTTCTGCAGGCCGTTTTACCAACGAGGCTGGTTTTATGTCGTACTATGAAATCTGTGAGTTCCTCCGTGAAGACAACACCACTCTTGTCTGGGACAACGAACAGATGGTGCCTTTCGCGTACAGAGATGACCAGTGGGTTGGATTCGACGATGAGAGATCACTCAAGACTAAGGTGGGTTTGCAGTGTTTTCTAATGTTTTATCAATTCTATTTGAGCCAATCTCAAAACCGTTGCAAAATGATGTTGAAACTTACAGAAATAATTTAAGTTTTTGTTTCACTAAAAAAAATATTTTTGTGAGAGAGAAGAACTATCCATCCAATTTATTTATTTATTTTATATTGTAGCCATACATCTCAAAAAACATTTCGAAAAAAAAAGGCTCAATAAATTATAGTTTTTTTAACCTAAATAAGATTCCAATGCTGGGAAAAGGCCTCCTCTTTCTCCTTCCAAACCTCCCTGTCTTTTACGATTTCTAGCTACGTGCGACCTGCATATCTGACAAGATCATCACACAGATGAAATTAAAAAATATGTAACAAGAAATATATTTGTTCTCCAGATGGCGTGGTTGAAAGAAGAAGGTTTCGGTGGTATCATGGTCTGGTCCATCGACATGGATGACTTCAGAGGCTCCTGTGGTACTGGGAAGTACCCACTCATCACTGCCATGAAGCAAGAGCTTGGAGACTACAAAGTCAGACTGGAATACGACGGACCTTACGAGTCATCTAGCCCTAACGGACAGTACACTACTAAAGATCGTAAGTATTTTTGGCATATTTTATTCCTTCCTGACATCAAAAAGATAAAAAAAAATATACTCACAGGTTTCATAACTGGGATACACTTCTTGGAATACGAATCATGACATCAATCAGACATGGGATAAAATTACTGTAACGAACTAAATATATTTTGTTTAATCTAAAAAAATAACTGACCAGTCTGACCTGGTTTGTTCCCATACAGGGAAGGTTCTCTAATAATGCAAAAGTAACTAAAGACTAATCGAAACAACCTCTTTCTAGCCAACGAAGTCGTTTGCGAAGAAGAAGACGGCCACATCTCCTACCACAAAGACAGGGCTGACTGTACCATGTACTACATGTGTGAAGGAGAGAGGAAACATCACATGCCTTGTCCCTCGAACCTGGTCTTCAACCCTAACGAGAACGTCTGCGATTGGCCAGAAAATGTCGAAGGATGCACCCATCACACTCAAGCCCCCGCCGCTCGACGATAAGCTAACAGAGCTACTGTTTGGGATTCAAATGAGAATAGGATTAGCCGCCATATTGGATGAAAAACTGTCGAAAATGGATAGATAGATGGACTTGGTTTTTATGGTGCCAAAAGTTTTAAATTGTTCATGACAGCTGTCAAAAATTGATCAGTAATCACAGTAGACTTTTTTGAGACGGTTGATAGTAATGGTTAGTTCCTATTGTTATTTGAATCGCTCTATAAATAATTCAACTCTTGTTTGCTTATAAAATAACAGTTTAAAATCAATTGTTGGCGTATTTAGGATATTATTTGGTGTATTAAGTCCCATTAAGCTATGTAAATTGCAATAATTATAAATACATAGTGTTCAAAATTAGTTTTATCTAGAACCTAGATGATCTGTCTTCGAGAACTTTCTGCAAACTATAAAGGGTGTGTAAGTTTTATTTTTGTATTTTTATATTGAAATTTGAATTTATTTATGAGAGGTATACGCGCCATTCTACTTAGTGCCACTGTGATTGACTCGGACAAAAATATAATAAAAAAATGCCCAAGAATTGGAAATTGTCCATGTATGTATTTAAGCCAAACACAGCCGTGCTTTTAGGCCAACATTGATCGAAAAGACTTGGAAAATCTGACTATCTTTTAGTCACTTTATTTAATTTTCCGAATATCAAAATTATTCACTATATAAATTATTGTAATATTTTCTTTATGAACATGACAGACCACCAATATGACTTATGTACTTTATTATTATATACTTCATTATTTATTGGCGTTAGTTGGCTTCATAGATAGTGGATGAAAGGAACTGTGTGATAAATGTAAATTTCTTTAACATTATTATTTTAATTGTAACTTCTAGTTATATCTATTGTTAAATTATATTTCTTAGATTAGTTATCGCTCTCCCAAAGGTACATAATTGAGAATTTTCAGAAATACTTCTTCAGATTTCGTTTTAAGTTACTGTTTTATTAATTTGACGAAACAGTTAATAAAAATACAGTAATATATAAAAAAATGTCATAATCAAAAGTATTGGTAATAGGGAAAACCCACCTTGTAATTCAATAACCAGAAACAGATTCTAATAGTACGCCATTCAATTTTCAGAACATCCTAAAGTTGGATGTCATTATTCAAATTAATTTCAAATCGCATCAAAAATACATTGAAAACAAAACAAATTATGTATCTTTAGGACTGTATCATCATAATAATAATTATAAGTAGCAAACTGAAGCTTTTTGTACGGATTATAATACGAGATACTCAATAGCAACGGATCACTGCCTACACTGCCTTTGGCCGAACTCATGGTCAGTGACAAATGGAAATTACGTGAGTTTATTATAATTAATTAGTTGTGATTAAGCTTGTAAATATTGTATTTAGATACAAAGAGATGTAAGAGTATTATTATACATTTTTTAAAAGATATCTTAAGTTTTATTTATATTTCTCCCTGTTTTCGCTATTCCTGTGGAATCCTGGAAATCCAGTGGAAATATATGACTGGCCTGTTGGCCTTGTGGTTAGTGACCCTGACTGCTATACCGGAGGTCTTGGGCTCGATCCCCACCCTGGAGTATTACTAGATAATTGTGCGATGAGCACTATCATTTGTTCTGTGTCTTGGTGTAATTTATTTATATATGTATGTATTTACAAATATATAAGTATGTTTGCCAGTTGTCTAGTACCTACTCATGACACAAGCTACTTAGTATGCTTAACTTGAGACTAGATGGCGTTGTTTCAATGTTGAGGGGCATAATATATATTATTCTCCGTCGGCAGCCGGCAACCTCTAAAGCTTTTTCATATGCCTATGGTCAGGGACACGGGATTTGCATCCACCTCACTCCCTTGTCATTCTTCCGTATAGCATAAATTATTTAAAACCCGTAGCACATGCATCATATAGGACCCTCGGATTCCCCAGTATTAAGAAACTAAGCGAATGATACAGTAGTTTCTATTTTATAATAAATCACAGAAAAATAAATCCGTCTTGGGGCTGGGTTCCGTGGCGTTTTGCCATCTTGCTTTGTTATTGCTAAGCGCTGTTACTTCTTTGAAAAAATATTTTGTTCTTACGCATAACGTTCCATTAAAATGTTGGTGTTTAGCGCTGTGTACTATATGGGAGCGTATGGCATAAACATCGTAGCTTCCACAAACCATTTTGGTGAAAAAAATAATATTCTATAATTTGAACACAAGCTAAAAATTTACACAATGCCATCTAGTCTCAAATTAAGCATACTAAGGTAGTTTATATTGTTATGAGTACTAGACAACAGCTGATAAACATTCTTATATATTTCTAAATACATACATTTTATAGATAGGTATGGGTGATTTACACACAGAGGCACAAAACAAATTTGCCCTGGATGAGGATCGACCCACGACCTCCGGTATAGCAGTCAGGGCCACTAACCACTAGACTAACAAGCCAGTCAAATAACAATAGCATACCGACTATACTTTTCAAAAGTACTTTTTACTTACATCAGCAATGGAAAACTACATAGTACAAACCAAATCCAATATACCCCGCCAGACAGCGTTGATGTTTCAAATAGACTTGAGACGTAGCATCTGAAATCCCATACAAACAGCACGAGACACAAAATAATATAAAGTCAAGTTGTTTAGGATTCACGTCGCGTGCACAGAGTAGCATTATGTTGAATATCCGATGCAAATTTGAGATGAAAACAAGCTTCTGTAACTGCTTAGACTAGGATGATATACTGAGTCCTAATATGGTTTGAACACGTGAAAGGGATCAACTTGGGTACCTTGTTGATATAAACCTTTTTTTTTTGTTTTGAAAATTTTGTTTTGTAACTTTCGTATAAATCTAAACTGTTCTCAAATAGCTTTTATTTCGGAAATGTTTTTTTGTAACTTTCGAATAAATCTAAACTTCTTTCAAATATCCCAATTCTATTGCGGACAAATACCTAGACACGAATGGATTTGAATGGATAGAAATCCATTTTTCTCATTTTACTTAAACAAAAGAAGACTACAACTGTAAATACATATAGGTACTAATTATACATGAACATAAAACACTGTATCAATAAATTATGAACATAATAAAACAGTATTCCCAATCATACAACAAATAAAAAGGAGGTAGCATACTCCATTTAATTTACCTTCCGACGTAAATGTTTCACTATTAAACCCGATGCCAGTAGTCATCCTGGTAATTAAAATAATACGATACTCAAATTAATTCCGTTTCGGAGTAAATTGCAGTGAAAACACCCTGTATACACTCAGCATATACCCTGTATATTTGATCGGAATCAACATGATTGCCACTGATTAATGCCGGCGGATTTCAATAGTATATCGGTTTTATTTTCGATAGCGTAAAATTGACATGCAATTAAGTATGAAATATTTACGAGTCCCTTTTATTGAGAATACTATCGAAGTATTTAAATGACAATGTATACCTTTAAAGCATTTATAAATCGCAATAGTATTTCAAATTTTCAAATATTTTTGAAATTTAAATTGCCTAAATCAATCTTGTTTTCAAACACCATTTACCTAAATGACGGAAACAAAAATGAAACTAATCGCAAAGAATCCAAAATTATATCACAAATTTGTTTCTAACCTAGATCTAACTCTTTTCTGCATACTAATCTACCCTCTAAAGTACGGGGTCAGCACTACAATATTACTTAGCACACTGCTAAGTTTACAATTAATTGGACTCTCAAGCAAACCCCATCCTGGCATCCATCCAGTTTTGAAGGATCATTATTCCTTTGAACTAAAAATCTCTGAACAAAACAATAGTTTGAAAAGTACTTTTAGTTGTATTAATAACACTACTTTAGACAACTCCGTCTAATAGCCTACCATTTCTTAAACTTTCTTAAAGTAATGTTATTGACATCATCAGATTTATCATGTTTTGTTTTCTACGTTAAGAGAGGTTAGGTAGCGACTGGTGCCGCCAGTTATGTCGTTCTATACTCCTGCCTTACAGCTTAGGGAGTAGGAATAGCTGAAAATCAGCGCTGTGGTGCGTCGTGCTTGGCCCGCTACAGCATTAGCTGAGCCACCTCCTTTTAATTTCATTAGTACTATGTTTAGTTAATTTTTTTTTGTATTATTTTTTTACGTGATATTAATGATTTTTTTGGTTGCATTAAAGATCTTTTTGGCAGAGTGCTACACGGCATAGAGCGGCGTCTTTCTTTCACGCCTGCAATAAGGCTCTTTAAGAAGCCATCTTGAACGAAGAAGTGTTTTTCATAGTTCTTCAGGAAAGTGGAGATCGATACATTTATTTTTGAATCCTATTTGGATTGAATCTACTCTTTTTTCCGTCTCTCAATCCGTAAAAATGATACATTATCAACTATATTTATGGAAAACGTGGACTTTTTACAACGTGGCAAAAACTTGACAAATATTGCGAATTTAAATTTATCATTCATACAAATATAAACAAAAATATTAGACCAACATCTAATATAAATATAGCTTATTTTAGCTATATTTCAGGCAGAATCTTCTCGCTCGACTTTTTCGTTTCACATACTCATTTTATTAAGAGAATTTCCATCGAACATCGTAATGAGTTGGGTAATAAACATAAGCACATCTGGGGTTTTTGCAATTAACAGCGCACTACCATCAAGATTTATAAACATCTACATCAAAGCACTGCTATTATAATATTGTAAAAGGTGGGCAGATGTGAAAAGGATTGAAATACTTATTCTTCACTTCGCAGCGGAAAGGCGTTTCTTTTCCACACCCTAGGCCCTCAGGTGTCTTTGAGGACTAAGACACCTTTTTTTCGTGGTGCAACGCTGATGACTTCAGCCCACGTCGAGGGCACGGCGTGGGGATATGTCGGACTCCTACAGACTAATAACACCGCGGGCCCCTTCTACTACCTAAGCCAGCGTCACGGGATCGCTCGCGCATGCTCTGCGTGACCCTGTTTGGGCGATTAAGACACCTGCAGACGCATCAAAGCATCGGACAATAAAATCCAAATACGTTTAAAACCAGTGTTCTTCCATTTCTGGATAGGTGTAAGGAACTTTAGACTTTACGGTAACTTCAGTAAAATTGGCTTCAGATCAAAACAGATAAGCCAAAGTTTTATCGCAAACTTTGAACTATTCGAATAGAAACCAAACTTTTAAAATAGATTTAGTAGTTCTCGATGCAAGTGTTGAAGTTTTATTTGTTAGAGTGAATGAGATTTATGGAAAGAATAGCTATGACTTGCAGTTTTTCCGGTGAAAGAGTACCTTATGCGTTTGCTAAGTCCAAAAATATCAAAATTGGTCCTACCGTTTGCATGAAGGGGCAAAATAATCATTAAGAACATGTAAACACAGTTACATACTTTGGCTTACACCTGATGTACGATATCAAACGTCCAACGACATCCACATTTTTGTAGCAATATCCAACATCAACATGGGCAAATGTATAATTAGAAACGTCTTTCCCATTTCCTATTTACATTTACATGGCACTTATATTTATATTTACTTAAATGGCAACGCACAAACACTATCCAACTTAACTTAACAGCATTGCATACCTCAGCTTGTTTCCATTTGAAACGATCAGGAGAACCGTTGACTTCAGTCGATGCTTCGACCAATCAATCTGCATTCAAGTCTATCTGAAATGTGTACAGTCATAAAATAATATTGTAAATGCGAAATGTGTGAGGATGTTGATGTTAGTTACTTTCGGTGTGGAGTTATTTGACACTTTTGACTGACTGACTTTATAAATGCATATAAAAGCATTCTTAACACGATTTTACACTCGAAAACGAGCTATATTTTTTGTGATGTAAGATTGATTTTGGAATGAAGTGTGTTACGCTTGTCGCTTATGTTATGATCACTAAACTCCTATAAACGGACAGGAAATGGACTGCAGCTATTTGAGCACTAGCCGTAAATATAAGATATTAAATGTTTGTAATAATATTTTGTCGTGTCGTGGTGGCCTTGCGGTTCTCTGTATGGTATTATATGCACGAGGTGCAGGATCTATCCTCAGCGCAGGCAAGTACCAACGTGACTTTTTTAAAGTTAATTGTACTTTCTTAACTATTTTAAGATACTACTGACAAACGGTAAAGGAAAATATTGTGAGGAAACCTGGATTCCAAACATTGTAATCTGTAATCGCCAAACCGCAGTGAGCTAGCGTTGTGATGAATGCTCAAACCTCACTTATATGGGAAGAGGCCAGTGCCCAGCAGTGGTACGTATATCGCACACCCAGGGAAACAAAGGCGTAAGACGAAAACACTAACTTTACAGGAGAGTAAAAAAACTGTTTAACCAGGTATATCTGTTATATTTTTGATGCTATCATATTGTTATATGCCACAAAAAGTAAAAAAATCAAGCTTTTTATTTACATGAAACCAAACCTAACCTAACCTTGCTAAAAACCAAACCTAACCTAACTAAAAACTAAACCTAACCTAACCTTACTAAAAACCGAACCTAACTAAAAACCAAACCTAACCTAACTAAAAACCAAACCTAACCTTATGAATGGAAAAAAGGCGTAAGCATGATTATTTTGAAACTGTAATACGAATGTATTACTCAACAAGGAATACGGCACTTTTTGTTTAACTATTTCTAAGCGTGATAGGATGTAATCAGTATTATTTTAGGAAATTTATTATTTTATTAAGTATGAAATAGCATAATAGGGATTACATTTATTAAATACTAGCTGTGCCCGCGACTTCGTTCGCGTGGTTGTTGAAACAAAACAGCGTCATTTAGATAAGAGTAGGATATATACGAGTACATATACCTTGGCGTGAAAATAGATGACGAACTAAGAATATTATTAAGTAAAAAATGTACTACCTAAGTTTCAAAGTTCCTATTAATATTTTAAGAGTTTTTTTTTTATGTCACAGCTATAGGTTAACATTCAAAATTCACTGAGATAAACTGGAAGGTCTTCAAAATAGATTTTTAAAACTACTTGTTATTACTAAAAATACGAAAGCACAATGACATGTAAAGGAGATTATAGTACCTAAATTATTTAAAATAGAAATAGCTGTTGCCCGTGACTTTGTCTGCCTGGTATTGAAGATTAGGTAAATTGAAGACGTGTAGGGCTGTACAAAAAGTAAAGGTAAATAAAGTTTAATGCAAGCTCTTTAATCAGTTCTGTTTCAAAATTATTTCTTAACTTTCTACTCATAACCTTTAGTCTTACAAACATATTACTTGACTGTTAACACTGCTAGTTTTAAAGGTTAGTCCAACATGCATATGATGAAAGGTCGCATTATATTGTTGCTGTGGCCACTATCTTACACTGATTTGACAATTTGGATTGAAGGACTTGAAAACGGGCGATGGGGAAGAAGTGTGCCGGATTCTAACTGGCTAAAACCACCTGAGTGCAGATGCACTCAGGTGGTTTTAGCCAGTTAGACGGACAGTTAGACAGAGAACCGTTCCCTATTGTCAGGAGCCACGGGAACACTTTCGCAAACTACCGCGAACCCTGACGGGAGAGATCTGTTTAACGGGAGTTTCTTAATTGACGTAGAGTCCGTTTTCCCCAGCGCTCATTAAGAGGCGCGCGAAAGCACCGTGCATGCCGTCTTTGCCTTTATACAGTACCTACAGTAGACTTCCCCTAGACTACTGGCGTAGGCTATTTATGGTGGTTTGAGGAGGGTAAATTTGGTCTTTCTTCTATTTGTTGCTCGCTGGGCACGGATCGAGTGGTCAGATGAGGCTTCCCGTGTTCTTTCTGCGGTTTTTTATTGCGCGTCATCACTTCTTTGCAGAATTCGATGACGGCACACCAACTATCCTTGGTTACGGCAAACTAATACCCTCTGGAAACACTAAAAATATAATATTGAATTATGTTGTGGAGTTTGGTACGCCGTTTCTCTATTTTTATGTTTAATTAGAAAAACCTTCTTCTTTTTCTTTTCGTGTCAATTGTACGTAGTATTTGGTGAATATTAGATCCTCTGAATTGCAAGTGTGCAGACATTTTCGTCATTATAGGTGGTGTGACATCGTCTGTACGGAGATGACGCATTCTAACTGGATGTTAGAGAGGTCTGTATACCCAAAATTGCCATATTTTGTTTGCAGCGACCTACTTGGATTCTCAGACGGTTGAATGCTTTCCAAACAGGCCACTGCAAAGAATTCCAGGCGGCAGACGTTTCTGAGGTAGGACATAAGTGGCAGGTGGTAGATGCTGATCTGCCCAGATCTTGCACCGAGTTTGAGTTGGAGTTTCGTTTGTAGCCAGTGATTATCGGAGGAAGCTCTTTTGGCTCTTAAGTCTAATCGGATGTAAGCTTTGTTATTACATAGGGGATGTCCGATGTCGTGTGTCTAATTCCTCGACGTCTATTGCGAGCGCGCATGCGACTTCTCTTCTAACGTCAGGTAGAGCAATGCTAACCAAAGGGAGAACTTATTGAGCAGGGTTGGTTTTAAACAGCCAGATATTATTCAATACGTTTTGTTGAGCGCTATGCACTGTGGTGCGGCGTACATCCGACGCCGCTCCCAATCTGGTGGATGTATGCGGGCCTAGCAGATTATTCCGGGCACCGATCTACTATTTCGTTTTCTTTCTACTCCTTGACGGACAAATTTTCAAAAATTCCTTCTTAGTGTTATATGGTTATCAATGTTTCAAGTTTCTAATTATGGTAGTTTGAGCTGAGCCAACTGAGCCTGAAGAAGGGTAATGTTACGCACACGTAACAAAACATTTGCGGGAGAATGTGAACGGGGCATACTCGTACGCGAGATTAATGAATTTAATAACAGTCTATCAACACACTTTTACCAATGCAACTACCCTGTACCACCGCAATTGGTGCACAATTGTAGTAGTGTATAAGTACTATCAAATCTTCAAAAACACGCGTAACACACAACAAAATTGCAGTCAACAGCTAGTAATATTGTAAGTAAATCATTTACCGTCCAAACTATTTTTTTTTGTTTTGGTAGTTAGTTTTCTGTCATTTCAGTAAATATCCACAGCTACATCTAAATGGGATGAGACTGTCGTAGCTTAAAGAGTACTTAAGTAGATACCGTGTAAAAGTATTTTGAAAAACAATTTTATGTTAAAAAAGCCAGGTACTTCATACAATACTTTTGTACTATCAAAAACGATAGAAGAAAAGTAAATGTTTGTTTAGTAAAATTTGTATTCAAAAATTATTGAAATATAAATTCTAAAAGTGTATGTCGAAATGAGATTTGAACTTGAAGTGAAAAAATACGAAGCTCGTAATTCCCCAACCCGGCTATTTGATTGCTATGTACTCAGCCAAATAACATGTTAATACATATTAATGTAAAAACATAAAACCATAGCAACAGTATTTTGGTCGCTATGGTGACTCGTACACAGCTATGGTGACAGTAGAAAAGTTACGAAAATTCGTGATTGATCACCCCCCGTATAGGATAACACAATAATATATAGTATTTATGTTAGCCCGACCTTTAGCAATAATATAATGGTGTCAAATCTTAACACCGCGATTCAGAATATGACGAAATTTGCACAACGCCATCTATCGAATTTGCAATTTAACAATCAACATTAGTTCTATTTTTTGTCTTAAGATGTCGTTGCAAGTACTTCACTGAATTGCGTAACGTAATTATTTTACTTCTTGAATTCACTAAATTAATCATATCTTTTGGTAGAGTGAACCGATTTCGATCAAACAAAGACTAAGTTATACCTCGAGTTGCGTATAATTCTTGTGTATAAACATTGTCTGTTGTATTATCAAATGAATCAACAGCTTAAGTACGATTTGCTCTATTTTCTTATAATTTGACGTGCGTATGCTAGTTTATCGACTTGTTTTGTTATAAAATCCTAATTTTACGTCAAAAAGTCACGGAAAAAATTTACTATATGTATTTTTTTTTATACTTTTCAAATATGCAATATAAAAAAATTGACGTATCTGCACTTACGCCTTTGTGGTTCTTTGGGTGCGATATAGGCTGGTTTATCATTGTATCTTTCTTTATGGTGTATTTTAGACTATACCTATAAAGAGTCTATGTTTATGAAAAAAAGTGTTAATAACAGTTTTATTTAAGTTTTTTTTCTAATGATAAAATGCCAACCACAAAAATAATAAAGTGCACTATTTATTACAAATGCGTGTAAAAAGACGATTTCAATCGACAATTGTGTGTTAAATGCGTATTCATAAGACGTACAGAAACCAATAATTTATGTTCTGCAGTTACAGAAAGTTTTATTGAAATAATTATAGTTTAGAACTATATAATGATACACTTAAATGCTATAAATCTATAATTATGCAAACAAAAACAGTAGCGATTTGTTTATATGTATTAAGACTGCATTTAACAGGCGTGAAAGTATGCGGTAAGTTAAACGTTAATTTATGTTTATCGGGCCCATTTATCAGTTAGAAATTGTGAAAATTATTTATTATTAATTATTAAAAGGGACCTGCTGATGAAGCTGCTGCTGCTGTGAATGCAACATCGAATCCCGTACCCCTGGCCACAGATAGATGAGAAAGCTCCAGTGGTTTTAGTCGGTAAAAGTCCGACTCACCACCCCGTCGACCCACCAGGTTACCAAAAAAAGGTGTGTTGGTTTCCTTATCATATTTTAATTCGCATACCTAACACACCTCCCCGTCAACCCACCGGGTTACCAAAAAAAAGGTGTGTTGGTTTCCGTATCATATTTTAATTCGCCGTTTTTTAGTAATTATTTTGTAATATGCAAATGACTTCAAATATACATTGGTAAGTAGCATTTCAGAGATTTTTGCTCTTCCATGAAATTCTGACTCTTTCAGTCAAAGACCTATGACTTGGCAGACCAACGGTTATACCACTAAGCTATCTTTAGCAGTAAATCAACACGTTCACTCGTTACATGGAAATATTTACTATGCGAGTGTTATTATATAAGTTAAATGCGAAAGTAGGAATAAAATAAATTACCTACTTTCGCATTCAGTTGAGATTTATTGACTATATTGTTTTATAGCTTTCATGTTGGACTTTACGCAATTAACCTGAGTTTAATTATCCATATTGTTTATAGTTCATTTAAAGCTATTTTCTTTTGAAATAAGAAATCCATATTTTGCTCTTAAAGATTCTCTTAACTACGGCAAATAAACCAGTTTACCGTCGCAAAAAATCTTCGCGACGTCGTTAAATAGGGAAAAAACTAGTGGAAGAAGTGCTAAATTCTCGTTTAATAAATAATGAAAGCGTCTGCGGATCCATCAGGACTAAATAAACAATTCCTCTCACTCACTACCTCTCACGATAAATATCCTCAGCCCTAACACAAATAAACAGTTTTTATTCGTTGACTTTTACTTAGTTGGGAAGTCTTTATAAGCAAGAACATCCTAAATGCTTGCATGAATATTTTTATATTGCTTTGTAATTACTGGAACATAAAAAATAAATGACCATTCTATAAATTAATGCACTGCAAATGTATTTTTATTATTCAGAATTTAAACTACATTGTTACGTTTAATTCAGACTCGTCTTAATAAATTGAATCTACCACAACACGGGGGTCCGTTCCCAGTGTCCCTACCGGTGACCCTACGGGCGTTGATAATTCCTGTTAATCGTATGGTTTTCAAAGCATACATAATTATTATTAGCATATCGGTCGGTTGATCCTCATTAAAGTCTTGTCAAAAAGTAAAATAACTAACAATTTTTAATGAATATTTTGCAGACTCCTTCGATTTTTAAATCATTATGGCTATGCTTTGCGAACAAAGTAACTTAAGCCATAAACGCGCTAATAAACCATGAAAACCTCAAACAAAACTATTAAAGAAACTACAAAGTTCCCGTCTTACTAGATTGAATTTCATACAACAATTACTTAGCAGTTGTTGAGAAGTAAGAAGCCATACAATGTGCCTCGCAACAAACTTGGTCACTTACAAACTTACTGATAACTACAACAACTTGTGAAGGTTTAAATTTGTACTTATTAGGTGCCACTGGTTCTTCTACGGTGCAGCGGTGTAAGTTATGAGCTGATGGAGTTTAAAACAACTGAAATACATTTCAATATAGGTAAAGGTCTTTTGTTTGCTAAATCCTTTTTGGTTTCCAAAAATATAGAACACCATTCTGAACAACAGGGATGATGAAAACTTTTTTTTATGTCCGTCATGTAGTTAGATGAAAAATATTGGATTCGGTTTTTGAGCTTGTGCCCCGCAAATACAAATTGACTAAAGTGCAGTCAATTAAACTTACGCGTGACGTCAATCATTCGTACAATTTTGCGGATGCGTTGCATCACAAGCCCTTTTCCCTAGACTTATAAGCAATTCAACTTTAATATTTTTTTATTGTTCAGATTAAAGTAAAAACAAAACATTGCATCGCAACAAAATAATTGTTGACATCGGGAAAGAGAATATTTTGGTACAAAATAATTTATTTTCGTGATTACAAAATATATAATTTGAACTGTGCTGACAAGTAGGAAGCTTTGTGGATGTAGAAGCAAGATGGCGCACTACACAGCCTAGAGCAACGTATGACCTCCACTCGTTAGTGAATAAACTTAAACCTATTTGAAATCTACTATTCTCTCGTTTCTCGTCACTTGCACCACTCCTACGCTAATTACCGTTAGTTAACAAGGATACGAGAGCTGGCACACGCTTTGAGGGCACTAGACCGATGCCATAACGTCCCCTGGATTTATACCCACTGCGACTACTTATTACTTATGTTAGGTGTGTGTAGTTAGAGCAAAAAATATAGCTATGTGGCTATGGATAGAAGTAGGTTCTGTCGGTAAAGTTTTCTGTAGATACTTGCTTGTAAATAGCTGACTCTTTGAATTGTATTTGTAGGGTTAATGAAGACCTAGCATTTGGATTTCACAAATAATGTCTTGTGTTTCTATTGGTAAAAAAGTTTTTATTTAATTCTTACAGAAGTATTTTTGGTGATCTCCAAGAATGAGAAGGAATTATAACAAGTTCAGTGTAGTGTATAGGGTAGATGACAACGATCTAAAACTGTTGATAGTGAAAATTTTGGTAAAGTTTTTTTCATGTTTTATTGAGCTCGAAGACGGCTTGACGGATTTGGAAAATTATTTTTCCGTTGAAAAGGAGTATGTTTTCTAAGTGCTAAGCGGTCGATGACTTTAAGATATACTGACGAGATCCTCAACCAAAATACAATTATTTTCATGCGTCTTTCACAATTAGTAGTAGTCTTGATACATTACCTATGTAAGCCCAGTCACCACAGACAGATAAACCTCACTTCGTTAATGTTATTTGTTAGCAAGACAAAGCAGCACAATATCTCCACATAAACCATTCCAGGGGATCTACCACCACCTCTCAAGAATAACATCATTATATTGTGGAAGAGAGACGCCGCTATACGCTCTATAGCACGTTGTCTCGCTCCCACAACCGCAATAATATCACTTTAAGAGGTGTTTGGTAAGGCCTGTGAGCTAGCAAGGTCACGTCGACACTCTCACATATTATCTCATTAGCCTTAATGTATATTTTCCTTAGCCACATAGTAACAGTGTTTTGCCATAAAAATAATTCTGGCAGAAGCCTTAAAGATGGTATAATAGTGCAAAGGAAAAGGATGGTAAAATTCCTCATGTAATTTGCTTACCTATCCCAGCCTTTTATTCCAGCCTTTTTATTTTATTACATACAACTCCCGCACTAAGGAATCGAATCCTTGTATCGCGAGGGGTTTCACAGACATTCAATTCACATGCACAAAGACACCCAGACTCGGCACAAGCCTTTGTGGATCGTACAAATTTTTCATCTACGCGAGAATCAAACCCGCGACACGTCGTAATTATTGGGCTGGTAACCTTTACCACTTGGCTATCCGTATAGTTAGATGTCAGTTTAATGTCCATTTTCGGCTTTCTCTAAATCTTTCGAGAACATTATCACATTAATCATTTTTGTAAAGCACTTTGTACACCTAGTCCCATATTTGTATCGGTTAGTCGTATACACTAAACCACTCCAAAATAAAATGGAATATGTTGATTTGGATTTGGAAAATGGAATCAAACCATTTGTAGCTGTTAAAAAATAATTTGCAGAATGAGAAATTTTTAAGATGAATTAGGCTGACGATAGGCCAATTGGCCAGTCTTCTTTTGAGGATATAAGATGGTTTCAATAAAAATACTTAACAAACGTTTTCATCACAAATATAAGATATATCTATCTTCCTTTCGTTATGAAAGGTTGTTTCTCTAATAGTCAATTCATTCATATCAATAAATAAATTATTTACATCGTGGTCTCCATGCTAAGTCTATTCATGATCTTTCAATAGATTTTATTTATATTGAATTGAAATGGCTTTTTCACATCAATAGTATAATAACATAAAATGAATAATGATTTATAATCATAATAAAAACTAGGCAGGGGAGTATGGTATATCCTTTGTGCGTGCTAAATTACAACGCATTGAAGCGCACCGACCAGACGCGGGAGACGTTGCATGGCGGTTTAGGTTTAGTCAGTAATAGTTTGATACTTCCTCCCCCGAGGAGGTGGATACTCATAAGGATTCCCAGGCTTTACCGAAAAAGGGGGTCTAACCTTTTCTCAAATTTACAATGCTGGCTTCGATTTCCAGTTTTGACTGATTCAACGTCGTGCGTAAATTAGCTCAGCTGGGGATATTTCTAAGGTGTGGGGATATTTCAAAGAGAAGAACTGATTCAACTGGATATCAATTGAATAGAATTGTGAAACAATTGAACAACAAATTTCCGACTCTTGATCAGTCACAACTGAATCCATATCACATAATATTTGACCTCCTTTATAAAACAGACGGATCCTAATCTCTTTAATTATGTTCCTCTCTTAACAGAGAATTTCTGCTTTATATCTATTTTACTATAGAACACAGAAATTACAAATTAAAAAAATATTAGCACCAAACACAAAACAGCAAGCTATTTGATCATGGATATGAATATGTGATAAAGTACATAATATACGTTTGAATTGAGAAATCACCACCTTTTTTAAATCGGTTCAAAAATACAATATTTTTGGATCGCGTGATATTCACTTGTTTACATTTGAACAGTTTGATCAATCAAAATGACAGTTTAATAAATATGACTACACTACTAATACCTAAACAGCAATACAAAATAGAGGTCTCGTGCACTCACAACATTAATCGTTCCTTCGTTGACAACAAAAAGTATTTGACACGTAATAATTAGAATTTCAAATGCGAATGTTACGAGAAAAAATACGGTGGATAGTAAGAAATAAATCAATTAGTATGTGTTAATTGTTTACCTGCGCGCGCGGCGCGTGGCCGGCCGGTAGAAACTCGTGCGCACTCGCTGGCTTAGTGGTTAGAGGAAAATTGTAGTGTATGGAAAGAAGTTGATACTTTCACAGTTTTCTTTATTTTACTGCAAGCTGTTTTGTTACAAGCTTTTATTTAATGTGTCCTGATGTTTGTCGTTCATTCGTACTGTAAAAATTTACCTACTTCAAGGTGTTCTATTGAGCTGAAATATTTGATGTGAATGCTATAAAGATTATAGTTAATCGCTGTGACCGACATTATGATATGTAGTAGGTAACTTTTTCTCAAAGCTTCTCGAATATAATTGTATTCCTGGCTGTATTCAGACTGTTTTCTGTAAGAATTGATCAAAGAGTTTTCGATTAAAGTAGTAATAACCGTACACTCACTTACAATTAATGTTCATCTTAATAATATTAGTGTGACTGTTCACTATGTTGTATTGAAACCCCTAGTGTTGAAACAATGTTTTTTAAACCTTTGCAAACCTATAACCTAATATAATATAATCTAAGCCAAGAAACATCATAGAGATAAAGAACATCATCCCCTCATCTACAACTCTCAAGTCATCTCGCTCCGCACTCATTATTTTCGAATGCGCCCGCGCTGCGCCTACGCCGCGCTGCGCCCGCGCCGTCAGTATCTCTAGGTCACCCGCGCCGGCTCGTCTCTCGCAGTGAATGAACGAGACAAACGAAAACAAACGATACGTAACGAACTCATTGGCGGCAAGTGGTGTATGTGTTTATAGAAATCTGTGTTTTTTGTGCCAGTGTGAATTTTCTTTTGTTTTTTTTTTGTGTTTTCATTTTGGAGTTAATAAACACGATTTTATAAAGGTATGTTTGGGTTTGGGCTATTTGAATAGATATACCCACTATTTGTTTATTATTTTTTTCATTCTTTGATTCTCGATAGAGGATCCTATTTGATCAAGGAATTTATTACCATTAGTTAAAATTATTAGAAACTAATTTACTAAGTTTGCATACATTTATAAATACGCAACGACTTTTACCAGCATAATCTTTTGAGTATTCCTTTTTTTACATAAATCTACCGACAAACTGCTTTGGCTCACAATTTAGTTAGAAGGAAATTCACCCATTGACATTAACTAATTTCTTTAAAAGCATATTAACCTAAATAAAAAATGGATTGATAAATTCACTTAAAATCAATGCACTGTTTTGATTTTTCTAATACCCAAAGGGCTAGTATGCCTACCTCTAATGGAAACATAATGTTATGACATCAAAGTAAGTGGTTTTAAGTGAACTAACCTAATTAGATTACAGGGTATCTACATTTTTTCATAATCTTTCTGAGAAAGTTTTCTTTTCACATCGAAACTGCATTTATTAGTTTTGTTAAATAGTGCACAGTTTAAATTGATGCAGAACTCCTCTCTAAGACCATAGTTAATAATAACATTAAACTAACTTTAAAAGAAAATAAAAACTTAATTGTCATGTCCAACATAAATGAAACTACGACAATTTAGAAAACACGAATAAAACATACCTTAACAACCAAAGCCGTTAAAATGTCATGCACTAAAATTCTAATAATCCAACGAAACCGACACAATCTCAGGCTAACTGCATTAGTCTTCATAAAAATAGTTTTAAAATGTGTCTTAATCATATCCATTTTTAGTATAATAATAATACCAACCTTCAAAAGTCCCACCGCTAGACATAGACGTCGTCGCCTTCCCATAAGGAGAAGGTTTGAGCTGTGATCACCGTTATATTACTGACGTATTTTCTAATAACATATTATATGTCAAATTGTTTTACATACAAAGATTTTCTGCAAAATTCACATTAACTAACCTCAATACTCAATACTTTATTGAATTCCACATTGTTGTACAGTTGTTAGCTTAAAACTAGGTAGGTACATACATAGTTTAAAGATCAAAATGTAAACCCTGTAAGGCACAGCATATTACGTGGGAGGGCTTAAAAATTTCTGTATTTATGTACTTATATTATATTTTTTAAGTTTATACAAATATATAACCTCTTTACTTACTACAATATTCTTATCACATATCAATCTTAACATACAACTTCCCTACAACGAATGCTTCCGAACCGAAACACTTTTTACAAGAACAACAGTTTACGAGATGCAACAAAAACACAAAACACGGGTAGGAAGTAACACATAACTACGCTCCGCTTGACTGCGGTCGGGTAACGCATAAGTCATCACTCGTAACATTAGGAAGAGGTTAGAGAACTGTCATATGTGTTTGTTGGTGAAAAAGTAATTGAAAATTGTGATTCGTGTTTGTTTACCGGTCGGGTTTTCCAAAATTTTCTTTTTTTTTTCGTTCTGTCTAGGAATAGACTATTTGCTGTCTAATTAGTCTGAATGTAATCGATTCCTTGTTTAGTTTTGTAGGAATGTAGGTTTATTTTTTTTACATATTTTTTTGTACATGTAACGGGGGGAAGGGTATGATATTATTACTATTTCCTTCGATATGAAAGAATAAAAAGTTAATTGTGACGAAGTCGCGGGAAAAGTTAGTCTGCCTTAAAAATCTAACAGTACTTATCATGGATTTTTTTGGTGCTGACTGTACCATGTTCCTATTTAGTATAGTATATTGTTTTCTTATGTTCCACTTCACTGCTTTTAAATAAAAAGTAATTACTGCCATTTTCGAACTGTAAGGAAGGCGAGGAAATTGTAAACAATTGTTTAAAGTGTTATTGTATTTGGTCAAACGGTTGCGGAACTAGCCTTTTTAAATGTTGCTAAATAAGTATTTACTGTTGGTAGTACGTTATAAAACACTGTACGGATAGCCGAATGGTATCGGTCACCACGCCAATTACCACTGTACGCGACGTGTCGCGGGTTCGATCCCCGTGTAGGACAAGAATTTGTGCGTTCCACAATTGCTTGTTCCGAGTCTGGGTGTCTGAAAATAATTAATTAACAGCTATACATATATTATGTAGAAGACAGATTTGGCTATGTGTCGTTTTTAAATGTTAATTTATTATTATCAATATGTACCTACAAAGGGACCAGGGCACATATAACTTTTGATTGTTCTTGAAAACGACTGTAAATTTTTCCAACATTTTGCGAATAATCTTGAAAAAAAAAACCGAAATTACGTTTCTTTCTTATTTAGGGAGATGTGAAATGATACGTTGCGATTTAAGAATTCTAGAATCAGTGACTATAATTTTCTTAAAAATTATAGACACAAAAAAAAATGACAGAAATGCAACTAGTTAACAGATCAAAAAACTCTTTTCTACAAGTTCAATAAAACAATCATGAAATACAGACCGCAGACTTTCCTCTCGTTTACTTAAAACAAAACGTCGTACATTTTATTTTAGCATCTAGACATTCTCTAAACGTTGTTCTTTTGTGTTTTAAAGTAAACCAAGATTTAACCTGAATCTCTATATCGGCCTAAATTTAAAAAATAAAAACAAAAATACTGTTAAAAATAAAAACAAAAAAACTGGTTTTAAAGTCTATGAATAAATCACGTCTTTTAATTGGTTGATTTTAAATTGGGAATGCGATTTGAATTTAGAATATGTGCTTTACTGTTATACATTTATGGTATCTATCATGGAGTTTTATTAATATGGTCGTCATTTGTTTCTACCGAACTCGTTTATTTTTTTATGATTTTACTTACACTCGAGTAATTTAATACATTTTAAGGACACTTAACACTTACAAAATTCTACTATTTTATTCGATTTATATTATTCGATTTTAAAAGATAATATTAAAATATTAATAGTACCTCTTAAAATCGAATAAAATTTTCTGCATTCGAATAATCATTAAAAGGCACTAAAAATTTATGGAAATCATTTTTACATGTTCACTAGCTGTTGCCTGCGACTTCGCCTGCGCGAATGTTGGTTATAGCCGTAAAAACATTAACTACTTCGGACCTTAGAAGCATGAAAATTGATGCAGTAGCTTCTAAGTTTATCGCGGACAAACAAACAGACACGGCGGAGGATATGTAGTGACAGTATCACTTTCAATTTAATAAAATTTTCCTTGACATGAAAACTGGTGTTCCATCTTATCCCATTTTACTTAGGGTCGGTGCAGCATGTTTTTTTCTTTCATTCCATATAATATATTGTATAGATAGTACGATCGACAAACCCTGGGCGGTCAACCACGCTGCCTTGTTGAATAAGTCATGGCTAGGTGTGGAGATTGGCCCGTAAACAGTGCGATATTGACCTCACATAGTGCGCTTAACATACTTATAGTATCCAATCAAAAAGAAACTGGACTTTATCCAAATGTTAGTAAAAATGTCTTTCTCATTAACATTATGTCAACCCAATCTCTCATTCCTGGTCACCCCTCTACCTAATCTGTAAAATAAAACATTTACCTAAAAAAAAAGAATTCGATATTCATGTGCCATGTGCGATGTACATGTGTACAAAATTATATATTCATATTAACAGTGCTATTCAAAAGGCATAAAACCTGGCCGAAAAAAATTGCCAGCTATCGACACAAAAAGAAAAATATCGAAATGAAGACCTATTTTAATTAATAAATCCAAGCTGTCAATAACTTCGAGAAGCCCTTTAGAATCGCAGTTGCAATCGCAGTCGTGACCAGACAACCAGACAGCAACCGCCCGGGTCGGCTGTCAAATGTCAACAACCGTTGGAACGCGATTTGAAATTCAAATTCGGAATGGTCATGTTCGAAACCGTTAAAGATGGAGGACGCAAGGATCAGAGTTATTTTAGGAGGATATGTGTCATGAGATACTTCTTGTTATTTAGTTAAATATTTTTAATTTTATCAACATTTTAGCTTAAGTAAATCAAATTAAAAAAATACTCAAAACGTTCTTTTGTGTAACGGCACAGTTTGTAAATTACATTAGCCCATGGTTAAGGACTCCGTATGCGTTAGAAACTAGCGGAATAACACTAACAACGTGCTGAGTGGGTCAGTTCATTACTTTTAATAACGCTGTTAAATAATGGAAAATATTACAGGAAGTCAATATTCAATTTACTATTATTGCAACTTAAATAAAATTTATGTAAAACTT
This sequence comes from Chrysodeixis includens, assembly GCA_941860345.1. Taxonomy (NCBI): domain Eukaryota; kingdom Metazoa; phylum Arthropoda; class Insecta; order Lepidoptera; family Noctuidae; genus Chrysodeixis; species Chrysodeixis includens. The sequence continues at coordinate 13,255,749 of OW796097.1, forward strand.
GTCACTTCTTTGAACAGTATTGTTTTATTAAGTGTAGGTGCTCCATAGATGATTAGCAGCCTTAGTATTTAAAATTAAAAGTATGAAACACAGCCTTTTCCTAAATTCCAATCAGAACTGTCTTCAACTGTTTTTTTTACCGACCATCTAATTAAACTTACAATTTGCGTATCATTGTGCAATTTAGGCTGACCGCACATTGGAGTCAAGATTGTTTTAAGACAGACTATTGCTATCCAAAACATATGAAGGTGCGCACACTTCAAACAAAACGTCTCATAGACAAAATTGTCCAAATCGCACTACACGTCTGACTAACGTTTGTCGGCTACCCTTTTTTATTTATGCGGGCGCGCACATCAACGACAAAACAGTCTAGTCATCGCAGGTATAAGGCAGACTTGTCTATGTGAGGAAAGTCTGTCTTAAAACTGTCGTGACTCCAATGTGCGCTCAGCCTTATTGGCAGCTAGAAGTTTCACAGGTTGACGTAAAACCTTTGTCTTGTACGCATCGATAAACATGGCTGGAAAAAATATAACCTTAGAAGACCATTTATAATTTGGTGTAAAGATCATTGCTATTTATTAAGGTTTATTAAAGAAAAAAACTAATGGACCTTTAATATTAGATTTGACATTGAATAAGTAATTCAGCAGTAGATTCAGTTGCTTACTCTCGGTTTCTGGAAGGTTAATCAATCTGTTGCCAATTCACGTGAACACGACTGCTATCAAATTTTAAAATTTGAACTAAAACTGACGTTTATTTTATTAGTCAACACTTTTTTCACAATGTTTTAGAAGTCTGCTGCTAATTTTAAATAAAATTTCGACTTCAACACTTTGAATTTAGTTTTTTCGAAATAGTAGGTACTATAAATGCCCCGTACTATGCACTATTTCCAAAACCAAGTTTGCAGTTTTAAATTTATCTGCTATATTCTTGAGGTTTTGAGGAAATGCAATCTACAAAATAGTTTGACTGCACGGATTGGTAAACATAGGTCACCACGCCAATCATCACTGTGCGCGACGTCTCACTGTTACGCGTGTCGATTCAAGTATAAGAATTTGTGCGATCTAAAAATGCCTGTTCTGAATCTGGGTATATTTTTGCATGTGAAATAAATGCCTGTGAAACCCCACGCGATATAAGGATGAAATCCTTGCCTGGGTCGTTCTTTAGATACAAGAAAAAAAGATACAAGTATTTACGAATATGACTACATTGTCCAGTGATGTATTCTATTATGTTTTTCACTGGAATCTAGAAATGATAATTAGTATTATACGTTGATAAGTAAATAAAAACAACTCTTTTTGTTCTAAATGACTTATAAATAGTAGGTGAGATGTGTATTTTAAATTCATGTGTCACATTAGAATAAGCGATGATTTCATGAAACACGCACTAAACTATTGATTTATTTTCACATGCACTTATTTAGAAAATGATAGAGAAATTTAGAGCTGTGGAAATTAGTTTAAATTAAAGTTTTATGACCAATTCGACAGTTGTAATAGAGTGCTCTAAAATGCAGTAAAATTCAAGGTAAAATAATCGTTAGACATTTATAGTTCTTATTTTATTTTGTGTACGAGGAAACGGCGTTCATATGCATCGCTTAAAGAGCATGCATCGCATCGTTTTGTTTAAAGAGGAATTAAAAACCGTACGTACCTAGTAATTAAACGATTGATTTATCGATCTTGGAAATCTTGTTTAAAACACCATTGGACCAAATAATTATTTCTCGTTAGATGTAAACAATAAACACAAAAAGTTAATGAATCTAATAACTTTTATCCAATTGAGGTTACCATCAGTATTCGTCGCATGCACGATGTAAACCATTAGCGATCGGGGATGCGCGTGCGCTTATATCAATCTTCCTTTCCTAGTAAATTTTGGTACACATTCAAGACAACAAATGGGTCTTATTCACGATATAATTCGAACAGCCGAGTTGCACCGACCGTTGTCACGGGTTAACTAGTATACCCGTGACCACGGTCAGAAAAAAAAATCTGTATGAAATAGAAAAGGAATTATCGAATTATATCACAAAATGACCCGTTTGTTGTCTAAAAAAATTTGTGTCCATGCTGTTTTTCTCCATAGTTTTTTTTAAATTATGTAATTCCATCAAAATCAATTGGACGATTACAGATTACTATTTTAAATATGTGAAAATAACACGACAGTTACACGACAACCACAAACTGACCCGAAACTTCCTTGCAGTGACATCAGGAAATTGCTGACTGTCACAGTGAATAAACCACGCGAGCGTTATACCTAACCCTAATTTGTTCAGAAATTTTAGAAAAATAAACTAAGTTTTTTTAATAAATAAATTGATTAATACCTAACATTAGAAGCCAAAATTAGAAAAAAGATAGTGCCTCTTCTGAAACAAAAAAAAACCATGAAAATAAATCAAAAATATCTATAAAAGGCAAACTTCAATAGACAATGTATCTAAGCTCATAAAATACATAGTGTACGATGAAACAATGAGGTTATCACAGACATCGGTGCGCACGCGCTGAGCAGCCCGTTAGCGCACGCCGATGCGTTCGCGCAGGCAATCCCGTGTATACTACAATTCATCGACTTTCAAACGCTATGGGTTAGGGTATAAGCTGAAGCGGGTAGTATTAACTGGATATTCATATTTGAAGCTGTGATAGCTCGTGAACTCTCATGGTCTTGAGTTTATTCCCCAGGCGCGCACCGACTTTTCGAATGTTATGTGCGTTTTAGAAATAAATATCGATATCGAGTATACAAGAGTAACTTGTGTTATGAGTAATAGACAACGGATAAACATACTTATATATTTCTAAATACATACATTTTATAGATAAACGACACAGAAAAAATCATGCTCCTCACACAAAACTTGTCCTGAGTGGGAATCGAACCCACGACTTCGGGTATCAGGACCAGTAACCACTAGACCAACGGGCCAGTCATTGACAATGTATTCATTGATTAACCCGCTCCCACTTGTATCTTACTCCAATGCAACTTATGAAGCGTGCACGATAAAACTGTCACAAGTTATAACATACGCAAGAAAACAATACGCTCAATAAAACCCGGTCAAGTGCGAGCGCTCATACTGATATTAGCAATATTAGCATCGCTTTACACTATTGAAGGCTTTTATTACATTCTTCTTACAGTAGATTGGTTTTATGAGATATTCGGGAATTATTTTACCATTGTAATGTGTGGTGTGGTTTGGTTTTGCTGTCACAAATGTCGTGTCGTGTATGATTCTGTACGGAATTCGGAAGTGTTTGTCGCCTTGCTTCTTGGAAAATAGCGCTTTCTGAACCATATAATATGTTGTGTCTATCCAGCTTGGATTCAAATGAAACCATATTTACATCAACACATTTTAATGAATTATACAACAAAAAAAAAAAATTATCGAAATTCTTCTTAGAACTAAATTATTCTAATTTTTACTTTAGAACTATTTTGAGGATCCTCGTATTTAATTTGATAAAATCGGATAAACGTGCTTCCTGGAGACTCGAGAAGAAATATTATTCGATCCAGAAAATAAATCAGACTTAGAGAATCTGATTTTGCTCACAATTGTTCACCCATTCAAAAACTAATCAAAAACATCACAGATTAACCTTCATTATCTTTCAAAACGAACACCTTTAATTTAACTCACGAGCCTAAGATCATCAGGCACTCATTATAAATTCTCCGTTCAAATTACATGTACTTAAAAATCAATTCCAAAACCATTGACCACCCATGATGTTAAAAAAAAGGATCACCTCTCATTACTTTCGAAGAAATTGCAAATGTACTTTGTATTACCATTAGCTATGCAAGGTATTAGGACTCATATCAGCAACGTTATTCTGATTGCGTTTCTTGTCAGTCGTGATGACTCAGTTTTTGTTATCATTAGGATTGATGAATAAACGGTGCATCGCTCGACAGCTGGTTGTAATTTATAATTGATCGATTAACATAGATGTAAAGTTTATGTATACTTGCAGTTAATGTCATTGACCTAGAGTAATGTTGACGCCAATGTAAGTCAATAAGCGGTCTGAGCTAAAGGAAAGCACAGTCTATAGAACCAACAGTTATGAGATTTATTTAATGAAAATATAATAATAATATTGCACGACTTTCACACAACGCCATTTAGTCTCAAACTAAGCAGAGATGGTATTTAAAGTTGTAGACCACTGATAAACATACTTCTAAATACATACATACATACATGGTATCGTTTAATATTGACCCGAACACCTGGGATAAAGTTTCTGGTGAACGTGATAAATTTAGGAAAATATTATCGGATGGAATAGTTGCGCATGATAATGCCTGGTTCGATCTGCTCTCCCAAAAGCGAGACCTACGTAACCAACGAATGGTACAACCTGCAACGCTACCGGGAACACAATTCCTGTGTAGAATTCGCGCCCGCCGTTGTCGCTCCCGTATAGGCCTTGTTAGCCACCAGCGCAAGTGCCAAAATCAAATAAATTACCACGACTGCTGTTTCAAACATCTGTCATAGATGCTAGAGGCCAATGATGATGATGAAATACATACATATTTTGTAAGTAACACTGATTTTTTGACGGATTTTTTTTAAATTATTATTCTATATCATGACAGATCATCGGAAAGGCTACAAAACCCAAGAATATAAAGTTTGATATAAAATTAGGCATTGTGCAAGGGTCAATGATCGTCCCTTCTTTATTAAAATATATAAAAACCAAACGTCAATTTAATCTACTGTTGACCCGAAATTGTGCATTTCAAATTACACCCAACAATTTAAGTAACTTTCACTAATACAAATTACTATCCTTTCATTTTCTAAAACTTAAATAAAATATTCAACTTTGAATTAATACATAGTTACCTATTTTCTTTGATTTGCAAACACATGTAATTATTATAAGAGTGTTATTATTAGTGATGGATACATTCGGTTTTCAGTTTAAAGGAAATATTCGGTTCCTTCAAGAGGTTTTTAGTAAAATGAAAGATTTACCGAATGAAAAACTTTGAAAAAATTATTTTTGAGACATTGTTAAAATTTTAATTGACCTAAATTTTAAGAGATCGATGGCAGGCATCTTCGTAATAAATACGTTTGGCACTTATGGCAATATTATAATCCGAATCAAAATATGGCTTAAACTTGATATAGTTGTTTCAAATGTTGAAGACATTTTTTTATAATACGAACGAAAGACATTCGTTTGAATAAGAAAAAAAAATGTTACATCAGTCGTTTAGTTCTAAGTCATCAGTAAATATTCGTTTGAATTCGAAAAAAATGTGTCGTCAGCCGTTTAATTCTAAGGCAAATATTTACAAGAAATATTCGTCATCCTTACCTTTAGTTCCGTCTCCGGCCTCGGCCTACAGTGTTACCAACACTAGCGATTAGTTCACCAAGGTACAGTGGTCATGTAGGATAATTTGCATGTTTGTATCAACGAGAGAGCTGCGCAAATGTCTGTACATAATAGATCAGTGATAATTGCTTGGTTTCTTTGAATGAACACGTGTGGGTAGTACAGAAATGTAGTATTTACATACCATTTGCATGCTACGACTTGTAGATATAGTAGCCACTCGCTGAAATGAAATAGTTTATTCTGCAAAAAGGATAATTATTTTCACTTTCACATGTCAAGTTAAATATACAAACTGTTGCCTGCAACTTTTTCCGCGTGAATATCGGTTTTTAATATCATAGAAATTGATCAAACCGATCAAACCGAATGAATTCAAAACAAAGAGACAGATTATAATATAGAATATTCCTCATCATCCCACAACGCTATGTAGTCTCAAATTATGTGTACCAAACTACTGATAAACTTATTTACATACTATAGATAACCATACACAAACATTTGTACTGGCTGGGAATCGAACTCAAAGCCTCCAGCAGTATAGCAGTCAGGGCCACTAACCACTGACCAACAGGCCAGTCAAGATTGATCTGAAGGAACATGACTACAACACTAATAAAGGAACCTAGCTTTATGTCTAATCTACTAATCGGCAATAACTATGTGTCTAAGCTTTACCCAAGCTTCCTAAATTTGGGTTGGCTTCGAGTGTTACCTTGTGTAGCCGAAAACCGTTTTATAAATGGCGTGTCTGCCTATCCGACCTCTTTAATCAATTTCCCAGGTAATACGACGTACAACGTAATAATAATAATAATAAAAAACTCCGGGCCCGGATGGACTGCATAATTTCTGGTTAAAATGGTTACCGAGTTCGCATGGTTGCTTGGCATCTCAGTTCCAATCTGCTATAGAGTCTGGCTTGCTTCCACAGTTCTTTACTACAGGTTCTACCCATCTGCTCCATAAATCAGGTAGTACCACGGACCCTAAAAATTATCGTCCAATCACTTGTTTGCCGACCATGTACAAACTTCTTACGTCCATTCTGAGGGCAAAGATAAATGACCATATTGATAGTAATTCAGTTATGTCTGCCTCTCAGAATGGATGTAGGAAAGGGTCTCGCGGTACTAAGGAGCTACTCCTTATTGATATGACCATTTGCCAACAGGTTCGCCGCTCCAAAAAGGATCTGTCGACATGCTGGATAGACTACAAGAAGGCCTATGATTCCGTGCCACATACGTGGCTCATGAGGGTGTTGGAGTTATATAAAATCAATACAACTCTACGCACTTTCTTGATGTCATGTATGAGACAATGGACCACGGTGCTTCACTATCCAGGATGTCGAGATATTCAACAGAGCGGTGAGCCTATTAAGATTGAGCGGGGTATTTTCCAGGGTGACAGTTTGAGTCCTCTGTGGTTTTGTTTAGCCTTGAATCCTCTTAGCACACTACTGGAGAATTCAGGGCTAGGCTATTCGTTGAGGAGAGGGAGCCGGGTAATCTCCCACTTGTTGTATATGGATGACCTTAAACTATTTGCCTCCGGTAAATTGCAACTGATGAAGTTACTGAAGATCACTGAAAGCTTCAGTAATTCCATCAGAATGGAATTTGGTGTTGACAAATGTGCGGTCATGCATGTAAAACGAGGTGGGATTGTGGAATCCCAGAGCATTCAGCTCTCGGATTCTATAAGCCTAAGGTCCCTATCTGCAACGGAAACCTACAAGTACTTGGGTATGTCAGAGGCGTTAGGTATCAGTGTCGCTGACATGAAACAAGCATTACGAGAACGTTTCTTTGGCCGTCTGGATAAGGTTCTGAAAAGTCTTTTATCGGGCGGTAACAAGGTGCGTGCTTTTAATGGTTGGGTCATGCCCGTGATAATGTACTCCTTTGGTATACTCAAGTGGACTCAGACTGAGTTAGACACCTTGGATAGGAGAGTCCGGACACTGCTCACCGCAAATCGAATGCACCACCCTCGATCATCTGTCATGAGGTTATATGTCCCGCGAAAGTGTGGGGGTCGAGGCTTTCTGAATGCTAAGACCCTTCATAATCGCGAGATATGTAACCTCAGGGAGTACTTCCTCCAGGTAGACGTGGGGATGCATCGAGATGTAGTGGCAGTGGATAAGGGCTTCACACCGCTCGCTCTTGGCAAAGAGAACTGGCACACACCTGTCGTACTAAGCGTCAAAGACCGTATGGATGTATGGAAAAGCAAGGAGCTACACGGGCGCTATTATCGAGCTCTTCACGGAGCTGATGTCGATTTTTTAGCGTCCGTGGCCTGGCTACGCTTCGGTGATCTCTTTGGAGAAACCGAAGGGTTTGTATGTGCAATTATGGACGAAGTTGTCATGACGAATAACTACCGAAAATATATAATTAAGGATGGTACAGTTGACATATGTCGGGCATGTCACTGTCCAGGTGAGTCCTTGAGACATATAGTTTCGGGTTGTTCACGTCTTGCTAACGGCGAATACTTGCACAGACATAACCAAGTGGCCAGGATTATCCACCAGCAGCTTGCTTTAAAGTACAAACTTGTGGAATCTGAGGTGCCGTACTATAGGTATGTCCCCGACCCAGTTCTCGAAGATGGTCCTATCACACTGTACTGGGATCGATCTATCATCACTGACAGGACTATTGTTGCCAATAAGCCTGATATAGTGGTGATAGATCGATCAGAGCGTCGGGCAATGATTGTTGATATCACTGTCCCGCATGATGAGAACCTCGTGAAAGCAGAAAAGGAAAAACAAATAAAATATTTGGACTTAGCTCACGAGGTTGTTGACATGTGGGAGGTGGACTCAGCAATCATTGTGCCGATAGTCGTTACTGCCAATGGCTTAATAGCCAAGAGCCTCGACCAACACCTCCGGAGGCTCTCGTTGGGCGTCTGGGTCAAGAGCTTGATCCAGAAGGCAGTACTTCTCGATACGGCGCGTATAGTGAGAAGGTTCCTCTCTCTGGAGCCCTGACCACCGGCAGCTTGGACCCTGTTCCCGATGCCGGTTGGAAACTATTTTTTATATTTTTAAATGTATATTTTCTTTTTTGTTTTTATGTATATTTAAAAATATAATTTATATGTAAATATTTAAATAAAGAGATAATAATAATAAAATTTCTTTATTCGGACAACAAGGATCCATACAAAAATACAAAAATAAAACAAAACAATATTACAAAAGTGCACGAAACAAAACAAAAATTAAATTAATATATAATGTTTAAAAGGGACTTAGTCCGCTGTAATAGTTTATACATAATGGGACAGTCGTACTTAGTAACTATGGCGGCCAGGATGCTGTGGCGACTTCCACGCAGCCGACTGACTAACGATGCGGTCTTTTTACGCCAGAGTGCAGCAAAACCATCAGTGTGTGCTTCAGCAAACATGCCTGATGCACTGCAGTAACGTGGAAGCCGCAACAGCGCCCTGAACGCATTATTATACTGGACCCGCACAGCACTATAGGCTCTTTGAGTATAGTCGACCCACAGACTTCCCGTGTACAGTGAGGTACAATATGCCTTAAATAAGGTAATTTTGACCGCATCTGTACAACGGGAGAATCTGCGCGCTAACATATTCGCCCGAACTGATAGTGCTCTGCGTTCCCTCTCCATATCCATGTCATCTTTCAAGTCGTCGGTTACCCAATGTCCTAGATATTTAAAATTCTTTACCCTCCTTAGTGACTCCCCGTTTAGTGAAATAGGTTGTACCGGTGGACTCTTGGGACCCGATTTAAACGCCATGAATACAGACTTATTTACATTATACGTAAGACCGTGTGAAGCCGCATAGGACTCACACACTGCGAGAAGCTTTCGAAGAGCTCCGATTGAGGGGGCCAGCAGCACCATATCATCCGCGTAGCTAAAGTTGTTGCAGCAAACACCGTCAATATAGCATCCGACATGCATGCCGCTGAGCTCTTCAATAAGAGCATTTACGTACAGGTTGAAGAGTAAGGGTGAGCTCAATCCCCCCTGCCTCACCCCACACTCCAACCCGCCCGCATCCGAGAGTTCACCCGCCCACTTTACATTATTTTTCTGGTTCATATACCAATACCTCAAAAGTGCTGCCAACTCTGGCGGCACCCCAGTCTTAGCCAGCTTCTGCCACAGAACATCGTATGCAACTAGATCGAAGGCCTTACTGAGGTCTAGAAAACAAGCATACACTGGAGTACGCCTGTCTGTGTAGTACTTGACCGTGTGCTTTAGACTAAATATGGCTGTATCGGTTGACAACCCAGGCCGGAACCCGAACTGGGCGTCGTGTAGCTGTATGTGTTTTGTGAAATGTGAGTTCAGCACACTGTCAAGCACCTTGGCAACGATAGTCGCCAAGGAAATTGGCCTGTAGTTGGTCTTGTCTGCCATATCTCCTGTCCTGATGTAATAATGCTAGTAGTCATGATAGGGATGTAAATCTTTTTTTTTATGGACTGTATTATTTTATGAAACTTTCCTCAAAAGGCCAGTCCAGTAAATTCTGTGCATTTGTTTTTACACTCACACTCAATTAACAACAATTGTCTGAACTTTAAAAGACACAGGGAGTGTGACCCTGAGTTTGTTTCGACATTTTTTCTCAGGGTAGTCGGTAAGGAAATGACGAATCCAGCGAGCTCGAAACGTATTTAAGACATGTAAAAGTGTTACATCCTAGTTCCAAAATCAACTTAAGACTATCCAAGAAAAATCATTCTGATGTAATTTTTATTCAATCGTTTAAAATAGTAGTAAAAGCTGGCTCGGACTTCTACTATTTACTACCTTGGTACTTGCGATATTAACAGTCATTTTTATTTTACAATTTCGTGATTAAGTAACTTTCTTAAACCATCAGAAACCTTTATACAGCTGCAAGTCTCTCTCACGATAAAAGCATTTATATTAAACTCACAATTATTTTATCTGTTTACTTACTTTTCAAATCACGTTTTTTTTTCTCACGTTAATTGTCACTTTCTTTTGGTTATTGTCGGTTAAACTACTTTAATGGCCGGTCTAGTCATTTTTAACTGTGAATATTCAACAAAATTGTTTACTTTGTGTCAAGAGTAAACAATTCCCCGGAGTCATTTGCTAAGATTGCTTAATTTTAGGTACAACATTTCTAGATTTAAATTAATTTTTTGAAAAAAATTGACTGCATGGATAGCCGAGTTGTATGTTGTGTTGGTCAGTACGCCAATTACTACTGTCCGCGACGCGTCGCCGCGTCGCGCGTTCGTTCCTTGCGCAGGACAAGAATTTGTGCGATCCACAAATGCTTGTTCTGAGTCTAGGTGTCCCTGTGCATGTGAATTTAATGACTGTGAAATCCTCGCGTTACAAGGGTTAAATTTCTTAGTGTTAGAATAAAAAAAAACATTTTTTAGAATGTACAAGTACCTAAAACAAAGTGCAATGTTTTCGTTTTTATTTACAGAGTTATCTTTGTATGCTCCTTATTCCATATTTTTTTTTGTACGCCAATGCAGTACCTACTCACATATATTTCGTTAGAATCCTTACATCACTGCAAGTGGCATAGGCAGACAAAAATATAAAACAACTATCATAAACTTCCAAATGACAATTGCGTTTCAATTATTGGATTATGAGGTTTTTGTTGTACGGAATATGAGCTATTTTTAATCGACTTTTAAAAAGGAAGAAATAGCTCCTATAGTACCTATAGCCTATTCTATTGAGATATCTTTCCGGTCATTGGTAATAATCTCACGCAATGAATTCTTTCACCAGCTTACTATTGTATGCAAATCATTCACGATTCTGTTTTGTTTCTCACGGAATATTACTCTCTTTGTACTTATGTTTATTATCAGGACTTCACACCTTTGTAAGTTAAACAAAACTTTTGACACATTGTTGTTATTTGATAGTGTTAACTTTTCAAAACTTCTCAAAATGTATATACATTTCTTTCTTATTTTTTTTGCCTTCAAAATCACGTATATATTTCTACTGCACGGATAGCCCAGTGGTATAGGTCACGATGTCGCGGGTTCGATCCCCGCGGAGAGCAAGAATTTGTGCGATCCACAACTGCTTGTCCTGAGTCAGGGTGTCTTTGAGCATGTGAATTGAATGTCTGCGATACAAGGATTAAATTCGTAAATGCGGGAGTCGTTTGAAAAAAAAAAATTTACTGTAAGCAACAGCCGTATCATAATCAAGTGATTTCTTAACAAAATACATTGTTTTTGTCCTTCTAGCATTCTAAACCGATTCTCAAATAGTTGAGCCTCTCAGACATAAGACAACAGAAGCATCAGATATTATTACCTCAGACTCCGACATCGCGTACCATCGATTTAAGGCTTATGTTGCCCCGTACTATAAATAAACAGTTAATATTTTTACTAAATGAATAGATAGATTAAATAATAATATTCTGACCTCGCAACAGATCAATTTTACGAATATATACCAAAATAACTGTATTTTAAAGATGACCAACGGTACGCGCATTAAATAACAATATTAACATAAAATAAACATTTATACGATCGCTTGAGATTTGAATAACTTGTAGAAACGTTCCACTTGTGTGATCTATGAGTTCGAGACTAAGGATTTATAGTAAAAAGCCTTCTTGGCATCACACTGGACTTTAAAGTAAGATTTTCTCTTGTACTCACATAATGTACGTGTGTAAAGTTGATTACACAATAATCTAGAAAACCATTGAAACGCAATAAAAGATAAATGTAAGTTTATTCGCAAGAAGTCATGTAAATATTAATCATAAACATAGAAGTTTATTAACAACATTAAAAGTAAAAATAAAAATATTTTACAAAACCCTTAGAATTGACTTTGATTAATTAAAATAATAGAGGAATAGAACGGAGCCTACTTAACATTAAACTACCGAATAAAAAACACCGTGATCGTTCCACCACAAAAATTGGAGACGTTACTCAAAAAGCTGCCACGTTGGAATGGAATTGGGCTGGGCTAAGTATAAAATACCTACTTCAATTATCTTTAACATCCAAACTTACCTTAACCTCTTTACAATATTAATAAACGATAATCTCATAAATTACAGCATAGAACAAAAACTATTTAACAATGATACTGTACGTAATGTTATTTAATCCGTGCATGTTACACGCACATATACTGTGTATATATTATGATTTAACTTTAGCCTTTGTTTAGGAAATATTAACATTTTAAACAGCCTTAGTCATAATAGCCAGAATTCCCCTGCCTTTATCACAATTATTATTTGGGGTCTGCGCAGCATGTCTTCTTCTTCCACACGTCATATCATCTTTCACACCACTCTTTCTTTGGTCATCCTCTTCCTCTATATACATCCATATTCATGTCCAGCACTTTCCATACCACGTCATTCTCTTTTCTTATTATTGCTTTTAAATAATAATATGTTGCTTTATTTTGGTACTTTATTTTGTTTGATTAAAATAAGTGTGATAAGATATAAAATCTTCTAAAGTACTTACATATTAAGTATATTCTTATTCATAGCTTCAGGACTGAGTAAACTTTAAACTGAAAATATGATACTGTCTCAAATAAAAAATGAGATTAATTTACAACACATATAACGTACAAGTCATAAATAAAACAGTTATCCAATAAATTATCTGATCTGTAAGCTTAATTAAAAACCCCAGCGTATCAAACAATATCAAACCTTTGATATTTCCAACAAAAGACAGGGACAGAGCTATATACCCAGATAGCTTCATCTCTTTCTCACAATAACGACGATTTTTAAACTATATAAAAAGCGGTTAACAATTTCCACGCTACACGAGTATTGATATGTCAATGGAATGCATGAACAACAGCGATAACGGTTTAACAAGTAAATTGAACCGATAAATAACTGCGGTTAACTCAATTACTCTGGTTAATTATGTTACGTTATTTTAACAAGCCTTTTACAAGTTGCAGGCGCTAATTTGATAGTTAAACGCGGATGATAATCTTAATTGAAATGTTATTTACACTTAAATCAGAGATAAATAGATTTACTAAGCGTGGACTAGGAATTTAATTTTGTAAAGTGTATCGTTTAATAAACAATTTTCTTACCCCATTCTTAAGTAGTTGTATTTTCTCTGTTCTGGTGGCAATCTAAGGGGCGTAGTTAGAGAAATCATCACACATGCATAGTCTTTAAGATTTTAAATCAAATAAAAATTAATGAACTAATTGTTACCCCATTCTTAAGTAACTGTATTTGTTCTGTTCTGGTGACAATCAGAGGGGTGGTCATAGTTAGAGGAATCGTCACACAGGCATAATCTTAAATATTTCAAATCAAAAGTCATTTATTCAAAGTAGCACTTTTTGACCGTCAAGATTTATAAATTATAGACAGTTCCCTATCGCCCACCCTTCACCACTTCCTGTGCTATTGCTACCGGAGTAGACTGGGCTTATAATGGTATGTCCAAACAAAAAAACACTCGGTTTTCTCAAAATCAGTCACTCAATCAATAAATTTGTTATAAATTGTTTGAATAAACAATTGAAGAAGTATACCTAAAAATAGACTTTACCTAAGTCTATTATCACAGTCAAAATTTCCTGCCGCAATAAAATGACCTACCACTGCAGTTATCCTTCTACTGTCATTCAACCTGCAAAACCTTAACCTATTTTATGTTATCCAGCCTTAAACCAAGCTCTTACTCTTTCAATCTAAATGAACGAGTGATCCACATTTGGGATGGCTGCCAAAACACAACCTTCATTACTCAGAGCTCTGCAGGTACTGCAGGCACTACTGCTATATGTTTTACAGCAGGCAAAATACGAGAATTTTATTAAGTTCAAAAGAGCACCTTTATCTTGTATCTACCTATTCAGTAGTGGTTAAGTTACGTTTAAAGTTTGAGAGAAATGGTCTTTGAATTTTTATTCGGGAATTTTAGTCGAAATTTTAGTTTAAGCATCCTTTGAAAAGGTATTTTAATTCGTGCAGTTTTGTTTTCCTGAAAAATATTTGGTAACATATTTTTTATTGAGATTTATTATTATTCATTTTACTATGTGCTACTATGCGCTTTACTGAATTATATAAGACTTATGTATTTAAATAAAAGCTTAAAAAACAGCATCATAAAATTCGTTCGCATCATTGCCGGCCGGGAGAGTGCCCAAAAGGCTGGCGGTATTGCCATGTTGGATAGCAATTCTTGTCCTCTGTGCGAGGTAAAAACATTTAAAGTAAATTGTTTGAATAAAAAAACAATAATACCATTTGTCAAATCTAAAACTTTATCATTTCCAGGATGTTTTGCTTGATCAAATTACTTAGTATTGTAGCTAAAAAATAGAAAAGCCACAAGTTGGAAACCACTTCATCCTTACCTTGTTTCCTATCTAAAGAATAATATTTAGACAAACTGCACTATACACTACCTAAGGTATTTAGAAAATTAAAGTAAATTCAACCTTGTTCCTCACACATTCAATTCACAACCAGGCTATAATTTGCTCAAAATGAATTTGCCAGGATGATACAATCTTAAATCTTCCATTGTATAAACCTCAGTGCGGTACTAATTCAAATATTTTCAATAGGCAGTGAAGAGCCCCCGAAGCAGTAGTGATACAAGCTTCATATATCATCGCCCTGGTTTACCCACTAATTTCCTACCAACATGCTAATGACGCTCAATACACAATTTATTGGTCATTGTACTCCCAAGATTAACGCCCAGTATTGTTCTAAATATTTCGCAGTAATTTTACAACTACATTACTAATTACAATCAAATTTCAACCCTATTTTGCGGGGGTTAACGTTCAGTTTTCAATGTGAAAGTGAGGAGTTATGGTGTTATGATATAAATTTCGTGATTGTTATAGATTTTAATTCTTTCCGTCCGGTTTAGGTGTTGGAAAAGTTGGGATTTATATTGTATTGAACTGTTGTTTGTTTGATTTTATGGTTTTATAACTTCCTGTAAACCTGTAAATGTATTTTGCAAATGTTTATTCATTTTTTGTTTTTGTTTGTGTTTGGTTTTTTCAATGAAGCCTGTTATTAATGAAGCCATTTTACCTGCCCTGATACTGTGGAAACATTTCTTTAATTTGAGCTATCTCTTCTCTTGCCACGCCCGCGCGAATATCGGTTGTAGCTGCAAAAACATTATCCCTTCCAACGAAGTCAGTTAAAAAGTACTTTATGTGTTAATCCAGGGTGTCAGCTAACTATACCAAATTGATGAAAATAAATTTAGCCATTTGAGCGTGAATGAGTAACAAACATTCTTCCATCTATACTTACAAACTTTCGCGTGTATATTATTAGTAAATTTAAAACTCATCTGAAAGAATCTACTGAACACAACCTTAAACGTATGTATTTTTTTTAAACTTTCACAACTTACACACATATTTAACCAAAGGGAAAAAAGAAGTTTCGTCAACCTTTATAATTACATCGCGAGTAAGACTCGTTTGTCGTCAAAACAAAAAGCGTACATTATCAAGAAAAAAACATAAATACTAGTAACAGTGCTTACCTCATTAAAGCTTAATAAGTCTGCACGCGGTATTTGTACTTTCTAACGGGTTGGACACTTGACCACAGCCCGTCCACCACTTTCCCCGGCCTTGCGATCTAGTGTGCTAAGTATACCTACTAGGTATACTAGGTGGAACAGCATACACAACAGGGATGTGTGCTTAATAATAAAGTATGTGTCAATTAATTGAGCTCATGTTTAAGAAGATGACATGTAAAAGTGATAAAATTTATCCTATTTGCAGAATAAATGATTTGAATTTGAATCTGAATTTGAATTCACGGGCTAACTTCAAGAGAAGAAACCCGGTACTTTTTAAAGGCTTATACGGGGATACAGGTCCAACATGCAGAGGTCTTCTTAAGAACTTTAGTGATGGAGTAAGGGCCATCTACCCCCGCAATAGATTTTTGTAATTAAGCGTAACTACAGATCTCTTTGTGGATTAATTAACAGTAAAACTGAATGGACAAAAGGCATAGTTTAAATTGTCATTGAGTGAGATTTTTTTTTTCAGTAGCAGAGATGACTCAAATTAGGGTAGTACAAGTATTTATACAATGCAAAAATTGACAGACGAGGTAAATGGTTGCAATTTGTTAGATATTTATGTCGAAAATTGATTGTGGTCAGTTTCGTTCAAAGTAGTGTAAGTGGAATTCATCTACAAGTTATCTAAGAATCTAAAAGATAACCGAATCTTTGATATTTACGCAAAATACTAGTAAAATTAGTCTATATGAAAACCTTTTAAAACGAGGCATAAAAATTGTAACATACATAAGTGTATTTTGTGATTAGGTGCTTTAGGTTTGGTAAACTTACAGATAAAAAGTTTATTCAAAGACAGAACAGAAAACACGCATTTGTTTTACTGATAACAAAACCTAACAAAAGAACATCAAACTCCCGCAAAACCAAAATCCGGCCAAGTGCGAGTCGGACTCGCGCACGAAGGGTTCCGTACTATCATCTTTAAATAATACACAGCAAATCAAATCAAATCAACTTTTATTTGAGAGCGAGCGAGAGTTTGAAGCGTCTACCTGTTACAGTTTTTAATATCGAGCAAAAAAATACGAAAAAACACGTTTATTGTATTTGGACACCCCTTGACAATTTTTTTTAATTTTTAGTGTTTGTTGTCATAGTGGCAACAAAAATACATCATTTGTGAAAATTTCAGCTTTCTAGCTATCACGGTTTATGAGATACAGCCTGGAGACAGACAGACAGCGGAGTCTTAGTAATAAGGTTCTGTTTTACCCTTCAGGTACTTGAAACTCGGAAGGAATTTTAATACATTGTCATACGTGATAGATGGTGACACAAGCAGCTAACGTTGACTCGTAACTGAACAGTTCCTTGTAAGATGGCCCAATTGGCCGGCACCCAACCAGGTCGTCCCGTCGCTTTCTTAGAAACCTATGCTCATACTGTAACTTGGAATGTATGATATAAAACCTTATCAAGTCTGTCGTGGTTTAACTTCCCTTGTAAGAACCAAGTAGGTACTTAATAGGTTAATAGACACTACGTTAATGCGTAAGTACCTATGTTTTTTAAACCTATACTTAGTAAGTAGAGTTTGATTTGATTTGAAACTGTAGCTCATGCCTAAAAGAGTTTATATCTTAATACCGAAGCGTGAACATGACTTTTTATTTGAGAAGCACAAGATCAAATCAATAGTAATTTTGGCACATATTCTTGGTTAATCTTTCTTAGTTGTAAACCAAGACACAATGAATTAAGTAGACAAAAAACTAATCTGAATGTTGACCGTTGAGCTACTTCTCTAGGTATATGAGAAGCTGTCGTTTTCAAAATCTACTTCTTAGTCCATTTGAGGCCAAAAAAGATGGCTGCGGTATGTTCGTAAGAGTTACCGCGACCCTAGCACTCAAAGGGCTCTAAGAGGAACATAGTGAGTTTTAGTCAGTAAAAGTCTGACACTCCCTCCTGCTGACACACAGCGGGCGGAGTAATTTGTTTTTTTCTTAAACTACTCCCGCACTAAGAAATTTAATCCTTGTATCGCGGGGAGTTTCACAGACATTCAATTCACATGCACAGAGACACCTAGACTTAAAATAAACATCTGTGGAAGGCATAAATGTTTGTCTTACACGGGGATCAAACCCCCATCTCGCGCACAGTATTAATTGGCGTGGTGACCTATACCACTCGGCTATCCGTGCAGTCAATTGAAGTATATAATTTCTTTTCATAGTGTATGCAGTAATACTATTAGTTCTGCTTATTATGACTGTATACTTAGCTAACGGTGACATATTGACACGGCTCCAATAGGAAGCTGCGAGTGCGAGCAATTTAATTATATAAATAACGGAGGCATTGGGAATTATGTGTCAAGATACAGTGAGGTAGTTTTTGTTAGGTAACCTGTATTGATCGTTATTACAAGGCTAATAGAATACTAAATTAGTAGATTAGATTACTGTTAGATAACTTATCTTAAAAAGGTTTAATGTGTCGGTAATTCAAGATTTTCAGGTGGAATGTGGGAAGAACGTGCAAGTCGTGGTCACTGGTCTAATGTCCACATTGTTATAAACGAGGTTATCAGTTTATATCCTTTCCCTATAAAGGTGCAAAAGTAAATGATGACGGTTTAAGCATTAATCACCACGCTAGCTCGCGGAATCTAGGTTTCCTTAAAAAAAAATCTACCACAATTGTCAGTAGTGTCTTAGAATAATCAAGAAGTACACACAACTTTGTAAAATTTACATTGGTATTGCCTGCGCTGGGAATCGAACCAGCACCTCGTGCATACAAATCTATACATAAAACCGCAAGGCCACTACGACATTAAAAAATATTTTGAAACTTATACATATTTTTTATTAGTTGGACATTATATTTATATCATACTCAAGGGACAGAAAGGTCATTTATTGTTCAATTATAAAATAATAACAAACCGATATTTATATAAAGCAAGGAACAAACACATCCCCGGTAATAGTCGAGATTACAAGGATGAGAATATAATATTAAACTGCTTGTGAATACTGAGTATTATGAGACTGTATACCGAGATTGTCAATTTGATTAAAAGGCATAAGTTAGGGGAGTTACACACGAATGACCACTTTGAGAATATCTATTCACTCCTTATGCACAAAGAAACGTCATAAACGTCTTTACATTATGAAATTGCCGTTTTGTCTAAGTGTGATATCAAATATTTCATGTTTGGTATATCATTTTAAATTTATGTTTATTTCTAATTTAGGTATATATTTGTGTTCAAAATACTATGATTCATTTGTTTTTACGTTCTTTATTTTTTCTTTAATGTAGTTTTGTACTGAACATATAAAACGTAAATTATGGCGTTGTTTTACGATTATTATGTGGGAGAATCTTCCAATGCAATAACAACCCATACGATATTGCATTGGAGGAAAGATCTTGTTTTTGTTTCTGATAAACTCGTCAGTTTAATATAATGGCAATTCTTTTATTTTTAACTACTTTTCTATCAAAGTCTTTAGTTTTCTAACTAGTCACAGCACTTACGTATTTCAAATAATTAAAAGTATTTTATACATATACTGCAAAATTGGCATGTCATTATATTCATAAATTCAAACATCATTTTAATTTATCAACTGCATAATACAATCATACTTACAATACAACAATTTGCCCTAAACTAATTCAAAGAGATTTTACCAACAAAATTTCCTTCAAATGAAACCTTTGCGTCCAACCTTAGTCATGATTAATACATAGTGAATTTCTAAGCAGCATGTCAAGATGAGTTCTGGTTTAATATGTAGAGGAACTTTGAGTCGAGTGGAACAGTGATTAGCTTTTTGAGAGGGACTGCAAATAGAGCCTGCTTCAGTCACGATGTTTAATTAGAATTTTTAGCTGTGTATGACTGTTTTGACTTTAATTAGGCTTGGTTGGTCAGAGGGTAAAGGGAAAAAAAAAATGAATTTTCGAGATTTTGAATTTGCGAGATTGTTAAAACGGGTGATTTTTAACAATCTCGCGATTCCTTTTAATTATAAGGTAAAGCTTTGTGTGATTTGGACTTGGTTACTATTTCTTTCACTACCTAAATGACGGATGTTTATGATGATAATGAAATTTATTCGACATCTTCTTAATGATAATATGATCGCTAAATAAGGTAATGTTTTGGTCAAGGCCCAATCAAATAAGTCTGATAATAGAAACCAATTTAATTTATAGCACTAACTTCACCAAATATCGTCTTTCATTGTTTTCATGTAACAATGAACGCACTAACAAAAATGCAAAAACAAATTGGTATAAAGCCCAAAAAAACACAACCATTTTAATCCATTCATTTGAAGTGTGCCATTTATAAAAACCACATCGCCGTAACTGCCATGAAACGGCAATGTCATTCCACTAAAAATGCATTTCAATCGACATTTTAATGAAAAACGCAACGCTATGAATAAGTGCAATTTAAAATGAAAACTGCATCCGTGGAATCGCGTTAACAAAAACTTCTGTCCATTATTTTGCTGTGGGACATAATTAATGTGGTTGCCGCTCACGACATGTGGGTAGTCCGAGGTATACAGTAAACTAATACCGGTATACATCGAGGAACTAATTTTGCAACTTAAGCTTTTGCAAGAAATAGATTGAACGTAACAAAGTATGGAAAATACAATTTGGACGACATAGATTTCAGTAATAACTTTGAACTTAAGTTTTAAATTAGAAGTTTCTTATTGCACGAATACGTCATAATCTAATTAAAAAGACGTGATTAATATATTTTTTTTTGGTGTGCTATTGACATACAAAATATTATGTATTGTTAACACTCTACATCTTTGGGTCTAATATCTTTAAATTTCACAATCACATTATTAGTAAATCCCATTGTCGTAATCGCTTAAGTAGGTCAAAAAAATATTTACAATACAGGAGGGGAATTTCCTGATAATAATTTACCATAGCATCAGAATATTACGTGATTGGAATCAATCAGCAGCTCGTGAGTCAAACTCCTTGGTAATCCAAAATCATCACCCTCAGGCGATCGCTGCAATCAAAGGCAAAATTACAAAACAACATCTTCGGATTAAGGGTGTTTTTACTACGCAGCTTTACCACCCCATGGATTAAACCTTTTTTTTAAGATTGGGGAATCATCTACCTCCTTAGGAGAAGAAGTGAGTAGCGTCAGATTCAAAATCAAAAGACATTTGTTCAAATTAGGCTGTAATGTAGCACTTTTTGGACGTCTTAATTAAAATGGATACCATCGTTCCATCACTCACCCTTCACCGCTTCCTGTGCTTTCGCTACCGGAGAAGAAACAGCGCAACAAACTTCCCAGACTCACTCTTACTGACTAAACTTGAACGGCCTTCTAATGTCTCTCGCATTTGGCAGTGCGTGGCAATGCATGAGAATTCTTCACGGACCTTGATATTTTAAAAATCACCAAACAAAATTGAACCACTGTCTCAATTACACTACGGCAGCGAGTAATAAAAATCCAGATTATACAGCCCGGCACAGATAAATTCCAGTTTATTACAATCCCCGTATAAATAAGTGAGTTTCCTAGTTATAAACATTTTTCATAAAGGCGAAACGTACAGATAGCCCTAGGTACGTAGTAATGAAATTCTTTGAACAAATTGTTAAGTTAAGCTGATAAAAGTAGAAAAACTAGTTGCTTTAGGGACCCCCCACACTAGCGTCTTTCGAGCGTCGTCGTCGTGCCAGCGTCCGCGCGGCGTCGACGCCGCGGCGACGCGACGTCGACGCGGCGTCAGTTCAACGTTTTTTGTGAACGCCGAGCGTGCGCGGCGCTGGCAACGCGTCGCCGTTGTTAACAAAAAACGTTGAACTGACGCCGCGTCGACGTCGCGTCGCCGCGGCGTCGACGTCGCGTCGACGCCGCGCGGACGCTGGCACGACGACGACGCTCGAAAGACGCTAGTGTGGGGGGTCCCTTAAAGTTAGGACGGTTTTGTTTTATGTTGTTTCTTAGAAGTTTGTTTTATGATTCATATCGGGCTTTGCTTTTGAGAGATAAAATATCCGCTAGGTTGTAAGAGAAAAGGGAAATCTGGTGATACTAAACAAGTCCTTTCTTGTTACATCCGCTGATGAAAGTGATCTGGGATACTAGAGCCTTGTTTTGAAATTCTACCTCATCATATACTTTTATCTATTAGGACTATTCATAATAATATATTTACCTGTAAATTGCTATGGGGTTAAACGCTTGATGATTAAAGCTGTGTATCCGAGACTTGCCTTGCTCCTTATACGAAATGCCTATACAAGACAAAATTGTACCAGTGTTAAATCTTATTCTACACTTTCCATTATTTGTTAGTGTTTGTTCCTCTGTCATTAGTCAAATTGATCCCTACGACGTATATAAAATAACTTCCACTTTAAAAAATACCATTTACAATTTCCCCCTTTATTCAACCCTCTAAGTTAAATCTTTGACATTTCACAATAACGTACAATACCGGTAGCACAGTATAATAATTTATACAGGATGACGTCTTCATACAAACGTACATAACGCCACTTATGCCTTCGTTTTCGGATCGTGGCATCCACTAGCATCCTATAATCGCAAGCATGTAGTCTCCTGACTGATTTCGACCACGGCGGCTAGTGTTACTATGACACCAGCTAGCTACGTAGAAAGTTTTATAGTGCACATGCGCGTGCGCAAACACAGATGCACTCTCTGTTCCTTTCCTGAGCAGACAGAGATCAGGCGCGGGACCTAAATTTTTACGTGCCTTTCGAAACGCGGAAGCTTTCTTTATTTATTTCTAAACCACAAACAACATTCGAAAATCCATATGAGGCAAAGTATGCGCTACTACTTGAAAAGGTTCAAAAAGCCTTTTTAAGATTTCTCTATAAGGTCACTCTAGGTTACTATCCATATTTGTATCCAACCAAATATCTCGTAGGATGTCTAGGATATAATATGTTAGACACTAGGAGAGCCCTCGACCAGCTGTGCGTTATGCTTAAAATATCTAAGGGAATATCAGATGCTCCAGATCTCCACAATGAGCTGATTCATCTCTACGTTCCGAATAACTATCTCCGCAGCCGGAGGCACCGTCTCCTAGCTGTGCCTGCATGTCGCACAGTGTCGCGAGCGTCGTCCCCTATACCTCGAGTTTTGACTGCTCTCAATAGCCTCGTGGAAGCCAACCCCAATTGTGATTTGTTTGCAGATGATTTTAATACTATTAAGTCTGTTTTTCTGTGCTTCTGCGAAAGCAATTTAATCTAAAATGTCTTGCTTTATATCGTTACTGTTTGTTATCGGATTTTAAATTTTATGTTGTACTTATTTTAAATTGTTTGTTGTTAATTATTGTGTTGTGTTTTAATGTATGTATGTTAATGTAATTGGTTATTAAAACCGTATTAGCATAATAAATAAATAAATAAATAATAATAATAATAATTAAATTCTGTAGGTGGACTCTATACTGTTAAGTGCCGCACCGCTGTAAGCATTTATTTTTTAGAAAAGGCCATATCCTACTACTGTTTTTATACTGTACCGGTAGTAAGTAATGTAGGTACCTACCCTCCTCATAGATTTCCACTAGAATGGCAAAATGATTGATGACAGCGGAAACCCTCACGCTTGAGTTGCTCACATTTGTCGGTACAGTTTTCTTTCGACCGGACATTACAGGAAGAGTAATGTGGAATTTATTATGTGAAACTATTTTTTGCGTTTATTGAGATGAAAGCGTCGGCCAGAAATTTTCTAATCGATTAAATGCTGGCGTTGTTATTAATGGAACTGTAGTGGAGGAAAAGGGCAGACTTTTTTTACGGTTTTATTCTCAACTAATGTTCATAATGATTATGACTGTCCTCGTGATATAAAAATACTTAGCACATAAACAATTTAAGGTTAAAATTAAATGGTTGGGTCTGAAAAGATGAGTAAAGGTGACAATTTCAGCATTTTTTTTTGGGAGACTGTGCCCCTTCTAGATATTTTTTAACATAAGTATGACAGAGAATTTATTTATGAATTGTGTAAATTAACAAAACATCTCTTTATTTTCAGAACACACCAACATTTAGCGAACGGTTGCCAAATAATGAAGTGATTGCACTTCGCAATGGGCAATGGGCTAAGCAGCTCCGCCAGTCGCAAATGGCCGGGACGGAAGCAGCAGGAGGCGCCGCGCCATGCGGAGTCCTCCAGGGTCCTCTTCCTCCTCTACCTCATACACAGGACTTGGAATGTCGTCGTGGAACATGTTGATGCAAAGAGCGCCAAGTACGTATTTCTCATAAATTATAATATAACATCAAGTAGGTACTATTCTGTAATGCCTATTTTTAGTTTTTAAACTAGATTCCTACGTCAAGCAAATGTAGTAAAGCAAGCAAAGTGTAAGCAAGTGTAATAATTCGAATAATCAATTAATACTAAACTTAGTCGGCTACAGTCAAAATACATAGCATACCTACCTCCACCATCTATAATCAAACACTAATCTCAAACTACGGCCATCGTAATCTATCCATCCCATTCATCGTGTCATCATCGTCTTGATTATCCCCTTTTACTTGATCGGCAGATCGGTGCAACACGTTTTTTTCTTCCCCTGTCAGACGTTCACCCCCTATTAATAATTTACTCCTTTACACTATTATTAATTTCCATACCTCACTAATTCCAGATGGCGTGGCTCCCACACAGTTCCCAGCTCTGGAGATGGGCTGGCTCCGAGGTTTGACTCCGTCAGCGTGGCGGACTCCGACCTCGGGTCCTGCTACTCATCATGCAGCTGCAGCTACTGCCGCCTGAGGGAGTGCGCCCATGATTGTGTCAGGTTGGTTTAGTATTGATTTGTCCTCTTCATCTTACCTTAGCGGTTTTTACAGGTATAATTGAAAAAACATCTAATATTTTTATTAGCTTGCTAATTACTTGTTGTGCCAAATAACTTATTTTCACGAATACCTCATTACGCTCAAAATGCTTCACCACATTCACAATGTTTGCAAACAATTCAATAAGACTACTACTAGCTAAGATTTCGCGTTCTGATCTGATTCCTTCGATTCAATTTCTTACCTCAATTAATTTTTAATTTCATGTTATTTCTTTTCAGGTAAGTCATCTGTCTCTCTGAAACTCTGATGATGGTTCTGCTAACAACGGAGGACTTAGTGCTACATAACGAACACAACAAAAAATCAGAAAACATAATTTGAAAACGATATGAGGCGAAAACCTGATTGCAATTAGTATAGAGCATACATTAATATAACAGCAATATTCCACGACTTTCACACAACGCCTCAAACTAAGTAGAGCTTGTATACTGAATACTAGACAACTGATAAACATTCTTATTTATATATACTTCTTAATACACTTACATAAAATTACTTCTAGACACAGAACAAAATGATCGTGCTCGTCACACAAATATTAGTGCTGGGTGGGAATCTAACCCACGATCTCTAGTGTAGCAATCAGGGCCACTAACCACTAGGTCAGCCACCAACAAGTCAGTCATAGTAATTAAACTTTCTTTCACAATAATTATCCCTTGCTATCCAAATAAAAGTAAAACTAGACCAAGATTAACTTGTAAGTCAATTGCCTACATTAAAAGAACTACGTAAGTAACTATGCTAACATAAATAATGTTAGGTATTACAAAAACTTCCCCATTTTTGCTTGACTGGGTGTGGTCGAGTTGGGATTTTTCTACGAAAATTTTGTTGGAAATATAATATTTATTATTTATGCCCAGGGTTAAGAACAAGGTTGAGACCGAAATATATTATACTTTTAATGGTATTCGCTAGATTTTTTCGGAGTAGACGTTTTTTGTTTTTTCTACATCATTTTACAGTGCCTAGGAAAGCCACTCTCATATGAATATGTTAATTTCTCGTAGCATACTTTGTTTTATTCTTATAACTACCGACACACAATTTAAATTTATAGTTAAACTAGTTGTTGCCTGCGACTTCGTTCGTGAATAAAAAAATAGGTTTAAGAAATAGGTAGTAGCCAATTCGCAGACCCACTGAATGCAAAATATACAAAATTTCAAGAGAATCGGTTTAGCGGTTTCGGAGGAGTATAGTAACTAACATTGTGACACGGGAATTTTATACATAAGATTAAAGTTTTAATAAATGGTCTAATATAATCCAAGCGCCCGATAGTGTCAAGCCAGAGTAATACCCCTTCCCGTATACCCTTAGCGTATAGGTACCTAGTAGATAAAAAAGTACATTAACGTCTAAAGAAAAACGTAAAAACACGAGTAAGCTCATTTCTAAAAGATCCTAAATCCACATATATTTTATAATCGTTGTAAGTGCGCCCACACGTGTCTGCAAATCGCAAGCCATTAGGTACAATTAAATTTCTCCCGCTTAAAACTAGAGCAGAATGCTGGTTAGTATCTTTAGTGCTCTAAGCTGCAACACCTGGACTATTTTCTTTTTTGCTGTGATGTGGTACCAGCCATCTGCTTAATACTGCAGCTGTGTCTAGAATTGCCTGTTTCTTTAAGTTTGCTCTATTTAAAAAAAACAGGCTTAGCCCGTATAAATTAATACATAAGAGATTTTATTATGCTGCTTATTTTAATTCATTGATTACTTTGACAAAGAATTGGCTTTTAAAGTATAACCGGGTTTCGAGAAAACGCTCTAAAACTCTGTTTTTTTTCCATCAATTATTTTATATTGAACAGATTTTTATCGTATACTTACATGTCTAAGTAGATTATTAGAATTTAATATTTATTAAAAACATTGAACGGGTTTTAAACTCATAGTTTGAAACCCGTTCAATGTTTTCAATATACAAATTTTTGTTCAAATCAGCTATGGTTTTATTAACATTGATATATTGTAATGGTTATTAAATTAATACTTATAAGTTAATCAAAAGATTTCCAACGAAATATTTAAACCTGATCTTCTAGAAACAAAAGCCAATAAAAGAACAGAATAATCAACTGAAGTTCTGTGAAAATTATCTGACATTCACAGCTAAAGTAAACAGGTAGATAATATATTAAAAAGAAAATAATTATCAAACGGTTCAAAGTTAAAATGTATGCTGTAATCTTTTTAGAGCTCTCAAAGAGATTCTTTGAGAGCCATATTCCAGACGAATGTGTAAATAATGTACATTTATAAGCACTTACAATGTTTTATGAATTCTCTTTTATTAAAATATCTTTTTGAGGATTTTTGTAAAACAAATATCAGCTAATAATGATTATGTTATTTACATTAGTTATGTTTCCAGGTTTTATCTTGTTATTGTATCGATTTAATAATAGTTTCTGACCTTACTGTGAGACAATCGCATTTAGAAATAATTTTCTGTTCTATTAAATTACCTAGTAGTTAAAATATTGTTATTTAACATACTTCTCCGAAACGGCTAGATTAATCATAAAAAAATCCTGTGCGTATTTAGTAGGTATCAGAATCGGCCTAATTTTATTTTATCCCCATTTTCTTTTCTTTTGTGGAAAAACGCGCATGAAGCCGCGGGCAACAGCTAGAGTTCTTATAGATTACTGATAGACTGTAATGGAGGTAAAGCTTAAAAGTTATCTTAACTATACGTGTAAACGCCATCTAGCAAAATCTCTCTGAACTAACTCAGTCGCCGAACAACTTATGTTAAAAGTTCTCTCACATTACTTTCACTTTAACGTCAGACGAAACTAACCAACATAGTTCCAGTCTTAAGGTATAGATGACGCTTATCGTAGAATTAGTTTCGCCTTAAGTTTTATGATTAGCTAATAACTTATCTGTGTAGGGTCGTCTGTCTTACTTACAATAAGGTAGGTAATAATTATGATTAGTGTAAACAAAATATTTCTTATAAAAAATAGTTTTTGGATAAATAATAACAAATATCATCACCACCCCTAATGTATTACAGATACATGTTAAAAAAAATTAAAAGAGGACTCGAGGAACCACTCTAAGTTTAGTTGAAATCACATAATGTTACAAACATGTTAGTTATTTATTAAATTGTTCATGCAAACGAATAAAAAAATACCTGACATAATACGTAATATCATAATGTCAACGACACCTTTGTCAAAGTCTCAACTTTTTATTGAGCTCAACTTTTCTAAGCATCTATCATCACTGTAGGTATAGCCTCAACTTAAATAAACCTACAAAATTCCACCCACAGCCCAAACCGCAGTATTTCAGAATTATTCAGCTCATCAGTCAACAATGCCCTAAGAATGCCACAAAGACAAGTTGTTCTCCCTAGAAAGCAGACAATGCATCGTTTTAGGCACTTCATTTCGTTAGAAAGTACATAAACTAAGATTTAGTACACTTTACTAATTGTGTGAAAGCTTAAACAGTTGTATAGACGGATGAAAACAATAGTGAGACATATTAACAGATTAACTACATTATTGTTGTAGAATCACTGTTTGCTCTTATGACCACGGTTTTTGCAATTCGGCCGAAACGTCGAGAGAAAAGAAGTCTCGAATTACATCGCGAATAAGACTCGTTTGCTGTCTAAAATATGTGTTCAAGTCGCGAAAGTTTAAAAACATAAATTGCTCTTAGTAAAATGACTGCTGTGTGTCTAAGTGTATTTTTTTAAAGTTAGGAATAACTGTAGACCGTCTGCAATCGGCTGGAAATCCCCATTTGTACTCCAAAGAGATATTAAGTGCCTATGTTTACTAATATTATATCAAAAGTGATATTATAATAGGATTCGATTGGCAAGAAGTAGAGTAGAAAATAGCATATAAAATAAAGCCGTAGGATGTCTTCTGGTAGACTAAACAATTTTGTATCGGTGGGAGTGTTTATAGAATGTGTCATAAGATATGTTTTATAACTATCAAACAAAGACAGGAAACATAATGTGAAAGGTTTCTATGATGATCTTCAAACTACATTGAGTCACCTATGTGTACGTTGGTAATAGTAGTGATTTTCTTATTTCAATCTTTATCGTGTATGGAAACGTATTCCATAGCTTTTCCATTAGTAGAAATATTACAGTTTTTTACTCAGAATGTTTTAATAGCCATAACATACTCATTTAAGAAATGCATTCGAATAAATAATAATAATAAACCAGCCTATACAAATCTCACTGATAGGCCCAGGCCTCTTCCATATAGGGAAGGTTTGAGCATTGTTCACCACGCTAGCTCACTGCGGATTGGCGATTTCAGATTATTTTTTTTCGAATCCAAGTTTCCTCACGATATTGTTCTTCACCGTTTGTCAGTAGTGTCTTAGAATAATTAAGAAAGTAGGTACATAATATAAATTTGAAAAGGTCATATTGGTACTTGCCGGCGCTGAGGATCGAATATCGAATAAATATTACCAATAAATGAATCCATCGAAAAGCCAACAAAAATCCAACCAGTACCTGATAAGGCTTGTAGAAAAAGCGACATAATACCGACAATGGCAATAAATAGCGTTAAATTACATAAAATAGTTTGGATTCTCGTAGCTGTTGGCGGCGGCACCGGCGTCGGCGATGGTACAGATAAACACAACGGTATTGCGTGATTGGAAGCCGCTGCTTCGACGTCTATTGGTTTTATAATGATTGGCTGTGTAAGCCATGGTAGTACAACCAGCGGGGAAAAAGATAGATCATTTTTGGCTGTTGTTTCTATTTGTTGATTTTTCTACGCGCCCGGGTAGTGATAGTACGAGACTTTTGAGGACGTTCTTCTACTTCAATAGAACCTCGTTCTAAATAGTTCCAGTCAAAACATTTAAGCTACCTGAAGTTGAATATGCCCAACATTTGTTCTTGCTGTTATTTTGTACGAGTTTTGTATAAAAAACAAACTTCTTTTCATCTCAGTATGTGTTCAAAATAATTTAGATTTATTTACCTAATCCTTTATCACCATCAGTCACATTGCAGTTCACAGCTGATCATAGGTTTTTCATGGAAGTATACTTTTTGTCTTAAATGTCCAGTATCGAAATAAATTATTATTTCTTCTATTAGATCATTCTTTTTTCCGCTCTCTCTTCTGCCTGCAGTGACGTCTCGCTCAAAACTACATATCTCGCCCCCCGGCGAGGCGATGATTTCATGTCTACAGGCTTTCTACATGTAGAATTTTACTTAGCGATATAAATACTTGAAGAAAACATGATTGGTAGCTATTTTAATTGATTATCGTAGATATGAATCTATTTGACACACATTACTAAGCAAGAACTGTCTAGGAAATTTTCATATCATAGCAGAGTAAGAAAAGCGTAATTCTGATGGTTTCCTTAGTTTTTTGTCAAATTTCTGCCAAGAAATGCTTTTTGCTATAAGTACACAACTACAAGTCAATCGTACTCAAAATAATTTTGGTCACAGAAATTCTTACAACTGCTTCGAAAATTCTTGTCTTTGCAGAATAGAATTTAAAAGTGACAGTCAATAAAGTTAATATCCACTGAGTTTAGTAATCACACACGCAAACTACTGAAGTACATTCCAAAATGCCTCGATATCACTTTAGGAATCTGTAACAAAACAACTAAGAAAACTGTATGAGGAAAAAACATAGCACCTTCTAAGAATTGGGTCCATACGCAAATTTCCTCTTAATCTAAGTCAAAACAAAAAACAGTGTTATTCCATTGAAATGGAAAGAATGAGACTTAATACTTGTTTGGAATTCCGCTGTCATGACCGCAAGTTCAGTGGCAAACGTGACGCAATTATATCTCTTATCGAAGCTACTTTCCTTCAATGTTTGTAAACTATACTAAGTATTTTTCATGTACTAGGTACCGAAG
Organism: Chrysodeixis includens; assembly: GCA_941860345.1. NCBI lineage: Eukaryota > Metazoa > Arthropoda > Insecta > Lepidoptera > Noctuidae > Chrysodeixis > Chrysodeixis includens. The sequence continues at coordinate 13,286,619 of OW796097.1, forward strand.
GTACACCGAGGATATGATGGCTGGATTAGGATGGATGCGAAGGGCAAGATACAAGAGAGGAGAATAGCATTAGAGGGCTTAATCGCAGCAGTGGGTTATTGAGGGCGACGGAACGATGTTGATCAAAGGTTTTCAAAAACCCAAACAAGTAATTTTGTTAGTTTAGAAATACAAATCTTTTATAAAATCTGCAGTGACTGTCTTTTGGGAATGTTTTTAACAGATTAATTAGATTTTATTACTCAAATACCCGATTAAATTTATTCCATACATTCACCGAATTTTGATGTAATATCAGACAGTAACTACCAACATTGCCTTAATCATCATTAATTTAGTAAACCTTTTGTTCAAAGACGTTTATGGCGTATCATCAGTAAACTTTATTATTACGTCTATCGTTTATGGCATCGTGTAGGGACCCCTCGGTAACTAAGAGGCGGAACGGTCAACTGCCTTCAGAGGTCAAGGCTGGCAATCAGAATGAAGGGTTCGAATCCCTACTTATCAAAACCTCAACAGATTAATTGCTTTGCTCAAATACCCTAACAAAGTATCCATGCGTAAAGTTTGAGACAATTGAACGTGGATTTCTTAAATGGTTAAACGTAAAAGTTCTAATATCATAATATCATCATCATCATCTTTATCAGCCTATCGCAGTCCACTGCTGGACATAGGCCTCTCCAGGTGCACGCCATTGAGATCGGTTTTCATAGATTGATTGATCATAATTAATTCCTTCATACAAGTTTATTAAAATTAGACAAGCCAATTATTGCTTTTTCATCTTTAATCTTAGGAAGCGTGTATAATCTTAAATATGAAAGTCACGCATTCATTTGCGGTGATTAGCAATGCGTGTAATCAATAAAAAAGTAGCTACTCTGTTTTCAAAGTTAAGATACGAAAGGGGTAAGTGCTCTTTTGTCTTTGAAAGACTTAAAAACTTAGCTTTTTTAAGTTTTAAGAAAGTGGTAACATTTTTCAATTCTTTTCTGGTCATTGACTAACTTTTCATCTTTAGTTCTGTTCCTCAACTTTTAAGAAAGTAATAGGTAACTTAAACTTAATACTTAACTTTCAACGCTGTTTCGATGTTCTTAACAGTACCAATATTTATCACTAACAATCAAGTTTGTATTTTATAACAAACGGGTAAAAAGCTTGAATTTATATCACTTACAAAAATGTATCCTGCTTACACGTGTAATTTATTAATATCTTATTTTATTAATATCTTTAGTTCTGGACAACATTAATTTACTACGGCTACCTAATCGAAAGGATATAATTGTTCATAATAAGATCAAAAAAAACCGCTCTCTTATCATCGAAAAAATACATCGATCTGCCAAAAAAAAAGAGTTCAGATGCAACCATCCACCGCTTAACTGCACTAGCATCTAAGTAATACCTAAAAATCTTCAGTAGCATTTATAGGTTAAGTCGAGCAGGCAAACAGTAGCCTCACAACCTTACCGAAGGGCTTATATGTAACACTCCACCCTGACGTAATGCCAACATAACGCCACTCGGCCCCATAGACGCGACATAACCCGAATAGCTTAGTAAACTTGACACCGGCCAGTCGGTACCTCGCAACGCGCGCGTGCGCACGTCTATCGAAAGCTTCAGTTAAATCGGTAAAAAATGTGTGCGTGTTTGTGATGTGATTTGTGTTTTATTATTGTGTTATTGGGATATTATTTTATTTGGAGTTTTGGGTGATTTTTTATAAGGTAAGGTTTAGTTATGAAGTTAAAAAGTTCAGAAGTTTTTGTGAATAAACTTCTCATTCTATGTTTAAAAAGCTTTCGAGCTCTTTAAGTTTTCTATAGATGTTTTATTACAATTTTGAAAAATGATTTTGTTTTAAACTTTGTGTAGGTTTTGTGACGGTTAGCTTTTTTTAATATTGGCAATCTAGTTTAGTTCGGGATAGCACGCTTGAGAAGTCTAGACTCGGGTCAGACCTAGGACAGTTGCATTTTTGTTGCAGCGGGACCGTTACGTTTAAAACATTTCCTAAGCTCTGAACTACATAAGTATTTCACTATAATTTAATAAAAGAAACTACAAGACTACTCAATTGCATTTTCAAAATTTATGGAGGATTGTATATAAAATATATTATATTGTATATTTTCATTAAGTTAATGAATAAATTTCCAAATTAATCTCATAAACAATTCATTTCGACTTATCATAACAAATTAAATATTCCAAACATTTTAAAGACTTTTTAACTGCAATTACAGAAATTCAGAAAGCTAAAACAACAAACAGCAAACTCGACTTTCATTATTTCAGCGCTTATAATCGAGCTATTTACTGCTACAATTAATTAAAATTGCATAATTGCGTTCATTATGTAAATGTTTAACGGGCAATAACCTCTCGCTGAACAATATCGTCGGGACGTTGGTTAAATTGTTCATAAATATCATTAAATTAAACTAGTTTATTTTACTCGTTGGGATACACGATAAGTGGTATTACACTTAATTAAGTAATTTGTACGGATCTGCAAGCGATCCAGTTTGGTTCGAGCCTCGTCTCGGATTACGATTATTACGAACGAGTATTTACTGAATCATTTTCTCTTGTATCAAAACATCGTTAATGATCATCATGTTTTATCGTTGTAATTTTATTAGAAGCCTACTAATACTGCTTTATGCTTATAAAGCCAAGTATAATTATGAGTGTGCATGTGTATGTTTGTCACCTCTTCACGGTCTAACGGCTGGACCACTAATGATAAAATTTAGCAAGGTGTTAGCTGACATCCTAGAATAACACGTAAGCTACTTTATGACCGACAGCAAAAATAAGGATAAGGTTTTAACAGCTGTATTCAAAAGGACCTTAACTTAGAGATGTCAATAAATATCTGTCATTTGCAGACAACTTAACAACGACTCAAAATTAAGTGATGTTCTTTACAGTTAAAGGTTGTCTAAAGTCATAAAAAAGTAATTGTAAAAGATAATTATAATTAGATCACCTTTGATGAAAAAAACCTAATCAAGAATGGGTACGTTTACGATGAACTTTTGAGCTAAGACAATGGAACGTTGTGAATGCACTGACAATCAATTTGCCAATCTTCATGGATAAAGACAGGTCTATAGCAATAAAAGTAATTGGTACTAATACTAGTATTAAAAAGGTAGTCTTTGTTTGTTTTTATGGTTGATTGGTTGAAAGCTCTATTGCTAGAAATTACAGAATGAGAAAGATATTTTGTGTTCAATAGTCCTTTTGTCAAGGAAAGCTATTAAGTTCTAAGAGCCGAAAAAACACGGGTGCAACCACGGAGTACGAATAACATTTGAAGTAGTGCATGGATAGCCGAGTGGTATAGATTACCACTGTGCGCGACGTGTCGCGGGTTCGATCCCCGTGTAAGACAAGAATTTGTGAGTTCCACAAATGCTTGTTCTGAGTCTGGGTGGGTTTGTGCATGTGAATTGTATGTCAGTTAAACCCCCCGCGATACAAGGAATAAACTCATTAGTGCAAGAGTCGTTTTAAAAAAAAAAATCTCAAATACAAAAAACAAGTGAGAGTAATTTATATTGAAATTTAAACTCACAAAAGTCAATCATACTGCAGTGGCACAAAGATAATACATGATCATTACAATATAAGTAAAATGGTTCAAATTACATACAATCTGAAGACCGACCACCACATCTTAATGTACTTGCAGTTGTAAAAAAGAGACGCCGCTCTATACCGTATAGTGCCGTCTCGCTCTTACAAGTGCGACAGCCTTTAAGAGTCTGTAATAGCCCTGTGATGGTTTGTTGTGAATCGTAAGCTGTAGTAGGTTATGTGCACCCGAATCGGACGTGTAACCTCATTCCTCTGGTCGTTGACTCCAGATAACGGTAGTTGCCCAGCGTTGGGATTCGGTGAACTCAGTAATGAGTCTGTGTGATAATGTTAATTAAGACGCAATTAGTTTTTCTTCAAGGTTTTGTAGTTTTTGTTCGTAAATATTGAACGGGTTTTGAAGAGTTTTTTTTAGGCTTTTGAATGTGCTTTTAATTAAGAACTTCACTTGAATGTCTAGTGATAATTACCTTTTGATAGTCATTTGTTTTGGCTAGACATCAGTGGAAGGAAAAATCGTGTTGCACCGACCCCAAGTAAAATGGGATAAGGGCAGGAAGATGATGATGATGAGTCATTTGTTTTGGCTAGACAGTCAGATCAGTAATTTTATATAGACACTATTGTCTAAAAAAGCAACAGACAGCTTGCTAAAATAAAACTATATTCATACATCCAAAATCATGTTCAGAATATTAAATTCTGACCTACATTTTGGTCACTAGAATACAAAACATGCATACCTGGAAACCGAACCCGTTACCTTGAAACCTGCGAATGCTAAGCTGTCACTGCGCCAGTTAAGCTTTATTATAATAACATTACGTTATCCGTTATGTTGTCCCGTAAGCCTGGGACTCATATTTACACCTCGTACACGCAAATACCGGTAAAAGTAGTATTTACCCTTAGTAAAACCTCCATTTTACCCATCTGAGGAAAAACTAGAGGAAATTCTATGTATAAAGGTATGAGTTTATATGAGTACCTAGTACTGAGTAGTTAATACCCCACTTCACACGCTTCACCTTTGAGTCGTTATATCTGCGTACTATTTTATTAATGTGCTTAAAAAGAAAATACTAATCCAATGTTTTTTTACAAATCTATCTGACGGACTAATTAGTTTTTTTTTTTATTAATATCCAATTATACCTGTCTATGTGTGTGTGTCTGATGACCGTAACGTCTAATTCAATTAGTCAATTACGTCGAAAGAGGTATTAAAAATCAATCGATTCCAATAATCCGATTGACTTCAGTCACATTGGGTATTAAATGTCAAAATATATCCTAAGCATTAGAAACCTTAATAATACGTGCCTAGCCTATATTAGCCTATATGTAGATATTAGAATTCAAGTTAAAACGTTCGTATAGTTGTAGTAAAAAAACCTCTTTAAGTCGGTCTGATAGAAGTTGCCTATAGTCTCTAGATCAAAGCAACCCTTTTGTCCAAATACTAACACAAAGATTTTAATTACCCTATTTAGTTTTATGACTATTAGACAGGTACAAAATTTTCATACATAACTTCCATCAAAAACTCGTACATATTTCTGTTTTTAGTTAATAAAGATTTATTATTATTATACTTCGATCAATCAATTCAGACAAGATCAAAACAGCCTTTCAAAAAATGCAAATTCTTCTTACAATCTCACGATTTCAAAAGTAATTATTCGTTAATTAATCTCTCAACCCACTAGGGAAAGGAAAGTAATAAATAATATATAGAAACACACATTACCATACAAATTAATGTATAATCTATAGCGTAAACATATTTTTAACACCTACGCTTACATAATTTAACTAATTTTCCTACTTAGATCTTAAATTTATTCAACAATTGTGTAATATTTCCAAATATGTTAATTTATTATATCACCAATATGTGACGCAAATACATAGTAATATAGAGTGTTTACAAGCCCTCTTTTCCTTCAACTTTTACTTAATTTTTATAAATAAATAAAGAAATATTTTGCTTAATCTTTACGTAAAAAATAAGGAAAGAGTTATAAAAAACTAAAGAGAGATGTGGGAGTGTGTGTATTTAGACCGTAAAATTATTTGATATAAAATATGCAGTTTAATTTTTTTTTTACCATTTCAACATAATTATGTTATAATAGACAATATGACAACACAATAACCAAACAACCCACTATTATCATCACTTAATTTCATATTATAAAACAAAGTCCTCCGCCGCGTTTGTCTGTCTGTCTGTTTGTGATAATCTCAAAAACGACTGCACCAATTTTCATGCTGTTTTCACCAATGAAAATATAACGATAGTTGTAAGAAAGTTCTAATAATTGCTTTCGATATAGAAGAACTGGGTAAAGTCAGAAAAGGTTAGAATTGGGTAATGTTTTTACGGCTATAACCGACATTCGCGCGGGTTAACTCCATTTAGAAGAACACTTAATGATCACAATCAACATTTTATCGAAATATCTTCGAATCACAATTCGTTTGTCATGTCAACGTTACTTAGAAACGTTGGTCGTAAATAAATAATTTCCATGTGAGAATATAGCCTGCACGACAAAACAAAGAGCTGTGCTATCGAGAGGCTGCGTGCCTTCGACGGTCCTTTGTTACACAAATCCCTTTGACACACGCCCATTACCCGCACTCAGGACCTAAAGAATTCTTAGGATATAAGTTTAAGTATTTTAGTGCTTTAGCTAAGTTCTAGGGAGTTGTTGTTGCGTTGTGAGGCTAAATGTGACTAGGTTTTTTTTTTGACTTGTGTGGAAAATTTTGTGAATTGCTTAGAATAAACTTAAAATTCGTGAAAGGACTTAGGGAGGCCTAGCGAAGTTAGAATATAGGTGTTGTTGTTGCGTTTTGAGGCAAAATGGTTTTAGGTTTTTTTTTTTTAAGTAGTATGGGAAATAATTATGAATTGGATGAAATTAACTTAAAATTTGTGGAAGCACTTGGGGGAGGCCTTTGCCCAACTGTGGGATACTACAGGCTAGGGCAAACAAAAAATTATCATTTTTTTTGGTCACATGGACACCGCATTATTAAAGTTTCATGAAACACGTTAAAACTGCTAATATAAATCACAGCTATCGATCAGCGCTGTCAATGTATTATCTTTATAGAGGCGAATAAAATCGGTGACAATTAAAATAATTCCACAAACATTTCCAAACGTATTTCAAATGGAAAATTTCCAAATTCACAATCCTAAAGTTACTCAAAACTATAGTCGATCAATTAACTTCGGGTATTATTATAAGGGCTTTAACCATTGTTTGGTAACAGTTTACAACAGGCCTGTAATAGGCTAGAAATTTAAATGGCGTTGTTTGTCCTTCACGCTTTTTCTAACGTTTAATTGATAGGGCGACAAATGGTCATTGGAAAATTACGTGTTGTGTGTTATATCGCTGCTGTTGTGTATAATTTTGTTGAAAGCTAATGTGAGGTGATGATGTAAACGTGTGATATTGACTTACAAGAGTCTGTTGACATGAAAATGGCTTGTCTAGTCTTCTTAAATATAAAAACAGCTGTTGCCTGCGACTTCGTTAGGGGAAAAAAAAGGATGAAAAGTAGTCGTTGGCCGATTCTCAGACCTACTAAATAGGCATACAAAATTTGGTAAAAAACGGGAAAGTCTTTTCGGAGGGGTACGGTAACTAACATTGTGACACGGGAATTTTATATATAAGATTCTCATGTCACAGTGATAGTTACCGATCGTAATCATCCGAAACGGCTTGCTCGATTTTTATGAAATTTTATATGCATCATATTCCGTAGGTCTGAGAATCGGCCAATATCTATTTTTCATCCCCATTTTTTACTGTACAAAAGTCGTTAAAAATTGCGGGCAACAGCTGGTAGGCTATATAAAAAAAAGCATTGTTCGTTTAAGAAAGAATTCTTGAGACTAATGTTTCGTAATGAACCAAAATAATCTTACTTACTTCTGTAGTTAGAAGTTCCATTTTACTTTAAATCATGCTGTCTGACATACTTACAACACAATCCTACATAATACATATTATATGTAGGTGACAAGCAAGTTACTTGGTTGAAAACCGAAGCTTCACTTAATATATTACTTAACTGGCACTAAATAATTTTCCAATGCCCATCTGTTACTCTACCAAATAAATTAACACATGTAATTCCGTGAAAAGACTTAATTTAAAGACTTGTTTCTATGCAGTAAACCTCTTTCCATAAATTTACAAAAACCTTATTACATAACAACCGTTAGAATTCTATATTAACTAATATGTTATGTTATTTATAATCTTCATTTAAAAAACGACTTCCGTATTTAATGTAGAGCAAGATAAAATGTACCTAAACAAGTTTTTACTTATTATAAATATTAATTAATACAAGTTATAATATTATTCATAGCTAATCTATGTATGTAAATTGTAAGATTCGTTTTTTCAAAATATTACGATCGCATGCAATAAGCATGCGATCGTAATATTTTGAGATTAGTAGAAGAGCTTGTACCCCGTCAACCATTAGTTATTTATGTCACGTTTGTTAAAGGTTGGTAAACGACAAATAGTTTTATTTACCTACTAGCTGTTGCCCGCGACTTTGTCTGCGTGGTATTAAAGATATGTAGTGCTGTACAAAAAGTAAAGCTTAATAATGTGTAATGCAATGCAATTCCTTAATCCGGTTTTGTTCCAAAATAACCTCTTTAATTCCTACTTATATAATCTTCATAACCTGTAGTCATAAAAATAAATTTAACTGATATCACTGCTAGTTTTAAAGGTTTGTCCAACATTCACATGATGAAAGGTCGCATTATATTTTTGCTGTGACCACTATCTTGCACTAATTTGATAATTTGGATTGAAGGACTTCAAAATGGGCTTTACAAACTAATACCTTTTTTTGTTTCCCGGTGTGCCGGACTCTTACCGACTTAAACCAACGGAATGCTTCTCCGTTCCTTGTTGTCGGGGGCCACGGGAACGTTTTAGCAAACTACCGCAAACCCCGGCAGGGGAGCTAGTTTTAACGGGAGCTTCTTCATTAACGTGGAGTAAGTTTTCTCCGCCTCTGCTTTTATCCAGTACAGTAGACTGCCCCCTGACTACTGCCTGTAGGCTATTTATGGTGGTTGGAGGAGGGAGATATTGAACCCTTCTTCTATCTCTTGCTCGACGGGCACAGATCAGGTGAGGCCTCCCGTGTTCTCTCCAAGTTTTTTTTTAGCGTCATCACTGCTTCAAAGACAAAACGAAGGTGACGGCGCACCAACTATCCTCGCTTACGGAAAACTAATACCCTCTGGTTTAACTAACGAAATTCGATAGTAGCCAGTGTACATCGGAGGAAGCTCTTTTGGCTCTTAAGTTTACCCGGGTGTAAATTTTGGTATAGGGGATGTCGTGTGTCTGATTCTTTGACATGTTTTTCAAGCGCGCGATTTCTCTTCTAAAGTCAGGTAGAGCAATGCCAACCAGAGGAAGAACTTATTGATATTGATATAGATATTATTCGACACGTTTCGTTGAGCACTGTGAGCTGTGGTGCGGAGAACATCAGGCACCGCTCCCCATTTGGTGGATGCGTAGCAGATTATTCCGGACCGATCTTCTATTTTGTTTTCTTTGCACCCCTTGACGGACGACTTTTCAAAAATCCCTTCTTAGTGCTTACTTACATGGTTATAAATGTTTCAAGCTTCTAATTCCGGTAGCTTGAGCTGCGCCAACTGAGCCTGAAGAAGGTTAATGTTACGTACACATAACAAAACATTTGTGTACGCGTGCGGGGCTTACTCGTACGCGAGATTACATAGATATTAATGACAACCTATTAACACACTTTTACGTATGCAACTACCATATACCATCGCAATTGGTGCATAATTGTGGTAGTGTATAGGTACCATCAAATCTTCAAACCACGCGTAACACACAACAAAATTGCAGTCAACAGCTAGTTAATGATTAAATATTGTTAATCATTTACCGTCCAAACTATTTTTTTTTGTTTTGGTAGTTGGTTTTCTGTAATTTCAGTAAATATCCATAGCTCCATCTAAATCGAATGAGACCGTCAGAGCTTATTATTTTGAAGAAAAATATTATGTTAATAAAAAACCTATTGCTTCTTACAACCAAAAACGATAGAAGAAAAAAAATGTTATGCTTGACTGAGATTTGAATCCGTACTCAAAAATTATTAAAAAATAAATTCAAAAAGTGTGTGTCGAAATGAAATTTGAACTTGGAGTGAAAAAATACGAAGCTCGTACTTTCCAGACCCGGCTATTTTGATTGCTATGTTGTAAGCCAAAAAGCATGTTAATATAAATGTCAAAACATAAAACCACAGCAACAGTATTTTGGTCGCTATGGTGACATTGTCAGTTAGACCAGTTAAGTGTTCTTTAAAAATAAAGGTTTATTGCTAAAACCCATGGTTAATAACGTGATAATAAATAGCCTGTATTTTGTCTAGACCTCTCCTTAACTTTCATGGACGCTATAATATATATTAAGTAGTTTTTTCGATTAGCCGTTAATTGTCATAAAATTTGTAATTGCTCACCCTCCGTATCAAATAGCGCAATAATATTATTATGTAGAATTTATGTTGTCCCGACCTCTAGTCAACATATTCCGATAATTTTAATCAAATCTTTACAGTATTTTCGGAGACTGTCCCAGACATATATTTGACGTTTTAATGATTTTATGATAATTTATAGTTCTTTAAACAGGTAACCGGCACAAAACTAACGGCAGAAAAGCTTAGTATTCACATAAACATCTTTAATTTCCATCGACTAAGCTTCAAAACTGACGGAGATTCACAAAAAAAATATCCCCCCTTTTTCACCCCCGTTAAGGCAGAATTTCCAAAAATCCTTATTGTGTCCTTCTTAACTTCTAAGTAAATAGCCAAATATTAATTTTATCTGACGGAGTTTCATACAAACTTACCGGGGTGGGTAAGTTTTTATCCCCTTAAGGAACGAATTTTCAAAAAAAAGATAGCTTAAATGTTAGCGAGGACTAATAGCTATATAACAAAAAAAAATTCATCAAAATCCGTCCAGTAGATTTTGCGTGAAAAGCGGACAACAAACAGACAGACAGACAATTTTTTTTTAAATTACGTTTTTGGCTTCTATTGGTTGTATGAAGATCCCCCATTTTAGTTTTTCTTGAATATCTATAATGTACAGACATGAGGTAGTTATAATTTTATTATATGTATAGATGTTAAACTTGATGACAATCTGACTTGTAGTGCCATCCTATTCAAAGGTCGTAGGTTTAAGTCCGAGCACAGAATTTCTTTCGAATTCATGTGCACTACAAAGTAATTATCACTTGCAAAAAATAGGCGAAGGAAAACATTGCGAGGAAACCAATACACCTTAAAAGGTTGTCAAAGGTATGTTAACCATGTAATAGGTCCTTGGAATATAATGTGCGATATCAAACTAATAAAGCCTCACCAATAAACTCAAGTTCAGCAGATGTTGTAAGGTGAATGCGAAAGCGAACCCCGTACCCCTGGCCATAGGCAGATGAGGACGCTCCAGTGGTTTTAACCGGTAAGAATGCGGCACACCCCCTCTTTAACCCCCTGACGAGGGCCAGACCATGAGGGTTTCCTCTGGGGTATAAAAAAAAGATTTTATAGGGTAAAAGAGCCTTGCAATACTTCCTATACGAAAGGCCAAAGAATTTTCATAAAAAATTTTAGACCGTCATTTATTTCCCATAACTAAACCAGATACATGAAATAATACATCAAGTACGAACAGTCATGAGAGAACTACCTTTGTTTTAATAATTATGTTATATTACACACGATCATGTTTAGAATAGCATCAATTCCTTAGTATGTTTTGCACTTTACTCTCACGCTTGGGAGATTGAAAACATCCTTGCTATTTATAATCTTACATAAATATTATGTCGGTTCTCATTCGGATTTACTAAAGCTGATTGAAAATTGACAGGCTCTTTACTTGTAAGTATTAGTAATATATAAGTTTTAGTACATTTAGACAGATTCCCATGTCTTTCAACATACCTAACAGAATCTATTATAGTGTTTATTTTTGGAAATCTGGTATATTGGCTAGATGGATAGCAGAAATGCTTATTTCAAGTGTAGCCTGTGTAGTCTTTATGCATGTGAATGTGTGCCAAAAATAGGTAATTAAAAGTACTCGTAACTTAAAAATAAATACTGTGAATTTTAAAATTTTAAAATATACGGTATCTATATCTAAGACAAAAAATATATCTGTAAGATTTCGGTACCTCCAAACTGATGATATATCCTTTGCCTTAAGGTAATACCACGTCTACGAGTTTTCTAATTAAAACTCTTTCATAATAATCAACCCATACAACACACACCGGCTTAAAAGTCAACATAAAATCCACCTTATGTTTACATTCGACATTCTATTAACAAGCCTGTTCTGTTCGTAAAGTCATGAATGTTTATAAATATGATTGTATCGCTGCAGGCATTTTAATATGATCGGGGTATCGGACGTGTCGCTATGCTATGCCATAACTGTTATGGTATTTTCTATGGGCACCATGTAGGCCTTATGTAAGGTATATCTACCGACTCTTATAAGCCAGCATGAATACTATAGAAAAGCCTCTTGATCAGTGTAATGTCCAACATTATAAACGTGATATTTTTTTTTATGAAGATTAAAATTAGTTAATTGAACAGAAACTATACTAAAACAAAAAATATCTACAATTAAAACTAAACTTATGTAACAATAAAATAACATATTTACAAAGCGTCGAAAAATATATCCTCATCTCCGTCAATGGCGGGAAACGTGCCCAGAAGACTGGCCGCATTACCACGCTGAACGGCAATGCCAATTCTTTGCGCGAAATACAGTCCAGCCTTCTGATCACGGGTGGATTCGACTCGCGCTTAGCGAGTTCCTTATACAGAGCTGGTGCACCCGACCCCATGTCCCAAGCGTTTTAACCCCAAAGGGCTCAAAACTTTCGTCGCTTTTACGTGATATTTTTACCTTATTTTTTTTTAAATATACCTACACGTTGCTTAGTAGCGTATCGTAAAGTGGGCTGTGGGAATAAAGATAGCATAAGTAAATGCAGTTTGCATATAGACAATGAGTATTTGTCATACATTGAGTCTCCTTCACGTTAATAACAGTTCAGAGTTCTTTGAAGTCGGTGTTGCATTGTTGGACCTATAATTGTGACCCCGATAGGTCGTTGGTACTTTGATAAGTTAAGTTCATATACGCTAGACTTATTTTTGATGGAAGTGGAAAATACAGAAGACTACTACCTACCCTCACCATTGTATTCAAGAAAACGTACAGCAAAAGTAAGTGCTGTCTTTGTTAGTGTCAAAGGAAATGTAGAGACAAATATATGTTTCAGAACATCATTTAGCTATGTATTGTTCATGAATAGAGCTGTTTAAATATGATGGCTGAAGTTGTGGAAGAGAGACGCCTTTCTAAGTGTAGTGCACTGCGCTCTACATGTAGTGCACCATCTCGCTTCCACAACTACAACAGCCGTTAAAAAGTGGTAGTAGGTTCTCTGAAATTGTCGAGCATTTGTAGATAACAGGATGAAATGAAAGCCTCTTAGTTACACGGATAGAAAACAAGAATCAATTAAGATGAAAAGGATATAATAATATCGGTAATGAAATCGAGCAAAAGTAATTAGACCTCATTGCATGTTTAATTGTTTAACTGAAAAACAATAGTTTTCTTCTAAATACAATAGATATTAAATATTTATTGGTCATTTTTACTTTTCAGCTACAGGATATTTTTAGTAAATTACATGAGAAAATTACATATCAAACCAGAAATAAACCAACAAGTCCAACCAAATTGCATTGCATAAATAGGTCATCGAACGGGATCATTATTTGCCTCCTTACGCAATACCCTCACCAACCACAGCAGCAACTTGACGCCAGGAATCCGACAACGGAAACCTATTGACAAGTAAATGCTGGAGAAAAACCTATGGAGTCACAGTGATAGTGCATTTTTATACCCCATAAAAGGCTTTCGCACACGTCCGTTTGATGGCTAATTGCACGGCTTGAGGAAATTGATGATGCTGTTAAGCTAACTGGTCGGGGTACCCTCTACCATAATATCTTGGTTCAGGACTTAACGTTGTGGAAGAGAGATGCCATCTATGCCTCTATATTGTAGAGTGCTCTCTCGCTTTAATGGTAACCGTTCTCTTTTGTGATGGTGGTAGACCTATGTATAAGTAAATCGCTAAATATAACTGCGATTAGGGTTCGTAAGCGTAGGATGATAATAAAATTTTACTTTACATTTAACAGGACGGGAAATAGGAAACGGGAAATGTAAATTGAAAAAATACTTAAAGTCGTTCGTTATAAGTGTTCGTGATCATGACTACACAATTTTTGTTCTGAATTTGTTGAAGGAAAAATAATTGTCTTCTTTGCTATTCAACATGGTACTGCCACCAGTCTCCTGGGCACGTTTCCTACCATTGACGGAGATGACGACAAATTTTTAGACACTTTGTAAATATGTTAATTTATAATCATATAACTTTATTTTTAAATGTAGATCTTTTTTGTTTAGTGTAGTTTCTATCACAAATTTACTTAAAATTCTGTTACATGGTTAACGAATTATGAGACAATTTCAGTCTAGTCAAATAGATTTTATTAAAAAGACTTAATAACATCTGTTTTTGCATAACACCACCCTGGTAGAGCCCTGCTCTACACTCTTTATCGGCGAAGCTAGTAACGCCTCGGGTCTCAAGATACATTTATTAATGGATTAAATAATTACTACAGACATATCGCTTGGATTTACTACTCCAGCTTCAGTCTACCATTTAATTTGAAGTTACATTGAACTCTCTTGAGCTGGTATTAATATTGTAACTATTAATAATTTAGATAGCGAATAAACCTTTTTTTAAGCCGGACATTTATGCTGCTGCCTGCTTGGAAATCTAGCTGTGGGACATTGTAGGCATCAGTTTTTTGCAGTGCTTTATGATATAGAATAGAATATAGCAGATTACTTTTTATTGTACATTCTAATTACTGTATGATCGTCTGTATTTTTATGATAACTAGTCGTATTTATTATTTCAAATGGTCATCGCTTTGGTAGTAATTGTAATGGTGTTATTTTTAAAAAATAAATAAATAAAAAAAAATGTTTTCTCAACATGTTACGAAAATGAAATACGATAATCACCGATAAACCTAATCGATAAAATAGCGACTGAAAATGAAAAGACGAGATAGGGACGATAGGAGGAGACGAAACTTCAATTAAACTACCGAAAGGTTTTTTTTGTTTTTACATTCCTTTTTACAATTACACTTTAGGACAGTTTCTAAGTGACGGACATTTATAGATACGTCAGCAAAAGTATTCTATTAAAAAGTGACATAACATTATAACACAAAAAATTAAATAGGTATTCCACTGTTTTTTTTCAACCAAGACCAATTTCAAATTCAACTGAATTCTCTCACTTTTTCGCCTAAATATATATAAAAAGTCCACATTGTACCAAAGCTAATTGCCGGCGACGTACGAGCTACCGGTGGGTTTATTTACCTCAGCCCGGATAGCGCAGTTGTTAAAACGGTACACATTGGCTACCGTGGAACGTCGGACTAGCCTACATATTTCTACCATTCAGATTCGATGGGAGATTCGAGATCTTTTGATATGGATGTAATTTTGATTGAGATTGTATTTTGTTTTTCAATTGACCGTTAGTTTTTTGTTTAATGTTAGTTGTGAAGTTTAGTTTTGATTGGTTAATGTTCTGTTATTTTTTTCTGCTGCGAATAATGGCGGTTAAAAGGGCTCTATTTTATCTCTTTATGCTTGGACATACACAGTATACTTATTTGTTTTTTTGAACCTTAGATAGGTACTTTGAATAGCACCTCTAGATGTATTTTTTATAGTAATATCCAAGTCTATAATGATAGATATATTAAAGCCACCTCAACAGCTATATAGCTAAGCCAATTGACGACAGATTCCCTGAATAACACCCACAATTATGCGGGACGCGTCCCCGCATATGCTAGCACAAACCTGCATGGATTTGCACGAGCCCTGTTTATGAAATGAATAATTCTATTATGAATGCTATTGCTTAGCTTGTGAACAAGTGTCATGGGACAAGTGATATCAGGCTTTGTCTTAAAATATACAAGAATACATAGATCATTCTAGTCACACAATCTTTGATAGTTGCTCGTACATTAATGGAAATATATGGTGCTATATTAAGGAAAGTGCGGAATTGAATGGGACCTGGGCTATAAACAATAATTATAGATAAAAAGTGTTTTATTTAAATCAGATTTTACATTTAATGTCGATAGTTGTCTGAAAAATAATCACACACGCTATGACTAAACTTAAGATGGTATTTATTAGCATGTTTTATATTTAAATTATATCTCACAATATGCGTCTAGATATTGGTGTTTTAAAATTATTTTTGTCGTTGAAACCTACGATACGAATTAAATTTCCAGAGGGTTTTGAAAAATCTAGCTACAAATGCTAAAAATACAAAAAATAATATAAGAACGTGTTACTACTCAAACCTTTCTTTGGTTTAATCGTAAAATTCCAGGGGTTTCCTACAGCTTCAATATCGAAATCTCTACGAATTTGCGTAAAATTTAACTAAAAATGCAATCTTAACAATCCTATCGACCTTCTACCTAATAACCCATTGCTCAAATTAACGGTCAACCGAGTCGAAAGGGAAAAACAAAAGCAACTCGGAATTACTTCTTTTTGTAATTCGAACTACTTTTAGGCTGCAAAGGTCACTTTTTGTAAGTTCCACTTGAAGAAAGATCTGTAAAAAATGGAAATCTGAGAAAGTTAAAATAAAAAGGTTGTTATGCCCTTTGCATCAAAAGGTCGAAAATAAAACAAAATAAAGAATTTTCTATAATAGTGCTTGGGTTTTTTACTTGTTTTGTTGAGTATACTAGGTACTTTACAATTTTTTGTACAAACCATAGCAATACTGAAATCTTTTAATTATACTTCATAAGAATAAAATTTAACAGGGAAGATAAATGAAACCTTTTAAGGAGGTAATAACGTGGTAAACATTTACATAAATGAATGGAACATACTCTAATATACCGCCTTTTTCACTATGAAACTATATTAAAATAAACAATACAACAGCACACAATCCATTACTCTCAAAAACGCTAACATACTTTCCCAGAACGACTTAAACCGAACATTGTACACCAAAATGTCATAACAACCAGACTAGTCTATGTACAAGTTCATGGTAGAGTCACCTCTATAAATAATTCCTCAATATAAGCGCCATGCCTACAAAAACTGCAAGCATATAACAAGGTATCATCTGAACACCTACCACGACCTCCTAAACTAAAAGTACCGCGACTGTGGAGGCGTGACAACGCACTACACGACGTAGCGCATCGTCTCTTTTACACACCTTCAAGAATATATCTTTAAGCAGTGTTGGTAGATAGATAAAAGTGATGTAAAATAACTAGTTCTGCTCTACCAGATGACTAACAGGCTGTCAGTAACTATATGTCATTACTGCGCTCCTGGTATCAATAGATAACTTGTTACCGTGTTATAATGATCGTGACTTGGAATAGAAATAGATAGGAATGACCTATAGAGTTGTATTCTACTAGAGTATGTATTTTTTGGTGTGTGTGGTTCAATCTTCGGTTTTGGTGTCGAGTCATATAATTCGGGCTTAGGATTTTTTGGTATATACGTTATGTTTAAAATAAAAACAGATTTTCTGTCATAGAAAGTCAATCAAATATTGTAATAGAGACTTCATGATATTATCAATAACTGACATTAGTAATCAAAATCCCGATTATTTTCATTCAAATCAATAGAATAATACCGAAATCCAATATTTTACTTGATACCTGTCTATTTGCTCTTACGAATATACATTAAGTACTAGAAATGCTTCTAGGAAATGATAGGAAAATAACAAAGAAATATAAAGCAATGCTAGAAATTGTTCGATTCCCATCATTGTTCTGTATCGAGTTACAATTGGAAAAGGGTTGCCTGATACTTGGCTTTTATTAGTTTGTTGATCTAACTCAATAGGCAATGTTTAATTTCCGCTTGAGAGCGTAAAAATGGAGAAGAAGAAGCTCAAATATTAGTCGAAAAGTCGCCTTAAAGTATTTCGATGTATCTATCTTTTATAGTAAAAAGTAGAAAGAAAAATAAATTTCACAACGTCGCTTACAACTTAAAAAAATATAATTTTATCTATTCGCTAACAAGTGGACACTCTTGCTAATTATATTACTTGTCATACTCCGTAATTATATTGATTTGTTCCAGTCTCTTCATCGTCAGTAATCTTTGTTGACCGTAAATTAAATAAACGAAACTTTAAAACTTCAACACTTAGCAACTAAGCAAAACCAGCACAATTTGCAGCATCTTCAGAACAACCAATTACTAGTGAGGCAAATACCAATTATAAAGCAATAGGTGAGCCATCGCCCATAACTAAAATATATTGGTTAGAATGTAGAGCAATGTTTAGGTATCAACACAGTCCGCGGTAATTAATGTACCGATGCGGCTAACGGTATATCTCTACCGGAGACTTCCATACAAGATGTGAAGAATGGTAAAAGATGCTGTGTGAATGTATGCGTATTTATGAAATTTGGATTTGGATGAATGTAGACGTCATTTGTTTTTTGGTAGGAGAGTGAATAGAGATGTCTTTTGTTGATTTTTGAGTTCAAAATGTCCTTTTTGAATAGAAGACGGAGCAAAAGTCATATTCGTGGAAAGTAAAGGAAACTACTTGATTCTGTTAAAAACTCAACTGATTGTTAACGATTCCGGATGGGTCTGAAACTATCCGAGCATTCCCAATAAATATGCGTGAGTAAACCGTATAATTTAAAATTATGAATAAAAAAAACACAATTAGTCTGATCTTAAGTTACTAAATATCTATATTTGATGCGACTATAAGTATACACACTTATAGAGGTACCTAAATAGGCACTTGTCGTTAAAGGCTAAAGTTGTCTGGCATCAGACATACTCTACTCAGTCCATGATGAGCTTAAGACCTCCATGAAAATCCAAGAACTTAGGAAGTCTATCAAAAGCCATTAACAATTTTGTTACCGATTATTATAGATCACCATCAGCCATGAAGGACTTCAAATGAAGCCCCTAAGCTTCATCCCAGTAAAATAATTACTTTCAAACGACTTTTATAATATCCCGCAATTTTATAATTTTATGATACTTTGGCATGAAAGTTGCGCATATTACGGGTTTAACAGAAGGTCCTCTCTGATACAGTGAGAAGTTTGCATCGGGGATTTTTTTTATAGCCTAAATAAGTTCCCACTGCATTTTTTTTTATTTTCACTTTTTTTGGATTGCATTTTTGTTTCAAAATACGACACGATTTATAACAAAATATATTTGAAAACAAAAACACACAATTTGTGAGTCAAATCATCTCATGATGAGACGCATAACGCATCATCATGACAAATATATTTTTACTGACAACCGTACAATCTATTTTCCCAATTTCTTTAACTATGTATTTACATTAGGCTTCCAAATAATAAACCTGAGCCTTCTGATCTCTCTCTTTCTCTTTATTTTCCTGTGGAATTGCACATGATGATTCTTGGTTAATGATTACTAATATCACATTTAATCCATGGGATACGACCCGTACTTACTGCCAAGAGCTATTAGACGCGAATGTTTATTAAAGTATATTAATATTAAAGTAATGATATAATTAAACTCCGTAAAACTGGAATTAAAATTATTAAGTGCTTTCTGCAAACATCTTGAGAAGATGCCATTTAAATAGTTTCTTTGATTGCTATGAAGTATATTATCAACTGGTTACTGTAATATTAAATAAACACAAAACTCTTATTTTATGTACTTTTAGTACGATACAATTATAGACAAGAAGCATTTATTAATGATGCAGGCGTATTAACTAAACTATTAAGTAATTACCATAAACTAACTAAATTACTGAAGTATAATTGCCTCTCCTGACTTATACATGATCTTTCTCCATAAAAGATCACTTAAACATACAACACTATATAGAAAGACCATTCAAACCAATTCAAATATGACATTTCAAAAAGGAACGCCAACCGATCTCAATTTGAATATAATAGAAGATGGCGGACCAACATGGCGGTTATTCCCGCCAATTTATATGCTAAACTGACCTGTAAAGGGTTACATCTGCCTTTATTTATGGAAATAATTGCATCTGAAATCCCTAGTTGGGTTTGTTTGTTATTCATTACATGAATTGCATATTCTGGATCTAATGTACAAAGTTAACGATTTTAGCAGGTGTATACTATAGTATATTGTTTGCGTTGTAATTAAATTTCTGATGGGAACTAGTGGCTTTAGCCCACTTCCAAAGCTGAACCAGGGCTCTAGCCAAATGCCGTCAAGTGTTAACGCCGATAAAGCGACCAAATGTTTTGAACTGACAAGCCAAAGTCATTCTCCAGTCATTTGTCTAAAAAGAATGTCATTCGCATAATTATGTCAAGTTGCTGTTCGTTTTACATTCTAGTGAAATCTACCACTGTTTAAAAACTAGGATTGGATCAAATATTTAATTCGTCCCCCGAATTAAATATTTGATCCAAGATGACTTTTCACTTTTGCTATCCAAGGCTAGAGAAAAATCCAGATGTACATAAAACAAGGTTATATTAAACTATAGTTTTTTGCTAACGTATTGGTTCTGCTTTTGATGCACACCATACGACTGATACAAAAAATCGCCCAATCAGACAATCCATAGCAATTCATATTCATATATTATATCGACCGTTATTATAAAATGCAATTATTATTACTTTAAATCACGAACCGCCAATTAAATAACATGATTCGAACCACGTGACTTTCTAGACGCACTCTTTATGAATACCAATGATGTAAGATGAATAGTCCTTATTACAAGAACAATAGGGTTGATTTTTCTTTGTTTTTTTGGTTGTGACAGAAAAAGTATGAAAGTATTTTAATAACGGAGGATTAATTTGTAACTGTAGTGGCGCTTGCTATGTTTTTGAATGGAATATTGATCGAACGGTACCTAGGATATGTTCTTGTTGGGCTTTTTGGTTTATTTTCGACTGGTCATATGAATAAGTGGTCTGGTCAATAAATTATGCTATACAAATTTTGAACATACTTTTCTTTACTATCGAAAATACTTCACTGTCATCAGATAGAAACTTTTTGTTTGAAGGATTACTACTGAAATCACCTGTTCTTTGAAACTAGAGGTACACTAGTGGTATTTTATACTTTCCGACAAGATATCCAAAACAAATATAGCCTGCGTCACAAAAATAGATTAAATCTACCTACATCCAACCTAAAAATTCATTCTTCCGGTCCGCTAATTATGTCGATAAAAATATATAACAACTTACCTAAAACAATAAAAAATGAAACGAAAACGACTGTGTTTACAAATAAATTAAAGAATTTTTTACACTCTAAATCCTACTATACCATAAAAGAGTATATGGATGATAAATCAATAAAAAAATAAATAAACATGATTTCCCACAGCACACACACACACACTCACACACACACACACACATATGCACACGCACGCGCACACACAAATATATATTAATGTTAGTTTACTTAAGTTTTAGTTATAAGCATAGATTTTAATAATACTAGGTGATAAGATATTATTATGTCTGCAAACCTCTCTAACCTCTTATTGCTGTGCCCTACCGGGTCCATATTGTTTCTAATATATTGTGTCAACATTATAAAATAACATCTGTATAACATATGGAATGCAAATAAAGATTTGATTTGATTTGATTTGATTTAAGGCTGTAGGACTGCAATAACAAAGGTCTCCAGTTCAAAACCACGACGCGCATCGACTTTGTGAATGTTGTTTGCGTTTTAAAAATGAATATCATAGCGTCCGTGTTTGGGACGTAAAAATATGGGTCTTTTGCCTGATCTCTCTTATTTCATATACCTCCTCGCCTATTTCAAATAATGTGAGTTTTTTGACACAAAAATCCATTACTGCGTTCTGCTCATCATACTCCGAGTCGATACCGATATTATAATACCGCCTACATACAAAATAATAACAGTATACAACATTATGATTACCCTACACCTTCTAATTATACCTTTTGTAAAATAAGTAACCCACACGCTTTATATAACTTACGATAACCATCTGTGTGGATCATCTCCGGAATTACTGAACTAATTTTAATGAAACTTTCTCCATTTCTTCACGATGATAATCGTGATTTCTGAGAAAGTTGCAAATGAAGATTACGTTGTTATTCTGTAATACTTGTTAGGTATGTTACTGTCATTTTTTTGTAAAACTTTTACTTGAATTTATAAGAAAGAGTCTTTTTTATCTTAGGTAACTACTTCTAAAAAGCAACGCCAACAAATCGAGGCATGATAAGCAAGCCAAGTAATCAATATGCACAATAATTTCCCACTTAAACCCAATCGCTGGGCCCACAAAATCCACTTAAATCTGGATTTTAAATCGCTTTGTATAAAAAAAACTATCACCTTAGGTTACTCTGAAGCTTATACAATTGCCGTTAAACTTCTATACATACAATAATTTGCATCTACTCTACATACTTAAATTATTTCATATTACCCTCCTTTATAAAGCAATCCAGTATGATATAAACTTTCACGCTTCACCGCCGAGCATTTTGCACTATAGAAAATCTTCACCACAATAATGAAGAAACCGCAGCGATTGTGCACCCTGCATCCGTATAATGGAACGCATTTACTCCACTTTTACGTTTCTTTTTACGCACTTTGTGGTTAGA
Organism: Chrysodeixis includens; assembly: GCA_941860345.1. Taxonomy (NCBI): domain Eukaryota; kingdom Metazoa; phylum Arthropoda; class Insecta; order Lepidoptera; family Noctuidae; genus Chrysodeixis; species Chrysodeixis includens. The sequence continues at coordinate 13,309,233 of OW796097.1, forward strand.
TGCAAAAGTGTAATAGTTTTAAACTCGAATTCAAGTTAGGAACGCAATTAGGATTTTAATGAGAATATCTTAATAGAGGCACTATTAAGATATTCTGCTAATGTGGCGCTATGGGAAAAGTAGCAGTTTTTTGTTTTTGCTCTGAAATGACTGACGTTACTCACATTTGGCATTCTAAAATAAAGTTCAAAAGATATATCTTACTTCTGACATTTTTGCAAACAAAATCTAGGTTTTATTTTAATTAGGTATTTTGACGCATTTGTATCTCATAGTAACAGCAAAACCATAATAACACCAGAACAAAATCTATCTTATCACCACTTTCTCACCAACATCTTCGAACCGTCAAAAGAATCACTAAAGACCATTTTTTGGAAATCACATTACCATTTAACTTCTAATCTCTCCAATAGTTAACATATCACATATATAACAATAACAGCTTTCTCTAAACCTGCTTGTCACTGGCTATACAGAAATATTTACGATTCATCCTCGTTCAATGAACGACCTTAAAAAAGTAAAATTTAATCTCTTTGCTTGTATTTAAAGAGAATATTTTCGATTTCTATACGACCTTTGTAATACTTTCTTTCGATCTTGGACTGATCTGGGACTTGTTGGCTTCTGGTATTGACTTTTAGTCTAGATTTTAAAGAATACTGAGTTTGTTTTTATACGGCAGTCTTTGCAGAATAGTTTTGATAAGAATACTAGAGGCAGGTTATAGGATATTTATCTTTCGACTGAATGGGAAACGGAACTCTTTTTCGATCAACTGCTGAACTAATTACCTATAATATGTGCTATACCAACAGTTTTTTGACAATTGTTGTTAGGTCAATTTTTTCTTTCCGTTTACTTTTTTGAGACAACGATTTTGACGGCTAAATAGAACAATACGATTCATATCTTCACGCCCAAAATTGTATCAACAACTACTAAATGGCAAAAACAACGTTGTAGATACTAATGTCCGAAATTACTCGAAACATACCACAAACTTAAAACGCGAGCATTAATAAACAAATCTATTAGCTTCATCATAATTTACACGCAGATCAAAACAGCTGTTCGTTCTGAACGTATAATTGTCCCATTAGAGGCAATCACTTCGAATGCCGGCAACTGTGCGCTATGATTTATATAATTTGTTGGAGTAGCTACGGACACTGATGACTTTATTTTTAATGCCTCTAGTCTCAAGCGTGAGTCGGATGAAGATTAACTCTAAACTTCTTTTTTTTTAAACGACTCCCGCACTGAGGAATTTAATCCTTCTATCGGGGGTTTTCTTTCACATGCACAAACACACCTAGACTCAAAACAAGCATTTGTGGAACGCACAAATTCTTGTCCTACGCGGGGATTGAACCAGCGAAACCTCGCGCGCAGTAGTAATTATTGTCGTGGTGACCTATACTACTTGGCTATCCGTGCAGGTAAACTTCTGAATTCGTTTAGATGTATTTTATTCGTTGTTCATTGACCAGAATAAAATTGATAGTTTTAGATACTTAGTTTGTGTTCACGATTTTTTTTTTTCATTATGTATTTGACTTGAAAGGAGTCTGAAAGATTTTATTTAGGTACAGTATACGTCTATACTTTAACAACTACTAACGTATTCTTTGTATTGTTTACAGGTTAGTCAAGCATCATACCACATTACTAGATTGGTAAGTTTTTACTTTATACGACAACTCGTGTGCAACATAATACAGTTCTATCAAATTTTTTGGACAATTGACAACATTAATATTTAATGTCACATATTCAATGTATTACTAATGTTCAGAACTGTATTTATCCTGACGTAGATTAATTCCCCTGTTACACAAATATCAAAGTAATTAGAGTGCGTTGACCTTAAGGTGGTCACCATAACCCCCCATACTTAAGGAATCAACGAAGCATAAGGATAAAAATCACACTCACACGACATTACATACACACATCTATCTGATCCAACTCAATTACATGTATTTAGTCCAAACAACTCGATCACGCGACTCTACACTTTCCCTAGATATTAATTACCACACGTAATTAAACAGATTGCAATAAGAAATCCTAAAAACACCCAATTACATCTAAAAATACCCAAAAGACTTTCACTAATAAGTATGCAAGTAAACAAATAAAATTGATTATTTAATCCTGACTAAGCGTTTGATTTTTACATATTTTAATAATAATAAATCTTTCATAAATTAGATAGTTGATTGTCTACTTATTCCGGTTAGATATGCTTCCTCAATAGTTTTTTGAAAATTGAGGACAGATAGCCTTTTCAATCAAGATTTCTGCTATCAGATTTAACTTAAGTTATGAGCCACATAAATTGTAAGTGATTTAGAATTAAACTGGTCTAGATTTCGGCTGAAATAATTATCGTTACGTCGTAAATGCGAAATTATTATAATTAGTGAGGAGTGTTCGACTGGTCATTTATTTTAATTAATGCAAATTGCAGTAAGTGTGGTTTTATAAATAAAAACTCATTACAAAAATGGTTTTTGGATGCGGAATTCGTGATTCTATTTTAGATATCTAGAGAAACTAGCGAGATTTATTATACTTTATATATTTGTAAAAAATAGTTTAAGTAGACACATTGGTCTATAAATCTTAAATTGCAAGGGTTTCTCATGTATATATTTATCGACATAGCTCGACTAATTTCGGACCCGACAGGAGGTTTTAGTCCATGATTAAGTAATGCTAGTAACCTAAGTTGTCAGAATTAACCATTTCATTTCTCTACATCTAAAATCCTACTATTAACAGTGTCACGATTACTTCTTTCTTTGATTAACACCTCTTTCTATTGGACTGTAGCAGTTATAGAAGCAGGACAGCTTACTACTCGACATAGAGCAACATCTCTTTCACAACCAATGACTGTACGGATAGTCGAGTTGTATAGGTCACCACACCAATTACCACTGTAAGCGATGTGTCGCAGGTTCGATCCCCGCGTAGGACAAGAATTTGTGCGATCCACAAAAGATTGTTTTCAGTCTGGGTGTCTTTGTGCCTGTGAATTACATGTCTGTGAAGCCCCCCACGATACAAGGATGAAATTTCTAAATGCGGGAGTCATTTTTTTTTTTAAACTTCAATAGCTTTGAAGATTCGGTGTTAAGCCTAGCGTAACCGCGTATACAATTGCCATTTATCATCCTTGCATCCCAGAACGGAAGGAAAAAAAAGCAGTGAATAACATAAAGTTATAAGCAGCATTGTAAATAGATACCTCGCATAGATCTCGCTGCGCATGAGTGGGTATCAAACCCGTCTCGCTCGGTCAACTCCGTAATGTATGACAAAACTCTTCACACGAGACTTGAGGTGTCTTATGTGTAGCTTGTCATATTGTTATTATCTATGTATAGTAGAAATATTCTTTACTATTTTGTTTTGATGCTATTTTGATCGATTTCAAAGAATTGTAGTTATTTTCCGTAATATCCTTCGTTTATTATTTAACTAATTTCTAAATGTTTTTTGTATCTAAAGCTAATGCAAGTAGGTATTTGATATGACTATTGTGACTTAGCATAATTATAATTTAAATATTCTTTTAAATAACATTTATTTACGCAACGAGTTATAATAATTTCAATTAGAACTTCAAGTAATTACTCAAAAGACATTATAACGAAAAAGGTGTTCGATAAATACTTCGGTACTTGTATGCTTTTCCTTACTAGAAAATCCTTAAAAAAGTATTTTTTTTTCCAATAAATAACTTCATATTTTCTTACATAGACCACAACTTCACAACAAGAAACCTCGTAACTATCAATATTAATTGAAAATTGACATAAAATTACCTATCACCTATTACTGCTAATACTAGGTACACAACTTAAAACTAATAAAACGAGACGCAAAATACACTTACGAAAAAAAATAAATAATCTAGTCGTAAATGTAATTACTAGGTAATATTTTAAACTAGTTAGATATACTAGGCTTCCTTATACTAGGTAGTTATGTCAAATATTTGATAATCCAAAGTCATAATATTGCATAAATGTTTTTAAATCAACTTGTTCTACTCCGATATAGTTTAATGATATGGACATATCCGTTATTATGTAATTCTTATAATAATATGTTAATGAAATCAGTCTGGATTGGTTCGTGATTGATTGTCGTCGAATTGTGATGAAAACCGAAATTATTGCTTTGGTTGTCAGGGCTGGTACGACTTTGTTTTGTGATATTTTTCAATGAGAAAAATTTTTCTTCCCTGATGGTTTTCCACCACCACGTAAACTAAAATATTAAAGCTGTGGAAGGGTCGTACCCTGTCAGGCTTCTATAACTCCAATAATATTACTATCAGAGGTAGTTGTAGACGAATGCTTAAGAGACGTTTAAGACGTTATAGTACAATAGTTAAGAAATAAACTCTTAGTAACTAGCTTTTTTGTTCGTTCGATGTAAACCGGTAAAATTACTTCTTAATCATCAAAGTTATTAATTAAAACCTAGATTCCAAATGTTTTAGCTAAAGCAATGACTCGTCTAAAAGTGGTTCAAAGTTTTATTTAATAGCTATTTATCCTTGACTTCTCACAATGCCTACAATAATAATAATATGTATTATCTAAGAATCAATCATTTAATTTTAATGATTACACTGCTAAGATTAATGAACCTTTAAAAGTTACATATCATGCGAAGCTTTGAGTAAAAACTGGGAGTAAAAACTTGCCCGTCTTTACCGGGGCAAAAACTCACATTGAAGTTTTTGTTAGACGGCTAACTAAATATATGATATGTTATACAATAAGTGCTTTGATATTATATCGTTTAAATTATTTTATTAGTCATCCTTTTTTGTTGAAGGTACCTATCGTTTGTAAAGTTGCTATATTTATTTAGGTAGAGAAAATCACCATTGTCATATTTACCAGTAGTATGTGTGCAATGTATGTAGTGTATTGATAACCGTTTGCGCATTTGTAGGTTGTCGAATTTAGTTTTAACTAGAATTCACTCCACATGCTTCATTGGCAATTCCACACTTGGTTTTCATTTGACAATTATGTGTGGTGTCTTAAAATACATAAATAACAAATTACCTACAAGTAATTTATACTTGACTAAAATTGATCTGTAGGTACATTGAAACTCAAAAACTTTTGAACCAAACAAAAAAAAATACAGAGCAAGTCTTGACAGCCCTGAATTTGACGTGCAATAAAATTCTAAGTTTATGACTTACGAACAAGTTTTCATATTTAATTAGTAATCTTTATATTATCATCTCGGGTTTTATTATATAAATTAAATCGTTAGTGTATCGGCTATCAAAGATTTTGCCTTGTAAGGCTTTTACGATTTCCGTTGACGACGACCGACTGTCGGTAAGATTAAAAAGTAAGAATAAAATATTTAATTTATTGTTTCAATATAGTAATGGAGTATCTACAGTCCCTTTTAAAATATTTATTTTTAATAAAACTTTGTGTTATTTTTAATTGAAAATGTACCTAAGTTTTGGGCTTGCAACAGTATGTGTTTTTTTTTTCTTTTCATACAAATTTAATCTAATAATTTAACAAAACATCTATTCTGGGTATAGCCAAAAAATTACATTTACGTGTTATTCGCCTAGGTTATTCATCAAACTTATGAATACAAAATTCAGTTACACCAAGAAATATCTAAAATCAACACAATTAGCATAAATTAGAATACAATATTATAAAGTCACACCCATTTTCAGACAAGACTAGATTTCTCTCTAAAGTTAACTATCTTTAATTTCCAAGAACATACTTAGGTTACGTTCACACGTTAGCGATACATTTTAATATACCATTCGTGGGGTGACGCAACCTATTGTGCTGTCAGTTTGACAGTGATAAGACGATCACGATTGATAGCAAAAAGCTGAGCTTGTAAGCTTTACATATATTACAATAGTTAAGTAGGTAGGTACGTATTGCTTTGCGTGACGTGATGACGGTGTATACCTAGTACGAGTTAGTATGAGTTGTTTATGTGATATTCGAAGGGAAAAGAAAATTACTACGTTTTAAAAAAAATGTGTATTTTCTAAACGACAGTTGTTTTTAAATTATCTTACAATTTACTTATTCATCTGTTCTTATAAAAATAGTCGTCTATTTTGAGGAAAGTATTCCGTCATTTATCAAAAAAGAAATATCATCCCATTCATTTTTATTGGCCAAATGAGAAGATATTTTTTGGTTTCTAATTGTTTTTCTTACAGTTACAAAAATATGACCAGGGTCTATTTAAACACGCTACATATATCATAAAGACCCATACAAATAACACGTAGGTATCAATAAATAGATATGACAACTTTTCACTATCACACACAAAAGAATAACCAATAAATCACTTTCCTAACTTCTAAAACATGTTCGATTGCTTTCTTCACACCAGCTACAACGGTGTTTAACTCCCAAACAAATGACGGTGCAGTTTCAGTCACATTTTCACCCATTCCGCATTCCTTGAGAGCGCACGCGATCGCGAAACCAACTAATTGGATTATGGAACTCCATCAAAAACAACTAATAACTACCTTACCGTTCAATATTATGATACATTACCGCATAACTTAATGCGGAACTCAAATGAATGGCGACAGAGCACGCAATGGATGTGTGGTATGATAAAGTGTCGTTGTAATGTGGGTCTCGTTGTGAAGATGGGCAAAACAGTGTGACATTCGATTGCAACTTTCGTTCTACATTTGAAATTGAAGATTTGTTACGATAAAACTCTTTAGAAGAAACAATATGAACGATTTCTCGTGAGAAGTTTTCGTGGAATTTTTACTCTGTGGCTTGTAATTACAATGTGTTATAATTTAAGTTCAGAATTACGTTACTTTAGTAGGTACCTAGTTTCTTTTACTACCGAAAAAGAGATTTTGTCACATAAAAACAACTTATCAATTTCAAAAATATTATTTTTTATTAGTACCTAAGAGTTTAAAGAGACAGAGTTATAATAGATAAAATGCTAATTTAGGTACAGAGGTGGATAGAAATAAAAAAAAATACTAAGCAAAAGTCTTAAAACGAAAAAAGTAAGTTTTGAGAATAAACCTTGAGACCAGAGATAATGCTTGTATAACATAGGGTAAAGCAAGGTTAAATAAGATATTTAAAAACTATAAATAATATTCATTTCTTACTTCACTTTTTGTACTTATAACTGTTATAACACATGAACCATCAAAATTAAATGTCTACGTTTCTTATGATGACTGTTTAAATAAATGAAAGTTTTTAATCAAAACTCTAATACAAGTGTTGAATGAAACTCGCTGAATCATATCATATGCATAAAATTTGCGTAAGAGAAAGTTATAGTTTTGTTTTTATAAAATATTTATATCCTCATGACCGAATTTTGGACGTTGGTAAGTTAATAAAATGAAGATAATTTACTGCCGTAATCAAGAAGCTGTGATAGCCTAGTGGTAACACCGTAGGACTGCGAAGTTAAAGGCCTCGAGTTCGACCCTACTGCACGAAACGACTTTTCGAATGTGTGAATTTTAGAAATAAATATCCCAGCTTCGATTCTATAAAGTTTAATAATTATTGTTCATCACAATGCAACCAAGTTTTGAGTTGTGCGATGATTCAATTAAACCATAACGATCATCAGTGTTGTAATATCAGGTGGAGTAAGGCCTCTTTATAAAGCGCGGCAACCAATCAGAGAGCCTAAAAATAAATCAAATTAAAATGACACTATCGTAGTACCCACGGTATCACATCAAAAGCGCCGCCTGCGCCCGCGCACCTGTCACGTACGAACGACCGCACATAAGCACTCACACTGTGACAATAATGTGATCTTTATTACAATACAATAGAGTTTATTTTAAGACTTAACTATTAACAAACTTGTGTGTAACATTGTACTGTATATAAGTATGTGTAGACTTGTATCGTAAATGACATTTTTTATTACTTTATTTGTCCGTGTGAGCCAATACATTTTATACGCTTAAAGGTCATCGAACTTAACTGGTCTATGTCCAATATCGAATGGTATCGATCTAGACTTTTATTTTGTTGATATTTTTAAACACTCTCGCGTAGTCTTTCCTACATTGTTAAAACAATAGTTTACATTTAATTGCCTACTAGCTATACCAGACACACACCTGCATCCGTGTGGATTTAAACATAATAATTAATTAGTCTATTATCTGAAAAAAAAAATTTTTCTGTTATAAAAATAACCTAAGTTACTTTTTATCACATCAGCCATTTCAGAGATTAGTGGGAACAACGCAATAGAAAAAAAATCTTATTTTGATGTATGTCTATTCATATGCATGTAGGTACATTAATAGTAAATTACGGTTATTTCAATATTACACACAGACACTCCAATGGATGATAACATTAAAAGCTTGATATCTTTTGTGCATTAGATAAAAATAAATATGGCCTTATGATTACCTACTTAGTAGCTTAAAATACCTACTGAATACTGAATTAAATTATTTTAGTGTCAAGTTTAACAGTTATCTAACTGCAAAGCATACTCATTCACACAGTACTCAAAAAGAAACACCGTAACTCATGTATTAAATTTATTGATATACAACCTTCATGGTCTATGCCCAGGTTTCTAAGATACGACAGCTTCCATCACTCGGGTCAAAATCATAAAACAGAACCGGTATCAGCCTAGCCATTGCGACTTTTAATAAGTCAAGTGGTGTTAGATACTGCGAAGTTAATTAACGAAGATAGTACTAAGATTGATCGGCAAATTATTTTTACTTTACAGCCTAGATTCTAGTCTTGTTGAAGGAAAATATACTTTTTTACATAGGTGTTATTAAAACATATGAGGTGTGGATTGTTTTAATGACGATAAACTTGCTTTGAAATTAATTGACGAAAAAAAAACAATATTTTATTTTAATTGTGAGCCCTTTTTATATCCTTATGGACTGTCCTCCGTCAAGTGGTTGACGAGGGGGACTAGACTTTTACCGGCTAAAACCAATGGAGCGTCCTCATCTGCTTATGGCCGGGAGTATGGGGTTCACATTCGCTTTCACAGTTTCTTGGCGCCCTAAATTATAAGTCTAACTTATTTTTCCTTAAATTCTTTCACCGCGCCCATCGCCTATATAAAAATCTAGATTCTAGGATGGAAATATTTTAGAATCTAACACTATTCATAACAGAATACTACTTCTAAATACTAATAATAATAACCAACATAGTAACGAAAACAAAAGATGATAAAAACATTCACAAAACTGTCAAAATAGGTGCTTCAAAATTATCAAGCAAAGATTCTCTCAAGAAATCCACCGAGATCGATTTCAAAATACCAAAGTATCGGAAAATCGTAAAACGTAGACCTGATAATGAGATATCAGCGGCTATAGATGTGTTCTTGGATCTCGATCGTTTCACCACACGTCGTTGCGCGTGCGTCGGCGGCGCGTTTGATGTCTGACGTCCTGCAATACCGTCACACTACTTCCAGAAAATATTTATAGACGAGACATAGCTATAGTTTCCTTTGAAGCGTTTTGCACTTATTGGATAAGTAGTGAAGGTTTTGCTAAGTTTCGGAGTAGACTTAGATGTTTAAGTTTTTGCATGATATTATTATATTCAGAAATAAGCGCTGAATGTATCAAAAACAAGGAAACTACGGATAACGCTCCTAATGATAAACAATTGGATCACGTTATTTTTATTTCTAAAAAATGCTCATCTAAAAATACTCTTTAATTAAGCTTTTATTATAGCCATTAGTTGTCATCTATAATAATAGGATGGTTATCAAGATGCTCCAAAAAACTTAACAAAACAATAACAAAAAAGTTTAAATTGGACCGTTCGACACAGTGTCCGCAATGTTATGTTGAACCCACAAGAAGCTAACACAGTCAACAGAAGCATTCTCTTAAAACCAACCTAACTTTGCCGTCAATCTTCCACAAAATCTCTTAAAATATCACAGCTGTTCATTTTTCGAACTGCATCACTTAAGTCTGTCAACCAATTTCTAATTTGCGTTTGATGATGACTTTATCTGCCTCCAAATAAAGTTCAATTTAGATTGACGATTAGCTCGTGTATGTTGGCGTTCGTAACGGTCAACTACCTACAATATTATGGTCGCCTAGTAACGGGCATAGTTATTTGCTTTAGAAAAAATGTCACGAACGATCTATCGGTACTGTTAAGATCATTGATTTTTTCCTCATTCTAAATTGTTTGCCCTTTGGTGGCAGTGGCGTAATGGTGTATTTAGGAAGCTGTATAAAGGTTCTTTAATTTGCTTACTGCGCCGATACCAAACAATAATTGGGATAAAGGCAGGGGAATGATGATGATAATGTATTTGATTTGAAGAAACAAAAAGTATAGAGAGATACTGTTACTAAACCCAATACTGTTAATAAACAAACAGTGCAGTGTTAAATGATCCGTAGAAGATTGATCAATGCACGAAGTAGGTAGTGGCACTAATTCACCCATTGATGTATTTGTGCCAATATAATCACAAAATAATCAAATTTATTAAATAACAAAACACTTGAAACAAGACATCACTAACGTAATAGAAATTATTTAGAAAAATAGTTAAAGGTATACTTTAATGCCCTTAAAAAATACTGAAATGGTGATTATTTAGGAAAACAAACACCTTAAAAACATCAACTAATCCAACATGGATACCCTCTAAATAGTCTACTTGAGTTACACATAAACACTACCTCAAAAAAATACCTTCCTAATGGAATCAAAACCCTAATTATACCCACAAACATACATTATCAAGTACCGTAAAACGACCAATGAATAACAACCGCAGCCCCCGAGTTCCGAGCCGATATCACTGCGAAGATTACAGTAATACTGCATCATTATATAGAATGTCATTTGGAAAGCGTCATCTGGGCCAAGCTGTGAACACTGAGAAATTATAGGCTGGGACCTCAACCAATTTGTTTGAATGCCTGTGATTGTACTGGTGGTCTCTGATCTCATTTCTACTTGGTACTTTATATGTATCAACTCAAATTGGGTTATCAGCTTCATTCTTTTGAGAGCTTTGTCCTACCTTACTAATCATCATTATTAGCCTATCGCAGTCTACAGCTGGACATAGGCTTCTTCAAGTGCACGCCACTGAGATCTGTTTTTTATACCTTACTAATAACTTGCTTCAATTGTGGCCTTTTTGAAATTTTGCTTTTTAATCTACACTATTTCTAACTTCATATATTTTTTTACTAGATTTTTATTCACAACCTTTGAAATAGATTTCATCTATAAAATAGGTATTGTCATAAAATTCAGAATGCATAGAATCCCTGTCAACAGAATCTTCACGCTTCGTCGATCAGATCAAAGTCGTGACAATCAAATTTTGCAAAGTAACGACGCAGGATGGAAATAAACTTGCCCATTTCATTTCCTATTTCCGTACGCATATAAATGGAACATTTAAAACGTAGGCAACGCCAATAATACTTAAATCTAGGAAATGTTTTACACAAACGTAAAATGTAATAATACCGAAACTTAGTACCAATACAATTTCTCGTTTCGAATCTCCATTGGATTCATTCTCATACAGTCGTCGAGAAAAGTGTTGCTACATTCTTTTTAATACAAATGTACTTTTAAATATCTTTAGGTTTTGTGTGGTACATTTTGTTTGAGAATTACCGACAAGAAGTACTTGGATAGTGCAAAGGGAGGCTTTTCTCCTACATTAAGACAGCATATACACCGTGTAACATAATTAACGCACATCCTGAAACTACTTTGTTCAGAATCGATAACAGAATCCATTTCATTAATAAAAATAAATATTTTTTTTTACCAAAAAAATATTTAGAAATAATTAAATTGTAGACACTACTTTTATAAAGCACTCGAAGTAAACGAAAATGAGCCTTAAGTCGATGCAATAAGGCTTTAGCAATTCACAGCGGTTCACACTTTCAAACACACGCGTTTTGCCAATTATTTGTACAAATTATTCTGACAATATGTAATAAAAACAAATATCTAAGAAAATGATAAAAATGTTTCAATACATTAATTGTGGATAAAAAAGGATATTCTTTTTGGGGTGTCTGTGGATGTGCGTTATTTCCGTTACACGTCAATAATATTCTAGTCTCCAATGTCTCAGTCTTTCCGAAAGCATGTTTGAGACCTCTCATCATCCATTACATCTTTTGAACTTGCCAACTATTTTCACACGTCATAATCTCCATTTTCCTTTCATCAGGATATCTCGAAAAACCTGTTAATGCGCTTTCCAAAAGCCACTTGGACACTAATTGAGTATCACACGCTTGTTAAAATAAATGAGTTTCCTATGTCAGTAACACTTTCCTTTGAGGTACATTGTAGGAGGTTAATACTATGTGTCGACTAAAGCTCATGGTTTTTCTAATCCGTAATTAAAACGCCTGTTGCCCACATCCGTTGCACCCTGTTTGCGTCGTGGGAATTTTAGTTTAGATGTAGCAAGGTCTGTAATTTATAATATAGACTTCTGTTCAAGATCATTTGGTTTTAATAATTTCGCTTCTTTATTTAAGACAGCTATTAAAATAACGAAGACATTGAAAACATTTGTAGCCATTTCACTAAACCAAACGGCTTCACAAGTATAAAAACTATTATTAGAAAATAGCGTCTCTATATTTAAAGTTTCCTCATTCCTACCAAAACATCCCATAAATCTAAGTCATACGAAATCTTTAAGCAAAACATAGCAACTTCCTCCTCAAATAAACAACTAACTACCATCACAGCTACTTCGCTATCCACAACATTGAACAAGCCAAAATAATTGAATTCCAATGTACTTCTCTACTTAAGTTTACTTAAGGAAACAGTTACACTATTACCGTGTGGGAATATTTGACAAAGAGCCATTGTGCGCAGGCGCAGCCCGTGATGTTCTGCGCTGACATTCATTCTGTGACCTTAGCTATTGTTTCTGGATACGCTTATCTATTCCTTGCCTTATGTGGTTTGTTGGGATGCTGAGTGTAATGAAGCTTACAGTTTTAGGGTATTATGTATATTGAAGCTCACTATCCGTCTAGATTTTAATTGGATTCTAGCCTTTTCTGTCTTTAAAAGACATACTTAAATGATATAACGGTTTACTCACGCGTATTTATCGGGATAGCCCGACTAGTTTCGGACTCAACCGGAGTCCTTAATCATGAGCTGACGCGGCGGCGAGGTCGCTAGTCGAAATCGTTATATCATTTAATTTAAGTATGAATCATCCTCACGAAAGGTATTATAAAAAATTAAAAGACATGTTGTGATTTTACTAAAATATTGTAGGATATTTTTCTCTCAGTAATTTACTATCAAGTTTCAAATTAAATTAAGTTACCATTGAAAAGACGGAACATTCATTTCATCCACATTTATCCAACCACAGACGGAAAGTCTTTCAAATCTTTTTCCTTATTCCACTTACTTAAGTAATAAACAATGAAACCGTCATTATACATACTATTATTTTAAAAAATAGCTTGTCGGTTGTCACAAAACAGCGGCAACATAAAAAACAACCACACAAGTAGAAACAACTTGTACCAAGTGATATAATATGTCAGACTGATGCCAATTTAATAATACCGCCTACCAAGACAATAAAAAACATGAATTAACAACTTCCTTGATTCCGATACAAGTTACAGCAATTGGCCCAATAATATGATCTCGTTTCGAATATATCGTGCGCACATGCAACTGTACTGATGATTTCAGTTATTTTTAGGGTACCTTACCCAAAGGCTAAAACGGAACCCTATTACTAAGCCTTCGCTGTCTGTCTGTCTGTATGTATGTCTCCAGGCTTTATCTTATAAACCATGATAGCTAAAAAGCTGCAATTTTCACAGATGATGTATTACCGTTGCTGCTATAACAAAAAATACTTAAAACTAAAAAATATATATTTACACGTTTATTGTATGGGGGCCATACAATAAACGTGTAAATATTTTTTTTCGTTCAATATTAAAAACGTTAACAGATAGACGCTAGTATGATAGTACGGAACCCTTTATGCACGAGTTCGCCTCGCATTTGGCCGTTTTTTAACCAGACTAACGAATATTTCCTTTATTTTATGTAAGTTTGTGATTGAGAGGCGATGGAAGTGATCTGTGCGAATGTATTGCTGTAGTTACGAGTACGGCAGGCTGGTATTGTGGATATAAATGTTTATTTGTATGATTCTTGCTCGCTGTTTTATTGCAGGCAAAGGATTCTATTAATTAAGAAATGCGCGTATCTTGTTCTCAATATAAGTGTAAGTAAAGTTTTATCTGTTTTATCCTGTATTAGTTCCTTCTAAGATATGTTGCGCATATTCGATTTGAACATCATTTCAGATGTCCGTATTCATACAAAAATATTGTCGTGAAAAAATTGTTGTGGTGGCCTTGCGGTGCAATGTATGGTTTTTTGTGCACGAGGTGCAGGTTCGATCCCCATCGCATAACTTTGAAAAGTGACATTGGTACTTGCATAAGTACCAATGTCACTTTTCAAAGTTATATGTACTTTCTTAATTATTCTAAGACCATACTGACAAACGGTTAATTAAAACATCGAGAGGAAACCTGAATTCCAAATACTGGAAACTGAAGTCGCCAATAAGCAGTAAGCCAGCGTGCTGATCAAAGCTCAAACCTACCCTATACGGGAAGAAACGTTTTCCCAGCCTTACTATAATATACAAAAGCCCCAATCACAAGAAATAATCAAATGTAGTGGACACTTACCTAGATAATTCGATCAACTCGATTCTCCAAATCGATACATGTCTCGATTTCGTCAACTCGCTAAAGACTTCCCCGTACACATTGTTCTCGTAATGAATCGGTAACGCTCGTCATTGTCTTGTCCTAAGAACCACCCATTGTTGGTTACCGTGAAGCGACACTTCCTAAATACATTGTTCTGTGTAAGTAGGGTGACCAAACTTTTTGAACTGTAAGTTTTTGGTCGTGAGTGGACAGTATTTGAGTATTTGTATTTTCTTTTTTACTTAGTTGTTTTAAGTAATATTGGTTTATTGACTTCAGGTACTGCAGTTCGTTCACCGTGTTGTCTCATTCCGTGACAATTGGTTTGTGATGATAGCATGTATATTTATTTATTATTTTCCTTATAAGTATATTGTATAGTTAGTTATTGGTTCTGGTAACATTTTCCTTCAGTCTTCTTCGTATATTTAAATTCTACCAATATTATGAACGCGAAAGTTTTTGAAATATAAATAGATAGGTGTTTGATACTCTTTTACGCTTAATTTTGTTTCTTTTTTGTGGTTAGTTGAAAATTTCACAGAACACAGGCTTTAAAGCCACCTGCGTCAGAGAAGGCAAAGGTTTTTGCAACTATAACCGTCATTTTCGCGGATGAAGTCGCGGTCAACTGCTAGTATTGCTATCATTCAAAAACTATAAGATTTTAGAACCCTGCCTTCGGCAACGCATGCATTATAATTTCCGTTATTGACCCTTTTATTTCAGTCATCCTCTTTCTAAACCCCGTTTAGTATCATACTTAAAACTCTCTCAGTTATGTCACTTAACTGTACTTGCTAATAGAAATAGCATATTCAAAGTCTGTCGTACTAAACTGCAATAAAAATAATAATTAAAATGTTTCTAAAACTGTAAATATTAATTTATTGCACATTAACGTGGAGCGGTTTAATAAACCTGGGTAAATTGATTGGAGTCTGATGCCGCGTCGGCCTGAGGCACTGCGCATGCGTAGAACTATGCGAGTCGTTTTATTTGCGCACTGTCAGACTCTCGCTGTAAGGAGAACACCCTGTGTAGTTGAGAATTGAATCTCGTGATGTAGCTTGGTTGGTTAAAGATATCTTAGGTAAATAGGTGCTAAAAAACTGAAGTATCATATTCTTTACTTAGACAAATTAAGCTTAAGAACAAATATAGCGGACTGAATTATATTAAGCACCCATGTTAAGTTAAAAATAAATTCATTTTAATGTTTTCATTGATCGACTTTTTTTTTGGGAAGACCTTAAAAAGCATTCAAGTTAATTTATTTTCCAGCTGGACAGTACCAGATCAAAAATGAACAACAAACTAAAACAATTTATCTTTACCCAACCTTTGCGTGTTACTAATATTAAAAACTCTACATTCCTATTTAGATCATAATTCAAAGATATAAAAGGTACCCGACACCTGATGGCAACATGCAGCTAACCGCTACTTCAAATACAAAATAACTAAAATAAAAAAAGCTCGATGTTTTTTTATCTGTTGCCCTTTACTAATAACTACTTACGCTGTGCATTGAGCGTGAAGGCATGGTATGAGAACCATCCGTAGAGATGGGCGCGATAATTATCGATAAGATTTTTTTACACCTTTAAGTAGATCGCTTAAGATTGTACGGCGGTTATGTAAGTCTCGTAATGGAATTGATGTTATCTATTACAGATGTGCATTACGTGCGTTTTATTTACTTGAAGAACCTAATAGTTATTATTCTCAGATATTTGTCAATGTCTGCGTCTTTAATTAAATATTTATTGCTATTTTAATAAATGTCGTATTAGCGTTGCAGTTTTATGCATGGCTTTGTATGAACGAGGTGACGGTTCGATTCCCAACGCAGGTAAGTATCAATGTGAATTTTTCAAAGTTACATGTACATTCTTAATTGTTCTAAAACACTACTGACAAACGGTAAAGAAAAACCTTAAGAGGAAACCTGGATTCCAAAAATATTGATATCTAAAACCGCCAATCTGCAGTGAGCTAGCTTAGTGATCACTGCTCAAGGTCTGAGACCACTCCCCTATTTGGGAAGAAGCTTGTCGGCATCAGTGGGACGTACACAGTCTGGTATTATAATAATAAAATGAGATTAGTGTCTTCACAGGATAATACATCTTTTGCTAAATTAAGAGATCGCATTAAGGATACCGATATAATCATAAAATAATATCCACATTATTCAAGACACTTGCAAGATAAAATCTTAACGAGATGAAGAGATAAAACAACTTAATAACATTTTATCGATATAAATTATTTGCAATTAAAGAGTTTTGATGAATACATTAAGCTTTTAGATATTATCCGTAAAAGTAATTGCTGTTACTAATTCCTTTTTTTTAGCATTTTAAATGTCACCGGAAATGTCAGAATTCTTACTACTGGACATAAATATTTACGACTTTTTAAATCGCAAAATCTTGCTAAAAAGTAATTTAGAATTTTTGGTACATAGTGTCAAATAGCATCCTGTCATTAATTGTTAAAAACACAATTTGTAAAAAGTTTAATTGTCTTTTAAGTTGGTTTAACGTTTTAAATAAATTACGAAATATCGGCAAATTGGTATCCACAGCATCTATTTAATTCTTTAGCCTTTGAAAATTACGATTCAAAGCCACACCTTTCAGCTAAGGTACATTTTATTTAATAGGCAGCATGAACAATCGGAGAAGTAAATCCATCTTTCCATAACGCAGACCATAAATTCGTTTCACTTTTTAATAATTCTTAAACAACCATTGAACTACTTCCACGGCCAATTTAAGATTAACCAGAAACAAACCATGACATTTTTACCTACTTCCATAACCACCCATTGCTTCAATCAATATCGATTCTCAACGACACTTTCGCTTCGAGTCGATCGATTAAAATCGTTACAGAACTAATCGGAATTACGCCGACATCGATAGAAAGTCGGGTGCGTGGCGCATCACTAGTGGTGTTAGTATGCTAAATAAATGTAGTCTTCTTGATATTTATTCATTATTAATGTAATACTTCGTAGAGATGCTTTTATGTTGAATAGTAATATATGAAGCACATTAGTAGTTATTAGTTGAATATTTATTGGACGGTCTGTATTTGTTTATCCCGTGGGACATACGTTGTACGCTGCACGCAACTTAAAGTATTAGTTTGACTCGCTACATGACGCATAATTATATCGCAAAGAATCCCATGAACGCGCATAAATGTAAGCACTTTTGCAATCGTCTTTTTCTGGGACTGATCTACGTTTTTTGGTAGCCATTCCGCAAGCTATATGAAAAAGATTCCCTGTCTCCAGAGATAAGAAATTATATATACTCCAAAGGCTTAGTAATTATAATACAATTTATGTGTCAAGATAAATTTTAATACATTATGCTAAAATTGTATGTATTAACAAAGCAACACCCTCGTAAAACTATATAGATATCAACTGCTCTAATTCTTTTGCTATTTGCATAACTTGTTGTATTAAAATGTTTTATTTGAAATTAATAGCATCTTAATATAGCGTGGTAAAATAGACTGAATGTCTCAAAATAAAAAATACATCTACAAATCTAGACACACGGCAGTGTGTCCGCCAAGTTCGAGCAAAAAAGCGACACACCGGCCGTGGGTTATATTACACGAACCATTTCGGGCCAATTTCGACCCCCCTATAACTCAAAATCTATTTTACTTACGCCTATTAAATTTCTAGTATCTGTTGAGAGCCCTTTACTTATCTAAAATACAAAATTTCATTAATATATCTATTGTAGGTCTTGAGATATTGACGTCAGAAAATCGCTATTTTTACTGACTCACTCACTCATTCACTCACTCACTCACTCATCAAAAACCTAGACCACTTCCAATGGTCGTATTGACTTGAAATTTGGGCATTTCTGTAACTATTTTTATCTGAGGTATGTGTATAGAACTTGGTACTTATTCAGATCTCACTTCTTTTATAGGTGAAGCATTCTCATATTATCGAACTTGGCAGCCTTTTACATTTATGTTTTGGGTGGGATATGTACTACTGATATTGTAGACGCGAAAGTTTGTAAGTATGGAAGTATGGGTGAATGGATGTTTGTTACTCTTTTACGCTCATACAGCTTAATCAATTTTGATGAAATTTGACATTATCCGATACGATATCGGTATCAGACGACGATCCGATAATGGCGAAAGTAATATGTAACTCCCATATCTCATATCGTGTCGGACAATGTGAAAGACAGACGCAAGCAGTTTTTGCAACTTCCACCGACATTAACGCAGACGAAGTCACGGGTAACGGCTAGTACAAATATACAGAAGTACATATAGAGTAGGTAGGTACCTATGTATATTATGCAAATGAAATTAATTCTCGAATATTTTTTTATGAAGCGAGTAAACATGATTCCAGATAATAAGCAGATCGTATCAGGAATAACACTAAAGTTTACCCTTTTACAACCCAATTACCGCAATGCATAAACGACGGGCTGCTCGTAAGAGTCTGGGATACGATTCCCCGGCCAGTATTTTTATGACTCGATGATATTTACAGTAAGTAGGTGTGTATGTCTGTAGATATGAATCTAAATTTAGACTTCTAGAAATACTAGATATAATATACCTACTCTTGAGTAAAATGTTATTGCAGTCAAGAGATTACTGTATTTTTTCTTTAACTGTAGGTATCTCAAAATTATCACATTTAAGTCTTCCAATGGCAAATTAAATTAGGTTGAACAACTTAAAGAGATATAAGTTGCTTCTTTAGGTTGCGGCCTATGCCCAGCAGTGATGAAACTCAATACTTATTTTTTTATAAGAATTCCATATTCTTATGTTACATGATGATGACGTTATGATGATGTCTTTCCAGTCCTTCGGCTGAGATGATGATGATTGAAAGAAAGATATTTACTATAACCCCATACCAAAAGTGCATGATTCAAAAATCAAAAGTTGAAAAAAAATATTTGAGATTTTAGATAGTCCAGTCCACACTTTAAACACCAGTAGGTAAATACTTGGTCAATGGAGCAAAAAGGCAATCAAATTAAGATTTATTACAAGTCTTGTAAGTACCGCGGCCATTTGAATTATTACGTCGTAACCAGAAACAGATAAAATACAGCAGAGTCATGGAAAAGTCACACAACCGTCAAACAAATTTCTCTTTTACGCATCCATACTTCATATTTGAAAAAGGAACAATATAACGAATGAAGTTAAAATATTCAAAATCATTAGCGGCCAGTTCGAAAACGCCAAATGGTCATTTTAACACTTTCTAAAAAGTTTCAATATAATTATCTGCGCATTTTTAAAGGTACGAAGTGCGTTTACCCATCATTATCACACATTAAAAGTAAAAGTTTAATATTCTTTAACGAGGAAGCAATGTATTGGAATACTTTGTGTGCATCTTTCTGATATTTGTCAATCATGCTGATTCTGAAAACTTTTAGTATAAAACAACTTCATGTGACTGCGAAAGTTGGTCCATCATTTTCTGCGTAGCTTATAAAATCTGACAACTAATACGGCTTATGGGATACAGCGATCAAACGATTAGTTATTGGACACTAAAGTTCTCATAAAACACATATTTTCTATCAGCTATCGTTGGTCACGAATATTGGCCGCCATCATTTGCGATTTTAGCTTTCTTCACATCACTTCAATTGTGATAGCTAATACTGCTCTTGACACGAATCCAGTACCATTAATACCAGTCAAGTGCGAGCCTAATACACAACACAACAAGTTCCGTACAAATAAGGTAAAGAAATACGTATCAAATTTCGTGTTTCTGAGTAAGAACAACAAAAAAAATCCACAAATCAAAAGTTGCGGAAATTTGCGGCATTAACAGCTACATCTACTATTTGGCTTAGAAGTTTGATTTTCAGAGCTGCAAGAATAGTAAACGTGAGTATTTAATATAAATTCCAACTTGATTCCTATGAGACTTGTGTTTTTTTCCTTTTGAAGGTACCCAAATACACCGATGCCTACAATCCATAAGACAAAGGATTCTTCTTATCTGTATAGGAAGAGACCTTTACCCCCTAGTATCTTGCACTAAGCAGAGATGCGAGCAACCACATTTTGCAGATACTGTGCTCCTTAACTAAAATAATAGGGAGTTAACCTATGGTCTATTGTAGATATCCTCTAAATTTGTGCAAAGAGCAGTAAAAATATATGAACTACTGAAAAGTTAGTTAGAATTGCAATATTTAACTGTCTTTGATTTCATCCTGTAATTTTCTAACTATAGGGGAAAAAAAAATTACCAAACTAGGAACATTACAATGATAAAAAGTTCAAAAATAATCCCAGTTCCCATTCAAATTTCTATTCGATTCAAATCAACTCGATTTATGTGGCGACGATTCACAATCGAATACCAAATGTTCTCGTTCACGATATCAATTCAAGTTAGACTGCAGTCGCCAGCAGGTGGTATAAAAATACAACAACATCGCCTATAAAATAGAGTTATCTACATCAGCTATTTCCTCTGCAAACAGCTGCCGCACTCAATGCAAACTTGCAGCCATTATTTATATTTAAAATGTTCATATAAATTACTGGCTGCAAGAAAGAAGCGTTTGTGTTTTGTTTTCTTTTGTGTTTAGAATAAATTAGAATGGAATACTTGTTCTATTATATTTTATGCTGAATTTTCTAGTAGTAGAAGTTATTTACAAATTGTAAATTAATATCTACATACAATTTTGTAGTACAGTTATTAATATATTAAGGTTATTAATTACTAACGACCTGCCCCAGCTTCACACGGGTGAAAAACCTTCCTCTTGAACCACTCTATCTATTAAAAAAAAATGCTTCAATATCCGTTGTTTTAAGGATTTAGGCAAACAGACAGACAGCGACTTTGTTTTATACTATGTAATGATATTGAAGTCTAAACGCAAGTCTTTATTATCTTGGTCAGCTTTACTGATCATATTAAGCAAATAGAATTAAATAGGTTTAGATTTCAAAACCATAGGGTTTGTAGGTAACGCAGCCAACAAGGAGGCTAATGTCATATTTCATTTTACATTGTACTCTCGTCAACTTTTAGACCTAACCATTATCGGTCCGGTAGCTCGTACTTTCCCATATAAAAAGCCTACACAACTAGATCAAAAAGTCATTTAGCCTAACCATATTGTGGCTCCATATAGTTGAACATAGGAGCTCCCTCTACGCGATCTCAATGTCTTTCATTAGCACAGATACAACAAATGACAATCGTTAACATAGTCGTGAACATGATCGCGATTGAACTCTCTCGCATTATGGGAACTTTTTGTGAAAAGCAGTCGTTTGAAAGAAAACTAGAGTTATTGTTGTTGTGACAGATAAATGAGTTATTGATGGTACACGAATTTATGGAGTTTTAATGAGGTTTGTCATTATAGTTCTGATAAGCCTTATTATGGGATATTGTGCTACCTTTGTTTATTTTTTCATTTTGTGACATGGATCTCAGTTGTCTGAATAATAATAAATTGAGGGTTTTGAGGTTATAATAGAGATTCTTGTGGGTTCTCGAGCAGCTGATTTTAGATAGTGTGTAGTTACGTTATTCAGTTTTCTCTCGTAAGTCAAAACTGGTAGAGGAAACCAACATACGTTTTTAAACATTCGCGGCATATTCGAAATTTCTGAAGCTGTTATGGAATATCTCTGATATTATAAGCTTAACATAAAATGTTTAATTTGAACGAACGACAGAAAATTTCACGATTTCATTAATCATTTTGACAAGACTGAAACTTCAATTGTTTATTTTTCATCCATGTATTTGTTCACGTCTATATTATAGGTCCCTCATAGCACTAAGTAAGGCTCCATGTACTCGCATAGTGTGGGATAGCCCAGTAACAGTCAACACAAATCTCTAAAACGAGGCGGCGGGCTAATAGGCGCGGTGTTGTGTGTACCCTAACCCTGCAACATTCATTATGTAACGGTACGCTGTGGGAATGGGACTATCAATTTATTGAGGGTTAATTGTTTATTTTATTTATTGAGGTGTGTAGCTGGTTGTGTGTTAGGTGTAAAATAATGCTGATATGTTGGGAAGGTGTAATTTTGTGTGAAGTTGTAGGTATAGTGTTGGATAATTCAAATTAAATGGTTTTGAATTCGTTTTTATCATATCTTAGAATTCCTGTTTTTTGACGTATAAAATCACTTCTATAAAAAACGTAATAAAATAAAAATGAGTGGGTTCAAAAATATTGTCCAAGACATTACCGAAACGAACGATTTAGTGACTAATTTAAATAATTGATATAAGATTAAATTGATTGATCTAGAGTGTAAAAAAAATACTCTAATCTAGTTACATATTATTATTACGAAATTTACTGAATGAACGTCTAAAATATCCTCGCTCCACGCCACTAATTTAAAATAATGTTCTATACAGAAACGGTGCCAATAAATGGTATATTCCTGTGAATATTATTGGTTCATTACAGCGCCATCTTGTCCTGTCCTCCCTCGCCTACAGTGTTGAGTGTTAGATACACCTCATTACCGCGGGACAGAAACAATATATTATACGTACGATAGTATTTGTATTATACTTAAGAATGTAGGGAGGACAGGGAAATTTATCAGGTCAGTTAGGTTTAATAAATCTATAGGTACATGTATATAAAATTGAGTGTTCTGTTTGTGATATTGAAATAACCGTTTTTCACAATTTTTTTACAATTTTTGTCTGTCTGTCTGTTCCCGCTAATCTCTGAAATGGCTGGACCGATTTTGAAGAGGCTTTTGACAGGTAACTGTGGAGTGACTTATGGTAAAAGTAACATATTAAGTTAGATTTTAGATTTTTTTTGGAAAATAGACTGCTAGTTTTTTTTTAATTATTTATTTTTAAAGACTCATTTTTTAGGAATACCGTAACTTGAAAGTAGAATTTATGGTTCACACTATATACAGTGTGTCTGGATATGGACTAGCGATATTCTAAATACTTAAATATTAACTATTTTAAAGTACAAATACACTCTAAACTTGGGTCCAATACACTTCTCCCCTACGTGGCAGCCATTTTGTTTTTTTTGTTGAAATATTCTCTATGCGAGTACAAAAAAAAACATATCTCACAAAGTTTAAGTCGTATTGAGACAAAAGTAGGCTTATTCGAAAGGCAATAATATTGACTACCATCTGCATTACAAAGTAAAGTGCTCACAATTCCATATCTTTTGAAAAAAAAAATTAAACGTCGAAAAAATTACTAGAAATTATGCAATTCAACCAATAATTGGTCATTACTACAAAAACACCCCCAACAACTATTATTGTTTTTTTACTAGATCGACAGATTTTAAGCTAAGCTACAATACAACATAAAATTCACAACTCTATGTCTAATACTTTAAGAGTTATTATTGTTTGAACATACTGTTTTCGCAAGCACAAAAGGTCATTGTCGGAACCCTAAATTAGAAATAAAATTTAAAACACATACGCTCATATTTAATTTCATTTAATGTTTTTTCCAATATTAAATTACTGTTACAATATCTACAGCAGTTGCTCAAAGTGGCCACCTCCAGCTTGGAGACACGCTACTCTATCAAGTTCATACATACTATAATGCGAAAAGACTTTTTCCCCGACCTATTATGTACAGAAATAATGGGCATTGCTTAATAATTATATTTTTTTTGTCAATAATTGACTTTATACAACGTTTTTATTCAACCTTTACATTATATGACAATAGTATATTTAGACTGTGATATGACTGTACGCTGCGCACTTGTCGCGCTCTACCTGAAAAACGGTTGATCGTATAAAAAAAAAGTTTAGGCAAAAGTTGTAGAGAATTTTATACTCTACAACTTTGATATTGGCGAAAATATCATTTAAGCAATAGGAACCGAGATATTCGCAAAAAATGGTTTTTCGTGACCTTTGACCTTGAATATCTTAAGACGCGGACACGATAGAACTTGTGACTTTTGAGACAATATTTAGGACGACCAAACAAAGGTTCTCACCAATATTCAGCTTATTATCTTTCATTCCGAGGTGAAACCCCTAATTTGACTGGGCTAAAAGGCCTTTTGTGCTTGCGCATCCGCGATGTTCAAACAACAATAACTCTTGATGTATTAGACATAGAGTTCTGAATTTTATGTTGTATTGTAGCTTGGCTCAAAATCTGTCGATCTAGTAAAAAAACAATAATAGTTGTCGGGGGTGTTTTTGTAGTAATGACCAATTATTGGTTGAATTGCATAATTTCTAGTAATTTTTTCGATGTTTAATTTTTTTTTTCAAAAGATATGGAATTGTGAGCACTTTACTTTGTAATGCAGATGGTAGTCAATATTATTGCCTTTCGAATAAGCCTACTTTTGTCTCAATACGACTTAAACTTTGTGAGATATGTTTTTTTTTGTACTCGCATAGAGAATATTTTATCAAAAAAAACAAAATGGCTGCCACGTAGGGGAGAAGTGTATTGGACCCAAGTTTAGAGTGTATTTGTACTTTAAAATAGTTAATATTTAAGTATTTAGAATATCGCTAGTCCATGTCCAGACACACTGTATAGCTTGACCCATGTAAGGATCCAACTTAAAAACCACCGCAAATAAATTGGCGCAGCTTGTATTCAATATTTTTTTCCAACAGTAATTCAAAAAATTATAACTGGTTAAAGAAAAGTAAATAAAAACATTAATGTTATTTGCAACCAGTTTTGCAATCGCAACAAGATCACTACTTACAAAGCTACTTATACCGTTGACAGTACATTTGTGACTTTCGTCGCTAGATTAACTAGAACCGATGGGTATCGCGGCTTCCTTGGAACTAACCTTAACCCCAGAGGTCAGGTTACGATGGTTTTTGTTACGGCTCTTCAGTGGAACTTATTTAGTGTTAACTGTGACTATTTTTTAGAAACAATTAGGTATTTCGTTTTTCTGTTCTTGGTATTTAGTATCTCAAGACATTCGTCAGATAAGTAATAGTTATTTTATTGATTTTTTTGTCTATTTTGTCGTGTTTTTTGCTCCATTTACATAATCTCGCCATACCTGCTAAAACAGCGAATCATTATAATTATAAAGTTAATGTCTTCATCGTTTAAAGGAAGGATCATCAAGGATTACTGGAATACCACCTTACTCAGATGGTTCCACAAACCTTACTCACCGTTGAATTCAATGTTGTTGAGGTTTTATGCTGGGCATAATAATATGTGGATAGTCTCATCTCATTAGTTCCCAATTACAACCGCTATTAAGCCTCTTCGAACGCCATCTAGGTTACTTCTACGCCTAACAATGTATTTTTACTACTAATTTGTAAGCTCTTTAATTATATTTTTTTGCCACGGCATCGCACCAATTACTCGATTACCGAATCTAGTTCATAGAACCTAGATTTTAATTCTCATTACTATTTATTGTTGTTTCGCACAAACCCGGAATACAGAGGTCGACACTAAATTAGACAATTTTAATTAACCGTTGCTAAATTTGACATTATTTTTTTGAGCCCAAATTGTAATATTTTACGAATGTTTTTGGAAAATAAGTGCACACTGAAGATTTTGACTTTTAAAACGAAAAACGAAGGTTTTTATTTTGTACCCTGAAATTTAATGTAACGTCAGGACACATCTATAGATAGACCCTATAATCTTTTGACGTAACATTAGAATTGAAGGCAGAAAGTGTAGAAGAACATTGAACATCACACGAATTACAGATTTATCATAACTTTGACGAAATATTATTAACCAATGAACTAATACATTCGACTAATTACACTCACTAATACACTAATAACATTACACTAATAGACTCAATTTAACAGTAAAAATAAACAAGTACAGAAAGCAACATATCGCAGATAACTATCAAAGACCTGATGACGTGAAACAATACGGTTAACAATTTCTAATGGAGAATCACAGACAAAAGAATTATGAGATCTTATTAATATACTTATAATTATTGCCTTTGAGTCCCATAGATCCAATTATACGGCTGATTGTAAGCCTACTGTCAGTGAATAATTGTGGAGACAAAGACTTATGAAACAAGTATTTAAGGTTTTCGAAGGTCTTCAGAAACAGTATAAGGCCATAGTCGCCATTGATCATATTGAAAAGCGAAAAGATGAAGTTGAGTAAGGGCCTTCGCAGGAAAATTTAAGTTGATGGTTAGC
This sequence comes from Chrysodeixis includens, assembly GCA_941860345.1. Taxonomy (NCBI): domain Eukaryota; kingdom Metazoa; phylum Arthropoda; class Insecta; order Lepidoptera; family Noctuidae; genus Chrysodeixis; species Chrysodeixis includens. Next base: position 13,336,324 of record OW796097.1, read on the forward strand.
TAATTCAGTAGTGTTCTAGAAGAGAATATTGGTCTTAATATTTAGATAATTTGAAAGGAATAAAGATTAGAATGACCAAAATTGAGTCAGCAGTTGATAAGAAAGCAATAGACGATGTTGTTTTTTTGATGGAATAACTAGCTAAATGACCTATTTAGCTAATTATTCCATCTTACTGCCTTAGCAACTCAGCAACAAAACCAAAAATGATTGATAGTCCAAAACGAAATAATACGGGAGGAGTCTTAGTCTTATGAACAACACCTTTTTAACAAAATCAATATGCTTCTATTTAGCTCATAAATCCGTTATCAGTCACAACAATCAGTACACTTAATCCCGACCAGAACCTATACAACACTGCCCTTAGAATTTATTATGAGCATCTTAAGCACCGATACGCCGATAGCTGTAATCCGTTTTATTAATCAGTAGTAGTTACACTCGTTTAGCAGTAAGGCAGAATAATAGGTACCATTTAACTTGTGAAAGGGACGCTTCATAATTTATAATCAGATAGCTCGGTTGATACAGCCTTTGATAAATGTCCACAGGATGGGCGTAGGGAGGGCTACCGTTTTAAATATATTCTGCTTTCTTGGGACTGGATGTTGGAAACGGATTTATTGTTTTGAATTATTTACTTTTGTCTGTTATTTTCTTAGACTATTGTGATTTGAAGTGTACTATGGTGTCTCCCAGGGAGGTACGCTGGTTCCAATTAAGATTGTTTTTTTTAGTCTAGCTTACACCGACTACTGTGATGTCTTTAAAACAGTTCCAAATTATTTATCATTTATGCAATTGACTTGATGTTTTTTTATTTTCCACTTTATATTCTCACACATAGATAATGTTTTGTGCACTAGATCTGCCTTTATACATTTTGTATAATCCAGAATAAAATATCAAAGACATAAACAGCTGGTTTATCTCGATAACACCAATAATTCAAAAAAATATTTATCGATCCTTACAATACTACAGTTAGGTATATCGGAAACATTAACAAGAGAACCTTGGGAGCATCCGTGGACTTCTATAAAATTGTGAAAGCATCCTTTCTCATATAATTAAATACAATATCGACTGTTAGTATCAAAATTTATTAGTTTTATTATTTATGTCGAGGCCAAGGCCTGTGACATGTAATACTTTGTACATTTATGACAGGAAATTATCCATTTTTTTTGGCTGTTTATGGTCAGCGATTAAGACGTTACTCTTATAGATAATCACTTCATTGAGTGTAGTTTTGGTTGCTTACTTAACAAATGTTTAATGATTAGGTATAGGAAAAAAATAATACTACTTACTTGCAGTTAAAAGAAAAGCTTTGTTTGAAACAAGATTATAAAGATTTTTTTTTTCTTTTCTGTAGAAGAATTTTCATTTTATTCTTCAAAAAGTTACTGGTGTATCACAAGATTTTATTATTTAAACATTTTTTTTTGCGTTATAATTGTGCCACAGTCAAATTAAGAAAAAATACTACAGTCAACAAAGTCCCAGCTAGCATTCAATAAATTTTTCTGCCATACAAATCGTTGCCAGCCCTACAGGATCCCTTAAAGGGATTTTATGGAAGCCCGCGCATATAATGCAGGCTTACAGCAATAAATATGATTTGACTTCATGATATTGTAATTTAAAGTCACAAACAAATTGAAAAGGTTTCGTTTTTCTCAACGGCGCCTGCGCATGTTCTGTATCCAATAACTCGTAAGGTTGCTTGTTAGTTTGTTCAGTTTAATGGCCAAGGAACATTTGTGTATTTATTACTACACTAGCTTTTTCTGCGGCTTCGCCCTCGTGAATTTTACTTACTTATAGCTGCAAAACATTAAAAGTAGGTTTAAAAAAAAACAGCGTCAGACTGAAAATATGGCTGCAAAAACAGGTATAACTTAATTCGCGCAGGCGAAGACGTGGGAAACACCTAATAGAAGTAGACATATTACAGAATGCCTATCGTAGCCTCCACTAAATGGTGTAATTTTCTCCCACTGCGCCCTATCTCTTAATTAATAAAACAGTGATATGTGAAACTTAACGGATACATCCATCCATCTACCTAAACATTCATCATGCAGTCAGCCAGGTCTGGGAAAACTGGTACAATACACACTACCTAAGACAAGTATTAATTGTCCTCCATGAGAAATAATCTAGTACCGCGTGGTTTTGACGGCACAAAGCCGAACTTAATGGTTTAAAGTTGATACTATGTGTAAACACACATGGCCGTAAGCGATTGTCAGTCTGGCTTTAGCGTCTCAAATTCCTGAATAGTTTTGGTTTTCAAGTGTAACAATCTCACGCAGTTTGACAACGAAATAGGCCATCGCTACTTCACCGGATATTAATGAATTTTGTATTTTTTGTCACTATTGTCATTGCATCATTGGTAATGTTTAAAACCAACATTTAATGTAGTTTAACTGTACCTACTGCATATCCCATTTCTATCTTTGCTATTGATGCGGTAGCTTAATCAAATCAAAAAGAGGTCTGCTAGTAGTTCGTAAGGCAAGAGTTTCTTGCACTTCGTGAATTTAATTCTACATTTTTTTACCAAACCTTAATAAATACTGCATTGTTTATGTTAATATAAAACAAAAAACATGAGTAACAGTTTACGACAGACATTCCTCAAGCGTTTTCCGTCATGCAAGACTTATGTTCGAACAGTTTAATATTGAATTCTTGTAACGTGCCGATATTGATTGTGCATGTAAATGTATGCATGCAGTCACAAAAAATATTGGCAGGGTGAAGTGCACTGTTGGTGGTACGAAATGGTGCAGAATAATGTCATGTCGAATAATCGAGTGAGCTAAAATAGTGCGCGGTATCGAACAGAACATTTTATTGTTCTGTATTTAGTTTATAGTCTATGCGAAGCTGTGGTAAGTTCGCATGACAGCCAAGTCAAAGGCCTCGAGTTCGATCCCCACGGCGCGCAGCGACTTTTCGAGTGTTGTGTGCGTTTTAGAAATAAATATAAAAGCTTCCGTTTTTCGGAAGGCACGTAAACATGTGGGTCCTACGCCTGATCTCTCTCCGGTCGTGTCGGATTGCCGTTTCATCGGATTATGAGAGTAGAAGAATAAAGAGTGTATACTTTGTGTTTGCGCACACGCATCACAGCCAGAATGAAACGATCTAGAAATAAAACTTTAATTATAACGTTCTTTAGCTCGTCACTAATTAATTTTCTGAATCTTAGGTATTCATATCTAAAATTAAATCGTAATTCATTCATAATTTTACAGTGATTAATTTAAGATTCCTTTAACATACTTGTAAAATAATTACAAAGAAAGAGGGGTAATCAAATAACAAAAACAATCACGAGATGATCACAAATATGATTAATTCTGGATTAACCACAATAAACGTCTGTGTGGACACGCTCTGACTATTTTACGACTAGATCGAAATGAAAATAGAAAGTTTCATCATTCATAAGTAACGACAAATTGCTCAGATTACTGCACTGTTATTTACTGTAACAAATTGTGGGCAATATGTATTTATCTAGAGTGAGGAAGTGGAAGAAAAGCCTTTTATTTTTATGGGAAATGGTGATGAATCCAATCTGCTTATTGAAGTGACAGTAAGATGTTATATGTACTTCCGTAACTATCTATATAGGATACATGTTGTGTTAAAAAAACATAATTGTTATCGTCTGTGGTAACTGCACGTCAGCGTGACGCCACTACCGGGCTGGCCGCTTAAAAAAAACATCACGCGCGTCGATATGAAAAAGAAGAAAAACAATTGACGCCGAGGACGCGGGAACTGGGTTGAATTTGCTAAGAAGAATAAGTTGCGGTTAATGGATTGTTAAATTATAATTATTGATTCTGCTGTGTGTAAGGGTAAAATGAGTTAATGCATTATTATTTTATGTACCTTTTGTTGGAATGATTGTTTTACGAGTATTATAAGTTACGCTAAGTGACTGTTTGATTTTCCCTCCCTTTGCTGATAAATTGTAGGTTTGCCTAAGGTGTTATATATATTGCTAACTGTGTGATTGTTTAATATCAGAAGTGGTCCGCACAACGCCTACTGTTTGCAACATGCCGCGTGGACGAAAGCGCAGGCAAGCAACAAGTTCGGATTCATCTGGGTCTTCAAGTTCAAGTTCATCGGATAGCAGCTATGATCGCAAGCGCCGAAGGAATAAGAAACGATGCCGCAAAGGATCACCAACCGTGAGTCAGAACGTTGTGTTATCTTCAGTAACTCCCGAATTTGACCCGTTAGTGGATGATGTAGACATGTGGATTAATGTATTGGAAGCGAATGCTCGTGCTTTTGGGTGGTCTGATAGTATGATTAAATATCAGGGGCTACAAAAATTACGTAATACTGCCAAAACGTGGTTAGATTCTTTACAGAAAAATGAAACCATGTGGACTAATTGGTGTTGGAAACAGTGGCGTGAGAGATTATCAAATACTTTTCAAACCAAGCGCAATATGTATGTATTGTTAAAACAATTGATAGAAACCAAGCCTTTGCCGAATCAATCCCTTTACGAATTCTATTTCCAACAGAAAGGCAAAATAGATAGGTTGCAATTGAAATTCAAAGATCGTGATGTTGTGTCTATCATTGTAGGGTCAATCGGTGATCAAAATATTTGCACAGCGGCTGAAGCAGGTAGTTTTCCAATTTGCGATGACTTAGCTTCGTTCTTGCATGGTAAAATTCATGCAATACCTGACAAAAGCTTAGTACACAAAAATAATTCATTTTCAAAGCCCGTATTGCGTCATTCTGCATTATTGCAGGGAAATGGAAATAGTCAACCGGACGTTAAATTAGAATCTCCGTTCACTGGGAACATGACAAACAGTAACTTATCGTGTTTTCGCTGTGGTGAATTAGGACATAGGCGGAACAATTGTAATATTAAAGACGATATTCAGTGCAACTCGTGTAATAAACGGGGACATTTAGAAAAAGCATGCAGGTCGAAACCGAAAACAAATGTTTTGCAAGCTGGTAATGATAAATAGTTTTCAGTGCGAGGCGTTTTTTTTTTTTGACATGGGCAGCGATTGCTTATTAATTACTATGAAACTTTCTGAACGTTACAATTTACAACCATTTAATTTGATTTCTCCTGTTAATTTAGTAGGATTTACTAATAGAACATCTATTCAAATTTCAAAAGCTGCTGCTGTGACTTTAAAAGTTGATACGGTGGAATTGGTTACGGTTTTGTATGTTATTGATGAGTTAACTGGATGCGATGTGTTGATAGGACGTAACTTCACGGAGGATTGTAGTATAATGTATACTCGTGTAGGGAATACACTGTCATTTTAATCGGTAAAAACAATGAGCATATTTAATATTAACACCAATATGAATTATAACGTATCTAAAGAAAATAAAACCTTATTAAATTCGATCTAATCCGAAATTACCAATTTATTTATATACTGACGCTAGTCGTGATGGCTTAGGTTGCATAATGGTTCAAGTTACAGAACGCGGTGAGCAACCAGTTCATTTTTATAGTCGCCAGACAAGTAACGATGAAAAAAAATATCACTCTTTTGAGCTTGAGCTGTTAGCAATTATTGTCGGTTTACAAAAATTCAGACACTAGGTACTTGCTCGGAACTCAATTTAAGATCTTTACTGACTGCAACGCTGTTAGGCACGCTTTACAAAAAAAAAAAGGAGATTGTTCCACGTATTGGTCGGTGGGTGCTACAAACCCAAGAGTTCAATTTTGAGATTATGCATAAGCCAGGGACGCAAATGCAACATGTAGATGCTTTGAGTCGTAACCCAGTTACGGATGGTTGCAATATAGTGACTAATGATGTAATGTCTATAACTGAGGGTGACTGGCTTCTATCTGTGCAGCTTCAGGACCCAAGCATATGTAGTATTCGGGATATTTTACTGTCAGGTGAGGCCGATGCAAATAAACATATATTTAATCAATATGAATTACTTGGCAACAAAGTATACCGTCGAACTGAGTTTGGTAGGAGATGGTTAGTGCCAAAAAAAAAAAAATATATGTTTGGCAAATCATTAGGGCTAACCACGATGACATAGGACATTTTGCTGTGGATAAAACTGTTGAACGAATCAGATCTAAATATTGGTTTCCACATCTGAAGAAAATCGTATAAAAAATTGCCTCAATTGTATTTGTTACAAAAATATTCACGGAAAGGAACCTGGTAAGCTATTTCCAATCCCAAAATATGCTAGACCGTTTCATACACTACACCTTGATCATTTGGGTCCTTTTGTTAAGTCTACACAACAAAATTCATATTTGCTAGTTATAGTAGATTCATTTACCAAATTTGTATTTATTTCTGCAGTAAAAAAAAATACTAAAGCTAGAATTGTAATTAATGAACTTAATAAAATCATTAAGGTATTCGGGAATTCCAAGCGCATAATAAGTTATTCCGGTAGTGCGTTTACTTCAAACTTTTTTAAGGCCTTCTGTAGTGAAAAGAACATTCGATCTCACGTTATAGCCACTGCTGTACCACGTTCGAACGGCCAAGTCGAGCGGTACAATTTAACTATTTTGGAAGCATTACGTAGTATGGGTGCTAATACACAAAATAGTAAATGGGATCAACATATTATTAGTATTCAACAGGGTATTAATAGCACGATTAATAAAACCACATCTGCCATCCCTAGTGAGGTTTTCTTTGGATATCGTGTTAGAATGAATAATGACGGGGTTACTGATGATGATGCTACTGAGGCTACGGTTGATCTCACAACTTTGAGACAAAGGGTTGATGAGAATATCCAAAGAAATGCGGAGAGACAGACGGCAACCTTTGATACAAAAAGGAAAGAAGCACCTTTGTATAAAGTTGGAGACTTGGTTGTTATTAAAATTCCAAGCATGTCTAATGATGGGCAGAGTACGAAATTAATGCCTCTTTATAAAGGTCCATTTCAAATCACAGAAGAACTAGGATATGACCGCTACAGGGTTGCTGACATGAGAGGTGCCGAGAGAAGCTCTAAACGCTATAATGGAATTGCATGTGTTGAGAACATTAAGCCGTGGATTCGAATCTCGGATCCAAATACACCGAATGTTATCAATAACTAAGGTAACGAGAACATAACCTTGGGGTAAGAGAACTAAAGTTATATTACACTATCTTCTATTGATTTATTTTCTTCATCATCTACGAATATTATTTCAGTAACATCACTATTTTCATGTATAAAAATGCTTTATTAACAGATATAAGGGAAGCATAGAAATCAAACAGTTTCAATCCAAAGGTGTAGTCAAATGCATTCGCTTCGAGCATTCTCCCAGTTGTGGTGGAGTGGCAGGATTGTACTTGGTAATGGAAATTCATGGTGAACGCTGTTGCCATTTACATGGTGATACACAACTGAATTGATTTTGAGCATCACTCAGTTTAAGCCATTTGGTTGAGTTAGCTGGCCGGTGATGGGATAGCTGGCTCCGCCAAATTCTGTCGCTCTTCTTTGCTGCGTGAATGTTGAAGTACAGCAATGACTACTTCTCGTGTGGAACTTTCAACGTTTGGTCGTAATTACCTACTTTACTGAACTAAAACTACATTATCTTGTTCTCAGCTCATGCATCAGACTATATCGCTGTTCGGGGACGAACGCGACAGCAGGACGGCCGAATGTTATCGTCTGTGGTAACTGCACGTCAGCGTGACGCCACTACCGGGCTGGCCGCTTAAAAAAAACATCACGCGCGTCGATATGAAAAAGAAGAAAAACAATTGACGCCGAGGACGCGGGAACTGGGTTGAATTTGCTAAGAAGAATAAGTTGCGGTTAATGGATTGTTAAATTATAATTATTGATTCTGCTGTGTGTAAGGGTAAAATGAGTTAATGCATTATTATTTTATGTACCTTTTGTTGGAATGATTGTTTTACGAGTATTATAAGTTACGCTAAGTGACTGTTTGATTTTCCCTCCCTTTGCTGATAAATTGTAGGTTTGCCTAAGGTGTTATATATATTGCTAACTGTGTGATTGTTTAATATAATAAGCAAAAGTTTTATTGCATTCCTTATGTTTCATACATATCTTGATCACACTTAGTTTTAAAAGCTCAGATAAAATTCTTTCTATTTAACATGTTCAATGTTGTGTATCAAGAATAATAAATGTATGTAGGATGAGACGGCCAGGATATGTATTGGCAGAGCGTTTAGATAGTCTTCATCAGCCATATTGAATGTCTTGTTGAAATAAAGTCTTCGTTACATCGCTTGATTATCGTTTATTACAATAACATGATTGGTTTTACAAACACGTGGAAGATGATAACAGATTATATTGTGAAACGCGGCGAGTTCTGTACTTCCATCCGCTCGCCATCAGGGTTCACCTTCCAAGACTCCACGGCTCCGCAGTACAGACCACACCCGCCAAGTAATCCAGTCGCTAGACTCCAAATGTCATACTTGACGTTCCACAAATAATCATCATAATTATTGTCACTGGCATCGGCGTTACACCACGCAGGTACATTAGGTAGCTATACGACCTCTCCGACATGTATATAAAATTAAACTCGAAACTGTTATCTGTGTCAATATAAAGTCATACTAATAACAAAATGTGAACTCATTATTATTTTATGATGCGACAAGAATATTCTTAATTTTTTTTTATAAAAAATGGAATAAAGTTATTTAAAAATCTCATTAAACTAAATAGATGTTTGAAGGACGACAAATGGGTTGGTCACCTAAAGTAAAATGCAGTTTCGCTTGAATTTCGTCGGTGGCATGTTAATATCGTGTGAATTTTAATATGTTTTGTTATTGTGTTTACGATGGCATTCTAGTGATGGACTCGTTGACATCGATAAATCGGAACTGTTGTAGACTAATAAAGAAGGCAGGAAGATGGATAAAGTAATATTCTAAACTTAAAACTCTGGTGTGTTTAGGTTTGGAATTACCTGAATTAAATAATTCTTTTTAGTTTTAATTAAAATATAAATTAAATAAATACAACTAACTGCTGTTGTAACTAGTCAGACACATAAATTTGTGCAGTCCATAAAATTTATATTTGTAACACAACCATCATTATAATTTATTTCAACAAAAAAGCATATTCGATTAATATCATATCCAAAGCATTTATATAAAAATAAACGGACATGTAATTCTCAACACAACAAAACATTTAATTAAAACTTATCGATAAATGTAGCACATCACTAAACCCTATCGAGAGACGCATCGGATCACAAATTATTCACATCAAGTTTTATGATGACTCCGTATTGGAATGCACTGAGGCCTCTACCATCACAACTTAAGGGAATATTATTGCAGGTGTGGAAGCGAGATAGCACTCTTCACGACGTATAGCGGCGTCCCTCTTCCACTATGAAGTCATGGTACTCAAAGTACGCCCATTTTACTCACAGCATAGGCTAGGCTATTTGTTTTTCAATTAAAATAAATATAGCAATAATGTGTTGTAAAAGGTTTTATTATAGAACTCTTATTGGTGCATTGAACACCGTTTTATTGCTTTAGTACCGTTTGTACTATAAAAGTTTAATGAAATGGCGATATTTTTTTTTTGTCTTAAGACTGTTAAAACCAATTTTATAGTCAGACTCGGCAATAAGCAAGTTACTTACATCTCAGGTCTGTCCTTACTTAACCGACGATACTTTAATACACTATGCTTATACTGTCAAAAACGCGTGCATTAAACTATACACGATAGCTGAGTGGCAAAGAAATGTATGCCAAACTCACTGTGCACGACATGTCGTGAGTTCGTCGCAAAGAACAAGTAGCTGTACGATTCACAAATGTTTGTTCTAAGCCTGAGTGTCCATGGGCATGTGACTGTAATATTTGTAAAACTTGCGTCACTAGGCTTAAATTCATTACAGCGGGAGCCGTATTTAAAGAAAACGCTGTATAATATAAGTCTACCTCCTCACATTGGGCAGCGAACAATATGTTTAGTTCATAATTACTCGACCAAACAGTTGAATTCGACTTCTTATGCGAAATCTCTGAAGCTGTTATGGAATATTCTTGATATTAGAAGCTAAACATGAAATGTTTTATTTGAAAGAAAATTTCAAGATTTCATAATCAAGACTAGGACTTAAACTTCAATTTGGTCGTGTGTACATGAATTTACTTGTGACTGTACACGCCCTAAAAGTCAACAGCATGCAACAAAGTATTCTTCCAATCCAGTTTTAAAAGACGTATAATATTTCTCTTAATGGTTATTTCACTGGTATTGCAATGAGAGCAAGGAATGTCATCTCCATTACTAAGCCATGATTGTTCAGGTTTAATACGCAGGCTTTTACAAAGGTATTTACACGTATTAAACTCGAAACCATAGTTCTTAAGAGTTGTCATCAACGTTTTTATAACGTACCATCATTGTATAAATAAATACAGTAGTTTAACTCGGCCGTTTCTAAAAAAATACCTGCCTACAGCAATGTACGTAATATCGACAGGGCTGTTTTCTTCAGCATTTTAATTACATCAACAATACATCATTCGTTTGTCACTGCGACACGCTCGCGACTGTATCACGCCACGATCATGCCACGATCCGATAGCGTAGGTTTTATAAAAAAAGGCTTAATACTGTATAATATATGTATTATTAAACTGTGGTACCGTTTTATAGCTCATGGATGCGAATTGTTTTGATAGGTCGCGTTTGTCCACTGCAGCCGATTTTGAAATGATATTAATAAAAGATATCGCTTAATTTGCTGCTTTTAAGCCTTTTTGATCAGATCTATGCAATTAGCCTGGCCGCGGTTTTTAATATATTGCTGTACCGGGATATGCCTAAATTAAATGACACATTAATTAACTACTGTTTAAGTGTAGGTATAGGGACACTTTTCGTTTGACGGAATATATTATTGTAACTAAAACAACGTGTGGTTCGTACGAATATTTGACCTAAAAAAATGTTTCGTTGTGGACTGTATAAGAAGATATGCACTCAATAATACCTTCATATTATTATAGCTACGTTTTAATTCTAGTTAGACAACTACCATGTGACGGTGACGGAATAGCATACGGTGATTGTCCACCGCTAGCTATATCATCGCTATATATTATTATATCTAATAGTGTTAGTCTTCACGTCACTTTGATATTACTTTTACTATCGACTATAACCGCGGAGGACAATTAACGATCATGACAAAAAAAAAGAAAATAATGGACAGGTCAACGGTTTCAACAAGATTTCTTATTATTGTCATTTATTGACTGCCTAAGTAGACCAGCATTTACAGTGACCATTCATCTGCAAAATTGCAATAATATTTCGCAAATCATTAATAACAATCACTGCAATAATTTGACCCTTTACCACACCGACCGCAAAAAAATTACACTTACACACGCCAAAAAAATAAACCTATTGTTTTGCTAATTTCCTTAAAAATATTTGTCAACGTTTGTCACTATTTACTCATTTAGTTTAAACTGTATCATAACAAATTAGTACAACTTATATTTATAGCTACTAGCATTTACAGCTATTAAGAACATTTTAGAAGATTCTTGGTGTTTAAACTATTTCGTGTCCAAGTCCTAATACTAAGTACCTAATTGTATTCAGCCTTATAAATCTGATAGTGTACATATTTAAACTGTTGTTGCTTTAAAGCTTACACGATATTTTATCATCCGGGCGCCTCACGTCACCGCTTCTTTAGCCCGTCACTGTCCATGACGGCATTGGAGACAGTTCAATCAATCCATCACTATAAAACAATTGACAGATTGATCTGACAGACTTTAGACAGGACACTGTCAGTCTGTCTCGTTGTATAGTCTTATGATTTCTTTCTTAAAAAGGCGGAGTATTGACTAACCAGTTTTTGTTCCTATATTTCTTTGTTAAGGGCATGTTTAAAAGATTTTATGGAGCTTTTAAAGTAAAACAAACGTGGAAAATCATTTTTTGAACGTTTTTTGTTTTTAATTACATCATATTATATGAGTTTAGATTCACTTACAATAACAGTTAGTTATTTAAAAATCCTCAACCTTTTAAGCTACAGAGGTACTTTAAAATACATACATTCTTAAAAATACCGCATATAAGTTGGATAATAAATACTAAAGTATCCTATGTAGGCTTACGAAGTTTAAGTATCTTTTAAAAATGTTTGAAATTTTACAAGCTACAACAATTCCATCAGAATGTTTTCACACAATAAATTGAATATCTAAGCCCGAAAACACATTCTTAACTAATTATTTTAAAACTACATCATTTAATGACTTAAATTAAATGTTTAATTTGTCTATTCAGTAATAAAAAGTTACGAAAAAGACTCTAATTAGAATCGAAATGGCTCCCAACGTTTGACCAGGCAATAACATGGCAAAAGTAGAAATAAAAAGAGTGAAAGTATAACATTAACTTAATAATCACAACTTTTTACTTCGCCATTGTTTTTAGCTATAAAAGTACAAAGGATTTTGTCCAAACTTATGGGAGTTAGTTCATGGGATTTGATTACCATATTGCTATAATGGTGTATGTGATTTTGTAGATATTTGTGAGAGCGCAATTTATATTGTTAGATTATTTTACTCGTGACCCGAGCTTCGCACGACGGCAATTCTGAGGTATTATACATATAAAACTTCCTCTTGATGCATGTTATCGATTGAAAAAAAACCGCATCAAAATCAATTGCGTAATTTTTTCACAGTCAACTGATAAACATTCTTTTATAATACTAAATACATACATTTTATAGATAAATTACACCCAGACACAGAACAAATGATCGTGTTCATGACACAAACATTTGTCCTGGGCGGGAATCGAACCCACGACCTCCGGTATAGCAGTCAGGGCCACTATACTCTAGACCAACAAGCCCGTCGGTCGTCGAAATGGCAAGATCTATTATCGTTATATTAAATCTTATTACCACTGGAATAGAAACTGCGTGTATGAGCAATGCGCCGCCAGTTTTAAATATAGGGGTTAGGGAGACGTCTATAACTTTAGCTAGACTTAGTAATTTATACTAAGTTAGAACATCTAACGGATATTACGTGAAAGTGTGTTAATAACTAACTTGTAACTTGACAACAGGATGGGAGATCTAATCTTATAAATTCGAATAATTATAAACGTGACAGTGAAATATATCAGTTGATAACGGACTTTAATCTTTGAAGTCATCTTATAATTTAAATCTAAACGTTTTTGTATAATAAGTTTCGTAGGGAAAATTGTGAAAGGTTTACTCTTGTGCATTTTCTGAATATTAGCCCAAGCCAAGACAGTTGACAGATGTTTGTAAAATTCATGCCTTATGAGGCCTAGAGATTGAAACAATTTAACCTATTCTTTGCCCATATTATTATGAAATACAATTTAAGGGAAAAGTTTATAATACAAAGAATTTATAACACAAAATTAATGACTTACATGTCGATAATAATAAATTATCAGTACGAACTACATCCAATAAAAATAATGTTTATAGTGCGCGATTTTATTGAACAAAAGTCGTATAAAAACTTTAATTTATTGGTACTTAAATAAATTAATGTTCGCGAAAGTTTCGATACCTTTTTATAGAGTTTACTGTCATTTTACATAATATAAGGGAAAGATAAATATTTCGATTGTGTATAAAGCAGAATTTATTTCTTTAAATTCTTTAGCAATCGTTTACGGTAGACCGCCATGCAGCTTAAAATACTTAAAGCATCTTTCTAAACAGTAATAGTAGCTTACGATAAATGCTCACAGCAAAAAATTAATCGCTAGAGTTTCTTACACACATGTTCCGCAAAAAGAAAATCCAAACCAAAAAGAAAAAAAAAGAACGTTGAAGAAGATATTTACATACAAGAAACAAGAAATAACTTCTTTCCTTCACCTACATTCGGGTAAAAAGTACACCAAAAGTCCCGCTTGTCCAAACTTCTTACAGAAATCGAGTTCAATGATGCGAGCATTTATACTTCAGACTTGCAAGAAGTATGAATAATTAATAAACCTGTAACTTGTCAGGCGGGCTTGATTCCAATTTCCTTAACACAAATTTAAGCTCAACTCTAAAAATAGTATTCTATCCGGCCGATCTTCGAAACCTGCTTATACACGTACAATGTCGGTGGCAGTATTAGGTATTTAGCAATAGCAAAGCGATGGCAAAAGATGCACAAGTTTTGTCGTCAAAATTCTATAGATATTATAAACATGACAGTTGTAAGTATGGATGGATGGATGCATGTTTGTTGCTCTTTCAAGCTCAAAAGACTGCAGCAATCGCGCAGGCGAAGTCACAGGCAGTAACTAGTAATTTATCGCGATAGTGGCACACAAATGGGAACATAAAAGCAACATGTTTTTGAAAACATAGGCTATAAATTGTCATCGCTTCTCTTTAATACATAATATCACTGCCAAAAACCATCTTATCTGGATCACAACAAAGCTTTATTTAAAATACGCATTTTAATGATCTTGGCTGCATTAATTGAAAACGAGATTTCCTTTTTGACGCGTGTGTGTAAAGAAATGTTCGCGATATCACAGGTATGCGATATTATTACGTGTGATCGGTATTTACTTTCTACACGCGAGGTAATCTGTAATGTATATTGGAATTATGTTGGTAAAGCAGAAATAAAAAAGCATAAAAATGTGTTACAATTTTATTACTGTAAGTGTTAACTGTGATAAATTAATAGTGGTTAAACAACTGATTTATTAACGAAAGTTATTTCATTTATCATTTCAATCTGAACTATGTTGTTGTGATGATTGTTAAGATTGGTCGCGTTATTTAAAACATCATGATATGTTCGTATTGAAACCACAAAACGCCATCTCACTGCCCGTCAAGAGTCTGTTTATTTTTTCAGAAATTTCCTTAGAACTCTTTCTAACTGATAATATATGTAAAAGTAATGTCTTTGATTTTGAAAGTAGGAATAAACACGTCGTTAAAACTTTTTCAGGTTGTCCTATTAACATGTGCATAAAGTCGCCAAAAGCCATTTGTCTATGGATAATTTGGTCGACATACCTATAGTTTATTGTCTAACCATTACGAAGTCTGTATCAAATAGCAAAATGCACTCATCAATACAAAAAATAAAAACGTGTCCCAATCTTTAAGCCTACCATATCACCACAAATCTGAACCATTACACAAACAAGCGTACTAAATAGAAACTAAATAGGCTATCCCATAAACATGACAACGGACCCTCATTTGGCTTTAGCATTTCAACATAAGCCTATTACAAATACCTCTGCAACAATAAGGAGTAGACTAAAACAAATACAGCTTCAATTGCAAGCAAATTGTCCCGGACAAATCGCATTAGGAAAACGGTACCTTAAGCTCAATCGCGAGGAGTTTTAGATGCCCAATACGTAAAATAATGTACATTATATTCTTAGTGCTGATCTGTGCTGCAAGTTATAAGCTGAACGCGAAACTTGTGTTATTTTATGGGTGAGATTATCTTATTCAGAGTAAATACGGGTTTTTGAGAATCAATGACTTGTGTTGTAAGAGTCATTATAGTTTAGGAGTTCAGCAATAATCTCCGCATGATTAAAGTTCATGGTTGTAACTAAAGTAAAACAGAAATAATCTTTATTAAACTTTGCCAACTAGAAAGTTTTTGTAGCTAACAAAAGTAATACCCTAATTTGGTACTGTCGGGGCTGCGGGAAGTTCATAACAGTTACCGCGACCTTGACACTCAAAGGGCTCCAAGAGGAAGATAGTGGGTTTTAATCAGTAAAAGTCTGACACTCTTTGCGATGATTTTCCACAAAAAAGGCGTTAATGTAGATTACGGAGCTTGACGTACCATAAAATCAAAACATTAAATTGTCTCGTAAAAAAATATATTGTTCCACATTTGCCTAACCCTTAAATATGACGATACAAATAATGATTGAAAAGCCGAAGTCTGTACCATAACCTCTTGAAGCCCATTACTTACACCACAACCATTGAAGAATTCCGAGCAAGATTTCTTGCTACTATTTCCGTGTGGCGCATATTTCTAACTTAGTATGCGGAACCTTTTTGCCTAGCAGCGAGCTGAAAAGTTGATATGGAATAAAACATTACTCCCCTTCGAGATTGTTAGCTAGCTGCGCCCCGCTGTTTTACTTACGAGTTTCTGTTCTTTGGATAATTTGATGGGACAAAATATGTTGTTTGTTATCGTTTTACGGATGTATTTATAAACGACACAGCTTAATGTCGTTCTTTAAATATACCTTTTTTATCTCTACATTCAAGTTTACTATGATAGTAGCAGCATGAAACTTACAGACGACTTTTAGCTAAGTGACGTTCGGAATATAGCGGTCAGTCTATTTTGTCAAATAAAAGGAGATTCAGTACCTATGTAAAGTTTGCTGTGAAAGAGTTAAAAAGCTCCCTTCATCTATATTCCCATCGGATAAAATATAATATTAAGACGACAGTATTTACAATTAACAACAATAAGAAGCGTAAGCTGCAAGATTATACGGTAAAACATACTTATGAGAGAAATTTCTGCACACAGTAACTTTTAACAAAATGTAGGTAACTTTTAAAGGGGTTTCTTGTAAAGATAAAGCAGATAATCTCTCTTAAAAATATTATGCAGACTCTCACTTGCACTTAGAGTAAGACCATCTGTACTTACTCATTGAATAAAAAGATGGGCTAGGAGAAAAGTGACCATCATGAGAAACTGCCAGCTATAAACGGTTTCTAATAGTGTGATGTCTTAGAAATCATTGGTATCGTTTATAGCTGAAGTCTTAATTGATTCTAAAAATAATGGTGAAAGGTTTTAGATGCAAGGACCAAAACCGTCAATGATCATTTTATTTTTATCATTGAGTATTGGTTATACCTGCAAAAACATAACCCTCCTTTGGCAGTTGGTTAAAAAGTAGCGTATGTATGTATCGAGGTCAACTAACTCCATACCAAATTTAATCATAGTTGATCTAGTAGTTTAAGCGTGAAAAAGTAAATATTTTCAACATCCTCAAACTCATCTATTACATCTTTTAAATCTACAACCGTACATGTCTCATTCAGATTCAAACCTCAAACCTCAGTTGCCACTAGCACCGATGTCCATAAAACATTTTTATTTATGTCAAGACAATGGCCCAGCCATTCTGCCGAGCGATGCCTGAACATTAAATATGGCTCGCTTACGGGACTTTCATGGTCGACGCCGATCTCGTGTGGTTTGCTCTATTGTCATTGTAATTATCTTGTCAATTAATATGTTTAATGTATTCTAGGTATCAATACCACGCAACTAGTAACAGTAACGTTTTGTTAGTGCCTGGGAAGGCGTACCCGAAGTAAAAACCTTTTAATTTTTAATTTTAAAACATGTTCATCGTTATTCCCCTGCCCTTATCCCAATTATTTGGGTTCGGCGCAGTATGTCCTCTTATCCACACGTTCCTGCCTAACGTCATATCGCAAGTAACACTCTTTTTATAAATATCTAAAAAATGTTATACTACTAAAATATAATTTCGGAAACGTCTCCGATTGAGATTTTTCGGAGACCGAGCAAATTTTGTGACACATTATGTTAATAAAACATTCAGTCAATTTAGTCTTTGATTTGACAGTTTGTGAATAACTGATTAAGTGATGTTTTAAACCTCAAATGCCAGACACGTTTACAACAATGAATCATTTTCGTTTTTAATGATAGTCATCATTATAATTTACTTTCAATCATATTTACGTTTTAAGTTCACGTTTTGTCGTACGAGATATATCGCTGCTGGCAACATTGTTGATCCGTTCGGTGTATAATCGATGGAGTGGCAATACCAGCAAGCTGCATGCACTGGAGTCCCGCTAGCCGCCGTGACCTACCGCAAGCATGCACGACTCAGATTTATAGCTAAATAGACGCGAATTTTTGTCCCCTATACAGGTGCGGACTTGGAGAACTTGATAAAGTATAATAAAATGAAATCAAATCATTTAGTCTATAAATAAGATAATTATGTCACTTTAATGTGTCATAAATATGTTTTGCCCTCGCTGGATTCGACATTTCCTAAACTCAACTCATACAATGAAAATAACAAAAATTTATAACGCTCTCAATGGTTTCTCGTAATTTTATGCATTACCTACGAATTTTAATTAAGATTGTAAAATATACTGTCAAATCGTTTAACAACTTATGAAGATATTCCGTCGCGAGGTGCACTTATTACTATTATTCATTACTCAGAATAAGTTTACATAGTCACTTTAATTAAAAGAAGATAATCGATATAAACAAAACTGCTAAAAGGTATTTTAAACCTAAAATATTCGCATTGTTCAAAAAAATGCTGAGTGCAAAAGTTACCAGATTGTATAGAGCCTTCCGAGTACGTCCCAGCATTATCTTAAGCACGTCTTTAAATCGTGATTTGTTGTGCTTTTCTTATTATTTTTGTAAATAAATCTTACGGTACTTGTAAAGGGCGTGAGAAATTGTTTAACTTTCACGAATTTTGAACATCATTGGCTGATTAAACATTGAGATAAAAAAATAATTAATTTGCAACCGTTTTCGTGCGTGCATCTTTACCTAATTAGTTTGTTTGTGTATAATTTAATAAAGGAAAACAGATGTATCAAACATATTGCTTTTCTATTTACTTAACACACCAGCTAAATATTATTATGGCCCTATTTCATAGCTTGCCATAAACCTAATTGACGTGCATTTTTGATTTAAATTGAATGAACATTGTATTTATTTTAACAAGACTTTGACTTGTACCAATAATATTCAAGTTTTCTAATATTTAAAACAATACAAAACCAGGAAGCGTTTGCCAATCACATGGCATAATGCCAAGGTGTTGGCATAAACACCTATTAAGTCGACATCTGGTGCCAAGACTAGTAATCGATTCATTTTGTTAATAACTTATTTGATACTTACAACTGTAAATAAAGACGACGCATAGCAAATAGTTCCTCTTGTATCACGCTGTCCTTGTCAAAATCAAAAATTTTATTTATTCAAATTAGGCTACAATAGCACTTTTTGAACGGTAATAGACAGCACCTCATCATCCACCCTTCGCCGCTTCCTGTACTTTCGCTACTATAGAAGAAACGGCGTAACAAACTCCCCAGCAGCACGCTGTCTTTCTGGTAATTTTCAAGCTGAATGTAGAGACTAAGGGTCATTTTAGAACGTCCATTATCTAACTATCGTTCTGTCATTCGACTATTATGTTGAGGAGCTGAATTCGTATCTACACAATTTAAGTTCCTATCCTATTGTATTACATTTTGAATTGAGATGGGATGTACAAACAAACAATAATAACAAAATAAATAATACACTTAAACATCGTCTTTAATCGGTTTTATCACCAATATCTATTACTAAAACATGTCTACAGTGTGTAAGAGAAAACAAACAGATAAACTTATTATATTGATTCTAAACCGACATATAAGTCCGTTTGATTCATAACCTCTCATATAAAACCCCTAAAACGAGACAGTTACTAGTGAAAGCGAGAGGGTAATATGCTCAATATAGCTCGCTATCTCTCTCGCACAACCGCCCTAATCCAGTAAGAGTAAACTACAAGAACTAATAATCGTCGGACTAAGGTCTATTAAATCGATACGAGTATCTTAACGTGTCAATCGTTTACAGAAACATGAATAATTCAATCGATTATATATCGATTCTTGAATAACCATCAAACGTGAGGAGAATATGTGATAGATTTATTAAATCTTTGATAAAAAGTAAGCTCTAGTGTATGTAATTATGTATCCTCATGTTTTCTTGCTAAGACGTGAGGTAGATGCCAAGTGATGCAAGGTGCAAAGAACTAGAGCTTATTCTAAACGATACGCGTTCTTTCTTATCGATTAAACTGACGTTTTAGAATGTTGAGCTTGTGTCTTGACTGTTTATGGGATAGGGAAAAGAATTTTAAGCTGTTTGAGGATAAAAGTGAGTTTATCCTGTAATTTATGGGATCGATTTGGATCATACGTTTTGTTGAAATGAATGTTACAACAATTACGTTCACTAAGTAATTTGATTCTTTTTTAAAAACGTTCGTAAAATAATTTAATAAGGCTGTCTTTATATGTTGTGGGTTTGATAATCGAATGTCCCAAACAGTTTAGGCCATTAATGTTTGTTTCAAGACCTATACTTGTGTGTATTATTTATGAAGGTGAACTTTATCTTTTTAAAACTCCGCGATTCCGTGATTACTTTTACAAGAAATACCAGACTCTTTTAAATTCCGTAATTTTCACTGTCCTTCTAAACCTTCCTTATTTAAAAAAAAAAACTACAAAATAAGTCAAGCAAACCAACAGATCTATAACCCGTTGACACTGTCAATCATAACCACAAGACTATCATACTCAAATCACATCTTTCAAACAACATAACAGGTGCTCTACATACCAAACTAACCGTGAAACAAGCTTAGTACAGATAACAATAACATCAGCTGGGAATCGAACCCGCTGGTATCGGGGACGCCATTCGTCGCGCATGCTCAAGTTATTGCCTATCCTGTTATAGTTGTCTCTGTGTTATTTTATCATCTATGTTATTTGTGCCATTATGCTCTATGGCTTGTGTTTACAGTGTAGAACGGGTGGACGATTTAGCGTCGTAATAACGTCCAAAATGAAATTTAAGTTTATTAAACTTCAGGGGTTGATAGCAAAATGTTGGTTTGGAGGTAAAACAAATAAAAATCACGTCACGTCAACACACTTCACGGCTTATCCTAAACTAAGTTAGGGTAGAAGTTTCAATATTTTATATATATACCGGTTATTTTTCCCTTCATTTATTCAGGTATTTTTCCCTGTGTCGATCAGCATAATAAGAGGCAACATTTTTTCTTTGTTATTACTTAGAAAAGGGTTACAACAGTCATGCTATCAATCGCCATTCTCGGAACCGGGAACCAAAAATTTAGACCGCCATTTTCAGCAAAAACTCATAATCAGTATAACTAGATCTTTTCAGCAATTAACTATCTCTCGAATTCTTTTAACTTGTCACAGTCATACGGATCTTTCGACCTTCTCGGAATCAGGGTACCAAAAATTAGTGCCGACTAATTTAAGCCGCAATTTCGACAAAACCCATAACCAGTATAACTGACCTTTTTACAAATTAATTGTCTCTCAAATTCTTCTACCTTGCCCCACACATGGCCTACCTCCCCTGAGGCCAGCCCAGCACTGGCTACTGGTATAGCTTTATCACGGCTGCCCCTTGGGGCTCAGCAGACAGTAATTTACCTATCGCGTCCACGCCAACAGCGCTTTACGGCTAGTGATTAAATATAGTGTTAGGCTGGCCTGAAAGCAAGATATGAAATGGTCACGTTTAAGACTTTATGGAGGTGATCAAAATAGGTCGTGTAGCGAAGTAATAATTATTACGAATAAAGGGTTATAATATGTATTTAAATTTTATGTGAAAAACTCCTGTAGTGAACGGACATAAACGTTAGGAAAAAATGAGGATCCGTGCCAATCACTGGGTTTTGAAGTTATCCGGGTGCTGCTTGGCAGTTCTTTTTCTACGCCTAAACTAGAAAATATTCTCTTCCATATGTCTAAATTATTTTTTAATTAAAAAGACCTCATAGGTCCATATCTAAGTGCCATAAATGTTATTGCGGGCTTTACCCTCAATCAAAGCCACACACACATCATAAATCTATCTTTCATTTATGAGAGTGCGTGCAATGCTAATTAAAATACACTTTTCTAATAAATTGGATTAATGAATTAATCAAAATAAGAGCATTCATGATCATCACTTCCCATAACCGATTTCCGTTTGGATAACACGCGCGAATCGATTAGATTTGCCGATTAAGTAACAATCGATATTCCGAAGAAATCGAGTAACGGTTACGTAAATATCGATTTTAGAAAATTGAGCGATATGTGGAATACTGTCAATTGTGTTATAACGTTATTTTGCGCTAGTTTAGTCTCGGGGTTTTACCTGCATAGTATTTTCTGTGAATCAAAAAATCATATGATAGCTTTAGGGTATATCAAAATTAAATAGCCTTCTAGTCGGTGTAATGATTCGGAAATTTCAAAAGAAAAATAAACGAAACTACTTCGTTGCATACTGCGAGAGCTGATTCTAGATGGCATGAGACCATCGGATCGTAGGGCAGGCTTTCGAAAAGACTTAAACTAGTAGGGAAAAAGACATAAAATATGTTAACCAAAATAAATACGATAACTTAAAATAAATCACGAAAACTGTTACTTCTAACACTTAAGTATAACTGCAATCTATAAATTATTCTACTCATAACCTACGGCTACACCAGCTTACCCTTTAAACACCTAGTAAATACAACACATTAACGCAAAATACACCGCCTCATTATCCAGTTTAGACACATTTCGCAGAAACATGAAGAAGGAGAAATAACATCAATTTACAACGACCAGCTTAACAAGACCTCTGATCGTTAAAACTTTGTACGATGTGTTAGATCTTTGGCTGGATGAAGTGACAGCTATTAGAAATCTTATTTTCCGCGGGCGGTTTCAATAATACGCTGATGTTACCGCTACACTGTGTTTAGAGATGAAAGTGGGGCAAGCAATGCTGGTTATAAATTTTCATGTGGATTTCCTCCGTAGAGGAAAATTGATTAAATTGGAGCACGATATATTGAATGGTGAATGGTTACTGTAATGTATTATGATTAGATAGATTTATGAAGAGTGGGTATTTAGGATGCATAAAGTTACTTGGCATCAATATGTACAAATATTTTGTGACTAACATTAATTTCATCGTTTCGGAAAGCTGTTGTTATTACATTTATAATATCATTAAGTATTCTGTTAGGATAATTTGCTATCTACCTAGAAAACTCGTCTGTATTCGTATCCAGTACCTTCATAAACTCTTTTCCCATTAAGAGGGGGGGGGGGGGGGTTGAATAAGCAGATAGAGTGACTCAGCCAAGAATCAGATGCTGTGTTGAAATATAATCATAGAGTACTGTTTAATGTACCCTTTATTTAGTAAAAAGTTTTAGGTAAAAAATTATGTAATTACTTAAAATTTGTATTAACAATATTTTATTGTTTGTTACAGTGAACTCACGTTGCTGGAGGGGATGGCGAACTGCGGGGGCTGGAGCGAGGAGCCCGTCTCTAAGGTCTGTACTAAGTCAAGACAAGGAATCTATAGCACCTTATTGCAAAGGCACAAGGATGATTTTTGTATCTCACTTATTATCAGCAACTGATCCAATTTGCCGCCGTGGCCGTAATCGGTCAGGAGACATTATTGTGTGACTAATCAGGTTTTTTCTTTGTTGGTTTAATTACATGCAGTATTAAGATCTTTATTAATTTACTTAACAAGCATACTCCAACATGCTAGGTTATAATTTTTAATGATGGGTTGCTGGATGATTGCAAAAGCCGATTTATATGATCTTATAATGGTTCGATTCGTTTATGTTCTAAATAGCAATTTATCTATGACAACATTCGCCAAAAATCTAATAAAACAGCTAAAGCCTTGGTCAAAACACTTTAGAATCAAAGTATTCGACGATTTAAATATTTTACAAACCTCGTAAGCGAGGTTTTTTCAAAAATTGTACCTGCGATTTATTTCAAGTAATAAGTAATAACTGACTTTACCGTACAGTTTATTCGCCACATAGCGAGCTCGCGTAACACAACCATAGCGCGATTCAGAAGACCGTGTACAGCGCCATCTGTTGAGGAGTAGCGAGTAACTCGCTCGACAGTTCCCAAAACGTCTAAGTGAGACTTACATTTTTTTACGCGAAACGTA
This sequence comes from Chrysodeixis includens, assembly GCA_941860345.1. Taxonomy (NCBI): domain Eukaryota; kingdom Metazoa; phylum Arthropoda; class Insecta; order Lepidoptera; family Noctuidae; genus Chrysodeixis; species Chrysodeixis includens. The sequence continues at coordinate 13,360,272 of OW796097.1, forward strand.
AGTGTTGATTACACACATAAATGTAGAAAATGAACTTGATAAGCAAAATGACAGTTTTAAGACTGAAATAATAGTAATCCTCAAACCGATTTCGGTAATTACGACCGCTTCGACTCTCTATTGGCGTGCGTGTATTTTAAGATAGGTTGCATAGATCAAATTTTATCAACTGTAGAGTGACTGAAACTGAAACTGAGTTTAATATTTTGTAGGTATCTACATCATTTTAGATCCATATTAATTATATTTAGATCTTGATAACGTTATTTTCAAATTTGGATGAAGTTGGTATGGAGTTAGGTTACACCCTGGATTAATCGTTTAAAGTTACTTTTTAGCCGACTGCATAAAATGAGGGCTAATGTTTTACGGCTAAACTTATAACCACGTGGGCGAAGCCGTGGGAAATAGCTAAAAGTGAGCTTCGTCGCTCCGTTAGAGGGCGCGCTTTTGTTTCGTTTTGGGATAAGGCATATTTATTATATCAGACAGAATCTCATGTAGTAGGCAGATAACAGATAACAGTTGTTCTCGCGAGTAACTTACATCTGTTCTTATAAACATCGATCACTCAGCAGTACTCAGCGTTCTCCCACTCAATATTAAAAAACAATACTCGTTGTTTAACATAACATGTTACCCCATCATACTGACAAACAGTACGTTGAAAAATAACTGACTGTTATTCAGTAACATATGTTGTGAACTGTTATTTTTACGGAACAGGACAAGAACAGATATCACGTATGACCTGATAGTAACTAAACACTAGTTTCGTTTAGTGTCCGTACTCATGACCGGCCACGACATAATATAATAAACATCATCATCTTCGTCGCAAAATATTCGTAACACTTTTCCAAACTAGTTACTCTAGTTAGCAACAAAATTATTAGTATGATGTACGGTGAAATCTATTTAATCGAGCTGACTGACTATATTTACCATCTATCTATCAAGTAAAGTAGAACGCAATAGGTAGTTAGCTTTCCGAACAATAGATCACACAAGATTGGCAACAGTTAGTCATAGGAACTGTTATTGTTTTAAACTAAGTATTTACAGTACAATGTGTGACAGAAAACTCACTAAAACCCACTATGTTCCCTCCAGCCCTTTGAGTGCCAGGGTCGCCATTTTTTTTGTTCACGATTTTTTGCGATTCTGTAATAGTTCCCGATTTTAATCGCTAATGCAACAAACTTACAGAATTTTATAGGAAAAAATTGCTACATAGGGCCATTTTTCAATGTCACATCGTTTTTCAACGATATTTGATTTGATTATCAACTTTAGTTTAAAATAACCAGCTTTTAACCGCTGACCCAATGTGATGTTTTCCATTTTTTTATCGAGTTTCTTTTACTGCGATTATGGCTTTGCAGTGTAGAACTACGGTGACAGTTTTCTTATTCTTCTAACCCCAAAGTGAACCCAATCCAAACCCTTTCTAATTTCCTATAGTCATTTTTGACCTGCACAGTACCTTAAAGTTTAATCAATCTTCAAAGAAAACTTTCTTTGAAACACAGTCTTTCCCCATTGAATAACCATCTTCTGAAAAGACAATTGGTGTTCACAAACCATTAATTTTGCCCGACGCAATTTAGTTTGCGTGTCGAAATTAACAAAAAGACTGCAAAGAGAGCGTGCGAACGACTGGTGATAAATCACTGCATGGTGAGTGCGCCCGTTGATGGCTCAGGATATTATGGATAATTTCTAAAATTGATATTTATTAAAATTATGGAGATTACTACTAATCATATCTATTAAAAATATGTCGAAAAGTAATATAATAAAGATTGTTATTTTTTTAGGCCCAAATTGTTAAATATGACCATTTGAGATGGGTAAATAATAATATGATAGGTCTAGTAGTTAGTGGCCCTAACTGCTATCCGGAGATCGTGGTTTCGATCTCCACCCAGGACAAATTTATGGACATACCCAGTTACAGAACAAATGATCGTTCATTTGTTCTGTGTCTGGGTATAATTAATTTATCTATGCATTATATGTTTGTATTTTGGAACATACAAATATGTTTTTCGGTTGTCTAGTAACCATAACACAAGTTACTTAGTATGCTTAACTTGAGACTAGAGGGCTATGTGTGAACGTTGAGGAGCTTTAAAAAAAATAGGTAAGTTGAGGTTATACACTTTATACTTACCAAATTACTACAAGTCACCATCAAAACACTTCAACTATGTGTGAACAAGTCTACAACCATGAACAGTGCCCCTCACCATACATGTTATTAAGTAAAAACTGGAAAGACAGATGTATCGCGTTACATAAATGATTACGTTTATTATTTGGTTTTTATCTATCAATTAATAAAGGTAACACTAATTTATGTTCGCAAAACAGAGCTACAACTTAGAATAGTGAAATATTAGACACTGCGTGTATCTAGTGTGCTTATGCACGCACGTCTCATTTATTAGAACTGTCTTCTGCGTTACGCATTTGACAGTTTTAGATAGAAAAGTTATTATGCCTTTTTATTTATATGTATATGCGATTATATTGCTACATGTCAATGAAACGAAGTTCTATTTACACTATCTTAAGGCTATTGAGTCAGGATGATCTTAAATTCCCCAAACCGAAAACGCCATACCTGTCCAACCTCTTCGGCGATAATAAGAAACTTTGACTACCATGAGAATTAAATTAAACAAAATCTTCTAAATACCTTTTTCCATCGCTCAAATAACATAGTTCATACAAAGTCTGTAGTTTGAAAATTCATTGATAACCCATTTTAAATCGTAGCGCCATAACATAAGGTTTATAATTCAATGTCACAAATTGTAGGTGTAAGTAGGTCTAAAAACTGCAGTATTTAGACTAATTGGCATTCAAATTTAGACCTTAGAACATTCACATTAATATCATTTTGGGTTAATTATTTATGAAATGGACAGATCTATGTCATTTGTTATTGTTACTAATGTGAGAAAATCTTTTGTTAAGAGGTATTGTGGTTTATTTTTTACTACTTGGGATTATCAAAAGTGTATGCACAGAAATAGTTTCTTAGTAGTCATGGAAATATTTCTGAAAAGTTTCTGCCGGTGGCAACAAATATCAATCTAAGAGGGATGATGAAATGGTGAGAAAAAGAGTAATGTTTTCCTCAAACCTACTATCTTCCTTTCTCTTATAATATTTATATATCTTTTGAATAAAATTATTCAAAAACAAAAATAAGAAACTTCTGTGTAACTTAAATAAATGTTAAACTTATTTTAAAATCATTAAGTAATTATATTAGCTAACCTAGTTATAAATTGCAAAGATTATAAAATTAAACTATTACTCTAACATTCTACGCCAACTGTATACAGACAAACAATTTAATATCTATTATATTAAATTATATATTATTGTCCATCAAGTTTCGAAATGATTGACGCTCGATTGAGAGGGAACAAATACGATACATTATGTGTGTTACCACACCTATGAACACTCATATTTATTCACTTAAAGTTCAATACAATAATGTTGCAACTTTATGAGCGTGGAATTATTTGATTGATAGTTCTGTGGCTCATAGAAAACGTTGCTTACATGTAATCTGTCTCATAATTATACTTATAATGCTTGGGTTTTGTATGTATAATTTTCTTAGTCTTGCTGTCTTGTTGGGCGAGCAGACGCCAGAAATTTAAAAGGAAGAAAGAATGAAAGAAAATTTTATTTGTTATAATGTAGTAACAGTAAAGGTTTTATGTTAAATAGAGTCTCACACATTCTACCGAATCGGTGTACAAATAATAAGCATATTATCTACTAATAACTATGCACTATTCTATCTCTACAACAGTGTTGTTGCCATCAAGAAATTGTTTAGTACTATAATAACATCTGCATAGATTTAGAACTTAGTTGACATTTCGAGAAGTTGGCATTATGCGATGACGTTTGTCATCTTGTAGACATTTTTTGACCCAGCCGAGTTCGAAACAGACACGTTTTTGAAATCGATCTTATAATGCGTAACAATGTGATAACAATGAATAATCGGAAATAACTCAACGTAGACTGAGATAAGGGGCAAATTAATTACGTATCGTCTATCAAAAATACTGATTTTATGATTCAAAAAATCACGTGTTTTATCTTGATTATGACACATTAAGATAAAGTATTACATAATTATATAGGCCTAAGAAAAAAATATGTCTTGCTTGCCTTGCGGTTATATGTGTGGATTTGTAAGCACGAGGTGCAGGTTCGGTACCTAGCGCAGGCACAGTACCAATGTGACTTTTTCGAAATATTGGGATCTGCAATCACCAATCTACAATAAGCCAACGTAGTCATTGAAGCTTAGGGAGGTTCCCTATATGAAAAGCGGCCTGTGCTTAGCAGTGGGACGTATATAGGCTGGTTTATTTATTTATTATATTATTATCTATACTACGCATTGTCATCCACACACCAAAATCCATCCAAGTAGCTACAATAGGTATATTGCACTTGAATCTATCTTACCAAGGATATATCCTAAACTAAAGATCATCTGCTGTATTAAATACCTTCCAAGTTAGATAAATATGAATAGCACTAACAATAGGCTTTCCACTCGGTGGCCACCATACTATTACCGGCTTCCGAGACGGATAACCATCTCAAGACACTCGTTCGTTACTGTTTTATTCATAACATACGGAATATTATGTTTTTTTCTTTAAGCGGTTAACGAGTTACAAGCAGAAGCGGGTTAGGATTTACTTTAATTTTGTTAGCAATGTTAGAAAAGAAAGTTAGTTGATTGTACATCACGTATTGCACTATCATATTTTATTTTTTATTTCAAATCATTTTAATTGTCTTGACCTTGATTTATTATCACGCATTTCTTATACATTAATTAAAATAACCAAATCATACTTCTAAATATTTTTATGAATCTGTTTTCAAAATAATTACGTAATAAATAAATTTGATATTAACTGTGATACTTACTTATCAAACATTATATTATTAGCTAATAGAAGCCTACTAGATACCATAATATTAAATATTTCCTTTTCAAGCTTTAGATGCCCACTAAAAGTTAACTTAGTAACCGTTTTATAACTAAATAAATTCGGACGTCATTGGTTTATGTTTTCCTAGCGACTTTGTTTTATACTATGCAGTAACAAAGTAAATACCCAAAATAAGTGTCCATCTCTCTTATAACTTGTTCCAAACTACAATCGCTGGACGAACGCAAAACACAGTCCGTTTGTTAACCCTGATAACTTTCTTTGCAATTAACGTTGGAAGCATTCCTGAATTACTTATATAATTAACTTTTTTATGCTTTTTGCAAACGTATTACTGCAATAAAGTAGTTAGAAATTACGTGCTCGTTACAAAGAATTAACGCATCGTTATTACTTGTGTTGTTCTATGTAATCTATTGGTAATACTAGTTTTGAGTTAGTAATCTATGTGTCTGACACTTGTGTCAGTGTCGCGGCCACAAAACACGAAATGGCATGTACAGTCATGAGCAAAAACATGTATGTACGAGTATATGTCACCGGAAAATGACAAGATCCGTAAGTTTATTAATTTACTAGGAAGCTTTTAAACTTTTATAATTGTAATATTTTACGTCCACCTTTTTCGAATGCCTTATCAATTAAAAAATATTAGACTTTTTTGTTTCATAAAATACTGATAACAAGCACTTTTAACCATTTACAAACCCCAACATAAAACAATAATAACTCACTCCATTCTTTAAAAGGAAAAACAAAAATCGATCACAAGGTATTAACATAGGTAACTCACCGTCCGTACGTCTCTAGGGGCGATAGTCCGTAGGTGCGTATTGTTCCACGCGCTCCTCGAAGTGAAGTCAGCAAATTGGCGGGGTCCTCAAGGGCCAGAGCCTGCCGGGGCTGCGGGATGTTCGTGACAGTTACCGCGACCCCGGCAACCAAAGGGCTCCAGGAGGAACATAATGGGTTTTAGTCAATAAAATCTGACACTCCCTTCCACTGTGCCCACAACGGGCGGGGTCTTTTATTTCCCACGAAAAAAAAAGGTATTAACATAGGTATCTACATACATATATTATGAAAAACCAACCGCCCTTTTCCTCAACATCCGTCAACACTTCCTCATGCTAATCACCGTTTCCTCTTCAGAGAGCGGTGACGAGCGACCTAATTAATCACCCATTGAAACATAAATCCTAATCTAAATGAATCATCTTTTTCTCGTGGTTATGACATAACTAACTGCAAACGTTAACTTACGACATGAGAAATTTTGCTCACATTTGTAGTCTTTAAACTGAGTTATGTGTTGCTGTTTGCGTTCTTTATAACTTTTTGGGCAGCCTTAACATTTAGAAATTTTAGTACCTAATATTCTGGAGGAACAGTCAAAGTCATAAAATACTATTTTAAAATTGTGATCACCTGATAAATTTTGTTTCATAAATTCATTTTGTTCAAGTGACTAATATTTCTTGAAAAAAAATATTCATATACGTGCCCTGAAGATGGCATTTCTAATAGACTATAAAAGAGGCGATGACCCCTGAGTTTGTTTCGACGTTTCTTCTCAGAGTAGCCCGTTGAAAAATGTCGATATCAGCGAGTTAAATTTTTTAACAAATAACATTTATCCTATTTGCAGACCCATATCATTTCATTTCAATACCTATTTATCATTATATACTCGTATATCATTCTGATTTACCTGTGTATGCCACAGAAATTTTGCTAAACGGCTGGACCGATTTGTGTGAATTTTTGTATGCGTTTCCAATGGTTCAGATTTACAAAAGAAAAACGACTTTTGACAGAGCTAAGTCTGTCCAGGCAGCTAGTTTATAATATTTATTTGTATATCATATGAAAAGGTACCGACATATTTTGATATTTATTTAATAATCCGGTCATTAAAACATCAAATGACATACCGCTGGGTTTATAAATACAATTAAAAGTAATTAAGTCGGATTAGGGTATCAATTTTGGACACTATCATGGTGAAATGCATTATTGCATATATATTACGTTAGTGGATTGAATTTATTGTTATTTATCGGTAATTAATGAAGCAATCCATCAAATCACGGTAAACGATAATAAAGTTAATTGCGTTGGAAAAATGTTCAAAGATCATAATTTATATGGCATGATAGGGTCAAAATGATATACATATTACATAGTACGAAATCTTTATCATGCCTCGGTTGATTTCAAAATTGACTTTTTATATGCATGAAAAAAATAGTTTTTCAAATCGGTTGACAAGCGACGAAATCAAGTCTGAATTAAACAGTCCCTTCTTTTTTAAAAGTTGAGAAAATCAAGAAAATCAGTTAATTAAAAGAAAATCATACTTCCTGTACAAACTTGTCACAACTGTTTCTTAGTCTTGCAAAAAATAATATGTGAGTGTTCAATAGTCTTAGAAAAAAATATTTATGCACATGTTTATCACTTGTCTAGTACTTATAATTTAAGCTTTCCTAGTTTGAGACTAGATGGCGTTGTGCGAAAGTCAACAATAAGGATATCCGCAATACCGTATTTTAAAAAATACTACCAACTTTAACAACTCCATTCTCAAAAAAGTAAAATTTTCCTTTATTATAGTCGAAAAACTTTCTTTTTGTAATGCCTTTGTTAGTTACATCAAAACTACGTGTACGTAATATAATAACACGTTGCTTTAAGAAAGTGAAACAAACAGATGTCTGTAATTATACAGTAGGCGACCGTTACGTATGAATGTTCAAATTGTTACAAATAATGTATACTTTCATGCAAGTACAGTCACGAGTTAAAACTTGTATACACGACCAATCAGTTGCAGTAGATTTCTTTTGCAAAATTTCTGATATTATCGAATATCAGAAATATTTGATAACTTATCATACATACATGTTGTAAGCTTAACATAAAATGTTTAATTTGAAAGAAAATTTCAGGATTTCGTACATCAGTTGACTAGGGCTAAAACTTTAATTGTTTCGTCGTATATGTGTATTTGCACGTGACTTTACAATGCACCTGTAAAGGTAGAAAATACATTGCTATATTTTTCATTTAGGTACTATGTTATTACGTACAAAAATGTACATTAATTTGATTTTCCCGATAAACGCTTTGGTTAAAAAAAAATACGTCAGTGTTATTTCTTTTAACATTTTAAAATTACAAACCCAATTCTGATTAGTCTATAGACCGCTTAAAACTTGACCTAAATATCAAAACTGAAAAACCTTTCGAGACGAATTCAAACCTCTTTTTAAAGATTATGAATTTATTCTTTAAAAAGAGGTTTTAATTAGTCATTCTAAAAACTTTCCCTATAAATTAGAAAACCAACTATATACCTACATTAAATGAATACAGTATCGCGTCCCACCCAGAGCGCCACGCCGCAAGCCTCCATTCCCACTACAAGATAATAATACGCTACGCCATTGTGAGCGACAATTAAAACAATTTGTATTACATAAAATAAGAGCCCTCTATAATGTAACTATTGTGCGGTTACCATTGTCCTCATGGGAAGATATGTATGATCTATTTTATCTTAATCATAATCTTATGCGACGATATTTGCTACAGAACATTGAAATTCTTTATTTACCATGAATATAAAAGTTGAATTCGTCTTTTAAAATTCAACCATTTTAAGTCAATACTGGACTACCTATATTTTTCTAATGAATTATTTTTTTTTTGTATTCTAGACAATATATCAACTATGACAATTAACTGTGATAACCCCGAATTAAGGTGTTGATCCTTTGTTGAAACAGAGCTCCATAGTAGCATAGTTGTACTGTGATAATCACAAAACTCAAAAACTGTATAAGACACATACATAAATGGATAGTTTGTGTTGTATACCAAGACCCGAAATAAAGGAACTCATCCCACATATTATTATATTGGTCCTGGAGGGGAATAGATACCTCCCAGTTTGCCAGCCACGAAGCCGGCTAGCATGTCAATAAGCCAAAACTTAACGCAACTTCTTTTGCAGGACAAACAGCGCCCTCCGATCTACAACCCCGAGGATTACGCGACGTCCCTCAAGAAATGGGGCAAGAAGAGCGGCGGCGCCACCCTGTACGACCTGGACGCGGGGGCAGAGGCCAACAAGACCAGGACGCTGCCCAGCCAGGGGAGCAAAGATTTCAGGTACACTATCATGAAGTTCATCATTCATCTACCTCTATATATATCTTCTTCTTTCCTGTCCATCCAAAGGTTGTCTGGAAGATATTGCTATTAGCGATAAGACCGCCATGAAGTTATTGGCAAAAGGAAAGTAGGGAGAAAGAAGTCGTGACTCTGGAACATTCGGGACTGGACCGGTAGTAGCGAGTGCTGTTGAACTATTTCACATTGCATTAACCATCAATTCTTCTTCTTCTAAAAAAAAGAGATAGAATGATCTCTTTTTAGTAGTAGAGTTCTTCTCTCGTTTCCACAGCTAATCATAAATGACACTCGTCATTTATGTTAAAAAAAATATTCTTACTGACCAGAATTATATTCAAAGTATAAATAAAGCTTGATATTGGAATTATTCAGGAAATATATTAGAAAAAATTGTTTGCGAAGCTGATTTCCATGTGTATAAAAAGCAGTTCCCATCGCTCGCCCTATCATATCCTAACGAACATGAGTAATTATCCGGTTTGCCCATCACAACACCTAACACTTACAGCTATTTAAGTATTTCTACGTTGCGAGGATTTATTTACTGTTTAATTAAATCTTGGAACACGTCCGCTTGTTCAGTTAGCTCTATAATCTGGATTAGATGCAAAACTATTCAAGGCGATTTTGCTTCCGAGGCTGCACCATCCTTTAGAGTTATTTTCTTTATATCCTTTAATCTTTACTGCAAGACTAGTAAGCACAGTATAAATACATGCAGTTGTTTCTAAAAAATAAATCCCTACAGCCGCGCAGTATGTAATAGCGATAGGGCTGCCCACAGCATTTTAATTACATCAACAACACAATCCGTTCGTCACTATGACACGCTCGCGGCTGTCATGTCACGGTTATGCCAAAAATTCCATAAGAAGCCTTAAGCCCCTCGCTAGGATTCCCTGTGTTGTGGGATCCAGTGTCTTTCAATCCATACTCACAAGGCATGAACATTAATATTTTAGATAAGGATCTGTCTCAAAAAGTTTTTATAATAAACTATTTCGATAGATTTATTTTTAGTACTATATTAAAATTGTTTATTTCCAGAAACCCAGCATGCTTATCGGGGAGTGAGGAGATGACGCTCCGCCAGTTTGGAACACCAAGCGAACTGCTGACGAAACTCAGAGCTGATCTCCGACTGTCTTTTCCGAGGTGAATATAAACAGCATACTTTAAAATAATCTTACACTAGCGACCTGCCCCAGCTTCGCACGGATGAAATACTGATGTATTATACATGTAAACCTTCCTCTTGAACCAAGCCAACTTTAAAAAAGACGCTTCATAATCCGTTGCGAGATTTAAAAGATTTAAGCGAACGTACTGACGGACAGACAGCAACAGCGACTTTGTTTTATTCTAAGCAGTGATTGTCTTTATTTGCTTAGTACTACCTCTACGATACGAGATTGTTATCTCGGAACACATTAATATAGTAACTTCAGAACAGGTAATCTAACTCACCAACTAGGTAACCTAGGTCTATCAATTTAATATTTAACGACAAATCGAAGAAAAAAAATATTAAAGAGGTAAACGAACTTGCAAACCAAAAACAAAAAAACTAATAACGGAGTTCAGATAAAAACAAAAGGAAATTCGATTAAATTCTTTACCAATTGCTATTATTAGCCGTCACACATAACATATGTATAGAAAACTATTTGTATCGAACTATCGCGCAATCAAGATAAAATTGTGAATTCACAAAACTACAAACCGCATGGCTCTGAGTCACTATCTAGATTAGAACATTAGATTTATATTCTTAGATAATACTGATAACATCAGCTATCTTTACGAAATATTAGGCGTAATAGGGAAAATAAATTATTTATTACTTATTTCCCTATTAGTGTAATTTCTTTATAGTATCATTAAAAATATAGTTGTAAATCTTTATTGAGCTAAATTTAAAGACATTTTGAGTTATATTTTAAGCAACTCATTGAAGTGTACTCATTGAATTGTAATTTTATAATGCACTAAAGATGTAACAGTTTGTGGTTAATATTAGATAAACTGTACCGGTTATAAACAAACAATTAATTGAATATAAATAATTATTGCAAAATTGTAATTGAGGAAAATTTAGTAACCTCCGTTCATTTTTTACTAAAAAATGTCTTAATCCGAAATAAATCTTTGAATGTAAATTAAATTAAGAAACGTATAAGAAGTATTCAATAAACAAAAATCTTACAACCGCTCAATAAAGCTCATAAATCACGAAATCGTTTGTCCTGTTTATAAACTAAGATAGGACAGTCAAGTAAATTGGATAAACACAATTTAATTCAACATCGTGAAAAATCACGAAAAGTATAAGTATTTTCAGATATATCTTACTCTACATTATACTATACACGGTAACAGGAACGACCTTACAAACTAGCCTAGCTCACAAAAAGGACGAAATAAAACTCTCTGCGCATGCGCAGAATATCCTGACAACATTATATCTCTACTCTCTCACAGCGTAAAGTGCCACAGTGGCGTCATTATGCGTATTAACCGGTAGCTTCTATTATAATGACTGCCTTTATACACTGCTTAATAGCATGTTACACTGTTGCATAATGCAAGAAGGCATGGGATAAAGCGGCTTGGATCGGGCGGACCGATATTTGGGTTTAATCCAGTTGAATAGTATTATGAACAAAACAACACCTTTTTTTGTAAGATAGTTTAATCACGTAATACTAAAAGTTCAAAAATAATAAAGAGCGTTTGAATAGCGAGGGCTGTAAACTAACGCGTAAGTAAGTAATTAATAACAGAATTTTGGCAAAGGCCATACCTCAACCATACCAACCTCCCGCATTTGAGCAGAATCTTTTAGTTATTTCAATCGAAAATTAGAGGGTAATGTGACCTTAAAACGTTATTTTCAGTATCTTCGTCTTTTCTATTTGTGTAATTTTGCAATCACAAATAGAATGTACTTGGTAAAGAGAGACAAAAAAGAAGCAGAAATTGGATTTCTTCGTACATTTTAAAAGCCAAATAAAATATTCGCTTCTCGCTCAACACTTGTAACCTAATGATACAGTAAAATGTAATCCCTAAAGCAATTAAAGAAAAAAGACTATTTCCACGCATTCTTTTATAAAGACAGGAATAATTTTATGGGCTTATAAAGACTTTTTATGGCTTTTAAGCCTTAGGCTTTAAATTAAACTCCTTATCGAGATGTTAGCCGTAATCAACTTTTATAAAATTGATTTTTTATGGCCCGAAGTATAAAGACATTTTACGACTTTAAGATCGCTTGGACATAGGCAGACCTGAATTATTTAAAGAAAATAGACTAAAACTGTTATTAATAATGTCATCTCATAATAAAAATGAAATAAGAGAAGATTTTTACTGCAAAGAGGTTCGTTATTATCAACTCATAAAAGTAAGTTGTTAATTTAATGTAATTTGGCGAAGCTACTATTTTTGCCTGATCTTTTATCTATGCATTTTACTACAGTTTATTCCCACCCAAGTTAATAGAAAAACCGTAAACTCATTTTCTGCTTTTTTTAATCTACTTTTAAATCTTTACCCATAACCCCATGATCATAACCTCATGATGATTCATCAATCCGTACCTAGATGATAATATGATGCTCTTTTGTCATTTAGAGTATTTTCCAATGTTAGTGCTGTTATTTTTGAAGTCTTTATTTTTTGTTTTTTGTAAGTCTCTTATGTCACTTCACCGCGCTCAAATGACCTTTTATTAAATCTTCTATTAAATTACCTACTAATACCCAAATAAATTTTCTATGAATATTACTATATCTATTTACGGCCTATCTACAATCTTATGACTTGTAAGTAAAATATGTATTAGTTTAGATACAAGTGACTAATTGAACTAATGTTTATATTAGTCATACATTGTAGGGCCGCGCCCTTTATGAAAAATTTAGCCGCGATTTTACACTTATCACTCAGTTTAAAGACTACCTTAAATCCTGCTTTCCCTGTAACTTTAATGATATTGAGACAAAAATGGAGCTAAAATGATCTTTTGGCACGTGAATGTTAAAATCAACTCAAAAGATTTCAAACATGACGGCATAAGTTCCGATTTGAACAACGTGCCAAATTCCGTGTTGCTCTAAAGACATAAAAAAACTTTAATTAGTAAAATCTTGTGTTAGAATCTAACTATGCATAGTGATTTAGCAAAGAAGACAGTTCGAAAAAAATGTCTTAAAAACCTTTAGCCTACCTTACAACTTTTTATAAGAAATTATTGTGATCATAAAAACTAGAAATTGCTAGGATGAGAGCCAGTATTTTATTTAAAAAACATCATAAGTAAATCGCATGCAATAAAAGAAACTGAAATGCGATGGCGTCGTGTAATTGTGCGTCTGTTATATCTCGTCACAGGATAGAGGTAGAGTAAGGGTGGGGCCAGGAGAGCTGGTGACAGCGATACATGTTTTATTCTTCGATTTTAATTTGTTTTTCTTCTTTCAAATGAGTAAACTGATCCATTTTTACCGTGCCCGACAGGGTTCACATTGTTCTTACAAACATGACATATGACCTACGTATTTATACACTAACCACTAGACCAACGGGCCTGTCGAAATTCCAAATTGAGTGTGGTTAAGGATAGAAGCATAAGACATTCTTATTAGTGTTATATTTATATATGAGAAAACTTACTGATTGGAGCGTTGAAATATTAGTTTATTTATAAATGCAGAGCTGATAAAATTGCAATGTTGTAATTAATGTCTTAATGAATCTTTAAAGAACGTGGATTTAACAGACTTAATTAGAATGACTTTAATTACATGCTGTTTGAGTTTGGATTCATATTGACAACAGGGTATTATTTTCACATTTTGATTAATTAATTTAAGCACCAGATAAGTAAATAATTTGAAAAAATCATTGACTTATAGCAGTTATTGATATATTCTTATTGTATAAGCTAAAAGTCGTTATCATAGAATGTCAATAAAAAGATAATAATCTGCTAAACCGATTTTTTTATGAAAATTGTAATCGATTACAATGTATTGTACAGTTTTTTAAATAAATAAATATTTTTTATGATTTAGACCACTGTTAAGTCTAAATCATAAAAAATATTTACATTTATTTATGTTTGAGTTGGACATGATATTTCTCTAAAATTTGAGACAAATAGAATGATTTTTGAGCCAACTTATTAGGCTCAAAAATCATTCTATTTGTCTCAAATTTTAGAGAAATATCATGTCCAACTCAAACATAAATAAATGTAACTTTTGGTTTTCAGTTATAAAAGTCCAATCTAAAACCTCGTTCTAAACTATTTATTATATATGTATTACTATTTATTTATACTCGCCGTTTTCATAGCCGGACAATAAAAACTTTTTGTACTTCAAATAACAGCGGCGATTCCCGTGAATCCCACGGGTAATTGTTACTATAATTTTTCTTTATGTCGTCAAATTATACCCTGGTGTTTATAGCTGAGAGCTACGCACTAGGGGTGGCACCTGTCGGGAACTTCCTTTTAGAAAGGACGTTCTTTGTTTAAACTGTATTAATGCAGTTGTTAATTGTGGAATTTTGGACAGTAATTATGCATCCAGTGGAAGTAAAAGTCAGATATTTAAGTAATGAGAGCGGCAACAGTCCTCATTTAAGTAAGCATAGTACAGAGACAGCTGTAATTTTTTTCGCCAAAGTTTTATGCAATAATTTATGGGATTTGAGACGAATTGGTCGAATAACGCGCTGGCTATAAAGAATTTGTTTTGACATTTGTGTAAAATGCTGCTTCTTCGTAAGATTATATCATAATTAAATAAGCGTCTTTTACAATCGTCGATAAAAGTTCAAACTACACAAAAAAAGTACGTATATTTTTCATAAAGCACACCCCTAACCACACAATCCTATCTGTAATGTTGGAAGCATTTGTTTTTCTATAAACGTCTCTTTAAACGCTAAAGCAATCTAGAAAATTGTGATAGATGATCTGTTAGGGGCATTCTTCCTCAAGCCTTGAATGATTAAGAACTTGATTTTGTAATTACTCGCTTATTTAATCTCCTGTCAGCTTAAGCTAGCAACTTAGATTCTAGAGTCTAGATATTTTCAATTTCTCTTAAGGTAAAAAAAATACTAGTAATAAGCTAAACTTTACATTAATTAATTCACTAAAGCATAATTTCACTAGCGAAGCGAAAGAGATTCGACTAATCTTCTTTTTTTAACAAATATTTTGTTTTTATAAGAAAATCCTTTATTTATTACAGTTTCGTCCAAGAGTTCGCTTGTGAGCCACTAGATGGCGTGACGTTGTTATTGGAACTCCTGCGCAACGTGCAGCTCAGCCAATCTGGAGAGGGTGCACGCGGGCCACCGGCTGTCAGGAGAAGACCACTGTTAGATGAACTGGCTTGTTTGTAAGTTCTAACCTCTTTTGTATTGTATATTTACACATACGCATACAATGGTTTTGGTAGTGAGGTAAGCTGTCCCTCCAGATAAATACGGTTGTCGTACATAAATTGGTAGAAAGGAAGGTAGAGGAAAAATTGGGCATTATTTAACATGATGGTAAAATAATGTTATTACTAATCATCATCATCATCAGCCCGATTCCGTGTGGTGTCCGGATATAAAGAATAGCACCACTTCATATCCTCCACTGGGTGTCGTAAAAGGCGACTAATGGACCTTAAGACCCAGTGCACTGTACCAAGCACCTTGGGTCACCCGAATGGTGGCGGGTAAACAACCAACAATCGCATTCCCAAAGAGGGTTAGTGTCAGGCAGGCGGCCGACTATAAAACCATAGCCAAATCCATTAGCGACATGTTTAGAAAAAAACATGTGGCGCCGACCCTAAGTGAAATGGGATAAGGGCAGGAAGATGATGATGATCATCATCAGCCCATCGCAGTCTACTGCTACACATTGGCCTCTCCAAGTGCACACCACAGAGATCTGTTTTCAGTCACTACCAATATCAAGTATTTCATAACCTTAAGGTTAGGTAAGCAAGACGTGATGATGGTAAATGGAGCAGAGCGGTAAGTGAATGGTGGTCAAGACTTGGACGGCTGAATCCCGGCAGGCCGAGGATGAGATGGGCGGACGACATAAAAAAATGACGAAATAAGACGGATTCAAACGGCAACAGACAGAGAAAATTGGCATAAACACAGGGAGGCTGATACCCAGCAGAAGGTTACTCAGGACTGATGATTGAGGCTAGTTAGCCACTTGTCATATCATGCCCGATAATTCTGAGACTTGACAACAGAGCATAAACATTAGTCTTATCAATAATCCGTACCAAACAGACCCTACTAAAACTACTTTTAGGGGACTTTCCTGAAAAGGATGTTATCTAGTCGGCTTATTATCACAATTTTTAAATATTTTATTGTACTAATCTTTGTCTGATGTATTTCCCCTTTCCAGACAATGCCTGTGGAGCTGTTGCAGCCGCTATCCTGACTGCGTGCGCCGGCTGGTGTCCGGGTCCAATGGAGTTTACACCCTCACAGTCTGCATCATGTCCACAGTCAATAAGTCCAGGGTTCTGGCGTTACAGGTATGTTACATTGTTAATTATCAATTAACGTCGGTAAAAACATAAACACTCTTTGTAATTAACAGTTCTAATCGTATGATGGTTAGAACTCCTGATTATCTCTATGAACTAATTTCCTAAATCAATCAGTCTACATTCCGCACAATTGAGGCTCATAATCTCTCTCTCTCTCTCTCCGACCGATTTCGGCCATGGCGACCACTTCAACTCCTATTCGATATTTTGGCGTTCATGCGCCCGAAGACTATATTATTATATAATATAGTACTATATAATATAGTAGTAGTAAATAGACTAATGTTTCTCCAATGTTGAATAACCTCTATGTTATATTAAGATGTCATTTGATCAAAATTTATCTTATCCATATATATTTATATTGCAGCTCCTCACAAAAGCTTGCTACCCACCAGCTAAAGGCCACAGCATGGTTTCCGAGGCGCTGTCAACCCTCCGCCTTCGATACGGCGAACCTGTCCGCTTCAGGTTCCTGGTCGGCATGCTGCAGAGCTCTGGAGGCTCTGGTGACCTCCAGGCAGCAGGCCTCGCCTTCATCAATGCCCTACTCTGCAGCGCTCCAACCCCTCAGAGGAAGCTGTACATCCAAGCTGAACTGGAACAGGCTGGATTTGATATCGTTACTTTGAAAAAGGTAAGGAAAATTTATAGGTTATGAATGCTAAGTACAAAGAAAAATAATTTAACGATTCATCATCATCATCAAAGTCGTTTCCCCATAGATTGGGGATCGTGACCATCATTAGTCCCTGTCAGCATTGAAATTGAACCGGAATTAGTCCTATATTATTTTCAGTTATAGAAGTTTGAGTTATTTTGGTGCATTATATCTAACTTCAAGATATATTCTTTTTCAACAGATGGTAGCCAAACTGCCGAACGCTAACGATCAAGTGACAAGAGAGATAGATGATTATGAGAAGCAGCTGATTGACATCGACACACTGAGCGAGAAGGCGAATGAGGCACAGAGAGAGAAAGATGATATGAAGCACAAGCTCGATCTGCTTGAGAAGCGAGTCAAGGTAAATAGGTTTAAGACCAGAAAGTAAACTATTGCTCCAAGATGATAACAACACTATAACTTTAATTTGTTCTAAGCCAGGACTAGTTATCGATATTGAGGTGTTCGAATAAAACGACATGTAGCTAGTACCGTGGTTTATTGTGGACTGTCAGTCCTTCACAAGATGGCGGTGCTGGGGCATAAACACGCAGCAATCAAAAGAGGTCATAAGACACATACATTACAGATATAAGCGCTTATATTTTATCGTTCGTGTTCCAGATTCTTCAAGAAGAGAAAGGGATTCTGCTGTCATTAGAGAAATGCTTGAAAGAGAAGTGCTGTGAGCTGCAAGAAGAGGTGTCCTCACTTCGGTCTGAACACGGCAACTCAAACAGGAAGAAACCATTCGCTATGAAGAAAAAAACCTCCATGCATAAAAATAGAGGTAGGTCAAATTATCTGTCAGCATAACTTACATGTAATCAATTATTTAAAAAAATCTGTAAATGCGGGCGGACGCCATGTACAGATAAGTGACCATTATCATTGCGCATTATAATATTAGTGTTTATCTGACTAGGCTTATATTCTTACAAAAAAAATAAAACCTTGTCACAAAATAACAAAACTATTTGTTTAAAATATACATTTCACTTATCACCAATACTTTTATTACAGATGAGTCATCACCCCCAGAAGACGAAGGCATCAGTTCTTCGGAAAGATCTCTTAGCCCCGAAGGTGATCCTCAACGAGAATCCATGGTCTACGAAGTTTTCAATGTCAAAAACGAAACATACGACCTAATGCGAAACAAACGCACATTACACAAAAAACTAGAAAGCAAAAAGAATGATAAAAAATCATCCGATGAAGAAGATGAAACTACAATTGATGAAGTTATACAGGAATTGAGAAACATAGTCAATCATGCTGAATCGGAACAATACGCTAAAGATACTTACACTGATGATCGATCCTCTAGGTGTAACCAAACATCAGAAATCAACGTCCCCATCAACGCCCTAGAATGCCAAAAACACATTGACGAAAAAGAAGATTCGATCACCAGCACAAGGCATAGCATTCAAATTAAAGGTAAAGATGACTGTCCAGATGACAGCGTTGAAGAAGATCAAGAATCTGAAATAGTTCCAAGTAAAATAGTCCCTCACCCACCTAGGAAAGCTAAGAGCCTCTTACATTTATTCGTCCCACCAGTCGTAGACCAAGGCTTAATATACAAACCTCCTGATCTTTACGATGATAACTTCTATTCAAGTGATGAAGGATCTGATTCACTGTTAAGCGCCTCAAAATATAGCAAACCAGTCAGCAAGAAACCTTCGGGTTCCAGTTTCGATTTTAATGAGTGTCGAGCTGTATTCAACTCTATTTCTGATAAAGTTAAAGATGAGAGTAGAACAAAACGTTCGAGGACTCGTTCCAGGGAAGAAAACAGGAGGACGTCTATAAAACGAAGCGAGTCGTTCCAGACGTCTGAGAAAGGCTCCCGTCAACGCGAATACATCGATAGTATGTTCTTTGGTGAAGTCCACACTCCTGTAGTAAGTGCAGTCGCCCCGTTGCAAAGATCAAATTCCAAGTGTAGCCGTGTTGATGAAATTGTTAACCTTATTGAGTCTAAAAAGTTAACGAAAAGTCTCGACAGGATAGATGAAGGTCTGAACTCAATGGTTGATATCGTAATGCTTTCTGAACCAAGGAAGCCGGTCTGGCCATACGAGAGCAGGCAAAGATCCGTCTCGAGGACCAGCAGTGATGCAGGAAATGAGAGCCCTTTGATTCCCATCACCAGATCCAATAGCAAACTTAACAATAAAACTCGCTACGACACACTGTTGAGTCAGAAAGACGATGTTAAAAGCAAGTCGGATTCGAAGTTCTTCATGACCCAGCCTAAGTTGAGCTCCAGTGTTGACAACCAGCCTAGCTTTAATAGCTCCACATTTCTGGTTAAACGTGGTCACAGCAACGCTGGCTTCTACTCTGGGCCCCACATGCTGAGAGACGCTCCTGCCAGCATGACCAGCCTGGTGATGACTGGTACACACAGCCACGCAGATTTGAAGAAGACTCTCTCGCCGATCGGTTCAACTTCGGGCAAGTTCGGCATTCACAAAGTTACAGATATGCCTTCAGGGTTGTACTAATAGGTGCTTCTATTGTATGTTTTCGGAACCAACGACTAATTTAAGTGTTTCGTACCTAATTATTATGACTAGTGCAATATAGCCCTCTAGGGAAAGTAACGTGTTAGAAAAAGATTTAGTTTGGGATGTCGATCAAAAATGTGCTCTGAGCGCATAAGAATAAACTTGCAAATTGTATGCAATACAAACTAGGACGATTAAATCAATTGATCCTACTGATTTGATTATAAAATTGATGACCGATAGATTGGCAGACATAAATAGGTAGTGTAAAGGTGTCGCGACACAATCGTTCGATATTGTCTACCTGCATTCGAAAGATAGGTTAGCTTATCTGATTTAGATTATAATCTACTAACGACCTTTTTGTTTATAATATCGAAATGCAAAATTATTTTTTTCTTTATTTAAAATGGTTGGAAATTAGCACACCTACTTTGTGCTTGTACTGTCTCATTAAATATATTACCTTGTCCTAGTGTTAAAATCAAATTCACAAAAGAAAAAAATGTATCAAAAATCAGTTCTGTCTCAGATTTTTTTCCGATCGAAGTCCCAAAACTGAATATAGGTTCTTATACTAATTTATTTTTAGTTGTTTAGCGATAAATTAATCAATACGTATCTTGGTAATTTTGTTATTTAGCAAAATTCGCTTAAGATCATGATGTCACTGCTGCCAATATTTTTTACTTTACGAAAAGTTCTTATTCCTTTGTTTTATCTGATTTCTTAAATCACAAGTCATAACAATTTTAATTTTCAATTAAACATGTCTGAACAAATCTTTTTGTTTGAAAAATGCTGGTTCTTTTTTTCGTTTTTTTTGTGTCTTTTTCGTAAAAAACGTTTTCTAAAATATCTGTGTATTGGTCTACTGTCGAACCTATTTACTCATTGTAAATATTACGTTCCATATCAATAAAATGTAGCGTTTTCTTGTATTTACATTATTATTGTAATAAAGACATGTAAGCGTATTATTTCATTGTTTTCATTTTGTCCTTTTCAATGCGATGTCACTTTTCCACACTTCGGGAATTAAAGTTAAAAATTTCTAAAGCCGGAAACATACTAATGAGTCGTAACATATTTGTAGGTAGTGTAGCGTCGACTATGATAAGCTACGATTGAATAATGGCACGTCACGACACGCCACTACATAGTAAGTAAGAATACTCAGAATTAAAATGGTCACTACTAAAAAGTTTCCATGCGAGGATTGTACCTTTTTTGTATCTCAGTGGATATCTCATGGACTGACCCTCGTCAGGGGGTTGACGAGGGGGTGTGCCGGTCTTTTACCGGTTCCAATCGCTGGAGTGTCCTCATCTGCCTATGGCTAGGAGTACGGGGTTGGGTTTTGCATTCACCGCGCCCTCGGCAAGCCTTAATTGAGGATTGTACCCTTCTTCCTGCTCATTAGCTATTATCGTACATACCACTATCTATGCAGTTTATAAACTATTTTCAACTGTTTAATTAGAGATAGTATCAGCCACCTGAGAATTTATTTATCGTTTTGGAAAGCCCAAAGCGGCAATTAAAATTACTCATATTACATGCGACGGAAAGAAACAAATATAATTAGATGCATTTTGCCTACTACTGTTATTAGTTAGTCTGACATAAAAACATTCTATAATAATGTCCGGACCGATTTCGGCCACGGCAGCTAGTGTTACTATGACACCAGCCAGCTACGCAGGACATAATTATTATAGTGCACTAGTGTGTGCGCAAACACTGGTCCACTCTCATAGTCCGGTGGGATGGCAATCCGACACGACCGGTAAGACAACATATCTTTATTATTATGATCCAGTAGTAACCATAATTAAATGTGTTAATTTATTTTTGTGAACAATTGATGTTACACTTATTAGGCAATTTAACACACGTTTTTCTTTGTTATTAATGATGTAATTTTATAGATCCTTAAATCAAATATGCGCCTCGAAAATCACACAATTTGTTTTATCAATGGACTTGGCAATCTTGATCCAAAGTGGAAAGTCATTTCCAGTTTCATAATGAACATATTTAGATAAGCTATCACTGATCCAGATTGCCACTTTATTGTGGTTCGGTTGTGTTCTTTCAAGTTGATACTTATCAGATTTTTATTTCATTATCAATGTCATGATTATTGTGTTTTGAAAGTCTAACATTCGTGTAGGCTCATTTTTCTTTTTACAAAAAGGTATGTAGACGAAAATATGATAAAAAAGAAATTAAAATAATTTGTTGTTTATTTAAACTTTTTTGGTATTGTTTTGGTAGCGTTTAAGGTACAGAATCCGGGTCCTTATATATACAATATTTACACTATATACAAACATTGGTAAAATTATAGTCGGCTTTCAGCGTCCTTCATCAAGGTAATGAGTTTGTCGTACAGCACTTGTCTGGCGTCGATGCCCCAGATGAAATCGTAGTGGTTGAAGGTTTCTCTCTCGATCCTGTATTTACCGACGACATTAGGTAGCTTGGAGGCCAAGTTATGCAAGTCCCTGTAGTTGACTTCCTTGTCGCTGGCTCCGTAGTGGAGGTAAGAGGGGGCGGTGACCTTGGAGAGGTCGTACGGAGGAGGGTTCCGTGAGCCGTAGACGATCAAGTTGGTAAGACTGTTGTGGTTGTAGCGACGGAAAGCCTCGAACTTGATGACCTGACCGTAGTGCGCGATCTGGCGGATGGAAGCTCCAGCGGGGGCGTGAGCAAGGAACAGAGGAACCATGGTCTGGAAAGGAATTTATTAATTAGCGATATTACTAAATGGTCAGGGATAAAGTTAAAGCAATCTCGACGATTAGTTACTTGTTAGGTAAACAGCATAAACACAAAACAAATGGCTTATAAAAAGACGTACCCCAGCATAAGCATGGAACAAATTCTCATGAACATAAATAAGTCAAAATATATATTTGAGATACTTACAGAGTTGTAGAATTCTCTTTCATTAAGACCAGTGATGGTGGAGCTACACAATTCGGTGAAGATTGATCCTTCGCCGCAGTAGTTGGCTTTGAACTCAGTGATGAAGTCGCGGTCTCCGAAAACCTCACCATAACCGAGGAGGTAAGCGGTGCTCTAGAAAAAGAAAAATATTTATCGCACCGAATATTTATCGTACATCGAAAACTGTTGGAATATTTGGCACTAAGTTTAACACTTTGTGCATCTAAGCCCAAAAACAGTCATCATAAAATAGGGTCTAAGTACCAATGGCATATTCCATTCAACTTTAGTAATTGTCTCATATTATAGATAAAATATAATTAATTGAGGTTCGGCCAGGATTTCATTCATTCATTAACGGATTATAGTCTATCTTGCCAAGCAATCATCACGTATTGCTAGCTTATTTTTCATCGGAAATCCTAATAACTAATGTTTCCCCTCAATCAAGATATGGAAACGTTATCGTTTTAGCTATTAAATATGTCAATAGACACACACAAATTGGTATTATCTTTGATGATAATCTGCGCATTAGTCTACGTGCTCATGTTTACTCTATAATCTATTGTGGATTTACTGATATTTGTTATTGATTTTAAAATTATGAACACGATCCGTAACGCTGATTGCTGAAAAAGTTTTCCTTAACTGTGGGGTAAAATTGTTTCTCACCTCAATCACATTTTCGAAAGGTGCCAAAGACTGGAACATGGATACGTCATTGTTGTCCATGAAAGAAGCTGGAGCCAAGCCTTGGAAGGAAATGAACTTCTCGTTGTACTCAGGCCTCAAAGAGTTCAGAACCAAGAAGGTAGTGCCTCCTTGTGAGTGGCCGAGGTAGTGGAGTTTGGATTGTCCGGTGGTCTCGAGAATGTAGTCGATGAAGGCGGGCAAGTCGAAGTTACCAATTTCATCCCAACTGAACTTCCAGAAGTTCTGGTTTATGTTACTGTCGGGTTTCAGAGTCAGGTGGTCGCGGGAGTAGTAGTTTCCTCGGGCGTTGCCGAGCCAAACATCGTAACCGGCTTCTGCGAGCACGTAAGCTGAAAAGAGGAACTAGATTAAACCGGTTCTAATGACTTCTGAATTTAATTAGCACTTATCCTACATAGTCCCTACGTCATCATCTCTAACGTTTACGAAGTGATTGATCGCTGGCTAATCGTTTAAGTTGCTGTTATCCGATTATTCAGATAACATTTGATTACTAATTAAATCATTATCGTTATGATTCTCACGTATTGTATGCCGGTGGCATGCATGTTTGGGTTCATCAGATAAATGGTAATTAGATATGAAGGCTGATGCTCTGATATTAAGTCACGGAAACTGGTGATGGCCTTAGAAATATAGGTTTTTGGTCGTCGCTTATTTATAACGTCGGTAATTAGCGCTTTATCTACAAGTCTAGTTCTTTGACCTACTTTAAGAAAGAAAACCCCGGACGGTCCTTTTTTCAATACAAGTTAAATTTACAATGCGGTTGATTTTTGTTTTTTTTTTGCAAATGCACTAACGGCTATACCTACGTTGATTTCGAATCACAGAGTGCAAACACCATTTCGAAAATTCTCTATTTTTGTCTTATTTGTGAACTGGGATTCAAACCGATAACCTCAAGCTGAACATTCCCGTTTACGGCTACTAGAACACCAACACCTAAAATATTTGTTGAAAAGCGATTGCCGAAACTATTGACACATCAAAAATGTTATCTACTCGTGCCTTAAATAGCTCAATCATGATGCAACAATTTCAGTTATTTAGCCAAAACGATTTGAAAAAATCCTCAATGCCTATAGACTTAAAAGTGTGATAATTAATATTTCGATAAGGGAATTAACAATTTTCAAAGTCAAAGACGGTAGGACGTTGTACTGCGCAACTTATCGTTCAAGTATCGTAAAATTATCGTTTATTGTCGTCGGATTTGGTTCAGGGTTGTTTTTCCTGTTGATATTATTAAGCCTTTAGATACCGTCGCTGTTAAAATTAGAAACGATGAAGTAGAGCACTTTAGATAACCGCTGATTTGTCATCAGTTAGAAGTTTAAGTTGGAATGGACAAGAAAAAAATGTATCAAATTGAAATAAAATTCCTGAAAAACCAAGTTGATCATCATAAAAAAAGAGTTTCACAAATTACACAATTTTTGCTTCGAAAGCTAATTATGACTTTAAAAAGAGATCTAGACATTAGAGCAGGATAAATGCGTAGTTTAGGTAAGTACGGAAAGGAACGTGTGGAAGAAAAAGACATGCTGCGCCGACGACAAATAATAATTAGGATAAGGGCAGGCAGGGGAATGATGATGAATTGTGTAGTTGTCTTACCTAAAGCATTGCCAGGTCCTTTGACGATGAAGTCGGCGGAGGAAGACAAGAGTCCGTGCATGATGAATGCGATGGGCTTGCTGGGGTCGCGGGTGTTGTGCTCGTCCCGGCCGTGCGGGATCCTGTGCATCTCCAGGATGTACCCATCGGAGGTGGTCACGTGGTGAATCTCGATGGGGTATCCGTATTTAGCGACAAGACCCGGCTGCGAGAAATTAATAGTTCATTACTTATGTTTTTGTGGAAAGCTAATTTCTTTCTACGGAGAATAGTGTTTTTGTTGGTGACTTCAAAATTTAAAGAAAGCTTTTGGCTTATTAGTCTGGAAAAAGCTACATATAACCGATGGCAAAATAAAATGCGATTTCTACAAAATTACAAATTAAACATTATTTTATGGTTTCATTAAAACACGTAACTCTTGGGCTCGGTCATTAGTGGATAATTTAAATTAAGATGTTTTCTTGGTTTAACTCAAACAGTCTAATCCACATAAATTTCAAAAGAAAAAAAAATAAAAGAAAAGTGAAAACTAGATCACAAATATTTTTTTAACCGACTGCTGAAACAAAAATCGCACTTACCGCATCGAGCAAGGAATCCTCCAGGATATCGCTGGAGAATCGTCCTCCATTATTAGCTTTGAATAGACTTTCAATATAGTCTGCGTGGGGCGCCCTTCTGGCGTTAACAGTGATAGCCGCCAACGCGACCAAAAGTACAATCTTAGGCACCATATTGCACGTTAGCAGAATACTGACAACAAACACAGCCAAGCAACGACTTTTTGTTAAATTTTTATCTCAACGTCATCAATATTATCTACAGATTAGTTATTCGCAAACATTACT